>JARBWK010000015.1:32690428-33004981 GCA_030556195.1 Anolis apletophallus | reverse complement strand
TGGTTTCCATCACTTTGCCTGGAACTGAGGTTAGACTAACTGGCCTATAATTTCCTGGATCACCCCTGGATCCTTTCTTGAAGATCGGAGTTACATTTGCCTCCTCCAGTCCTCGGGTATAGTGCCTGATCTTAGAGAAAGGTTATATATTTTGGCTAGAATTTCAGCAATTTCACACTTGAGTTCCTTAAGAACTCTGGGGTGGATGCCATCTGGCCCTGGTGATTTGTTGACATTTAGTTTAGTAAGGCATGTGAGAACATCTTCCTTGTTTATCTCTATCTGGTTTAATTCATTTAATTCCCTCCCTGAAAAACTGACTCAGCTGCAGGCATATGTTGTCTGTCCTCCTGTGTGAAAACAGAGGCAAAGAAGTCATTTAGCCGCTCAGCAATCTCCTTGTCTTCGCTGATTTTCCCTTTCTGACCATTGTCGTCGAGTGGCCCAACTGCTTTCCTAGTTGGGTTTCTGCTTATGATGTACTTAAAGAAGTTTTTGTTGTTTTTTTTAATATTCTTTGCTATGTGTGCCTCAAAATCTCTCTTGGCTTTCCTGACTGTTGCTTTGCATTTAGTTTGCCAGAGCTTGTGTTCCTTTCTGTTCTCCTCGGTAGGAAGAGCCTTCCATTTCTTAAATGAGTTTTTCTTCTTCTTTTAGATTCACCTATGTTGCTGTGTTTTCATAGATGTACTTTTATTGTTTTTATTGCTTTTATTGTGTTTATTATTTTCTGAGGTTTGTGATTTTTTTGTGATTTGTTGTTCGGGCATGGCTCCATGTAAGCCACTCCGAGTCCCCTTTGGGGAGATGGATGTGGGTTAGAAATAAAGTATTATTATTATTATTAGATACACAACAAGATTACTATGCTGGCTTTTGTATTGGATCACATGTCGGGCACTTCCCAAGATTCCCAAGACTGTGTGATGTATTGGTGAATAACGCATGCAGATCTGAGTAGGGTGGCCTTTTGCAGTTGACAGATTGTAATTTTATTAATCGCCAATT
The DNA here is from genome assembly GCA_030556195.1 of Anolis apletophallus. Classification (NCBI taxonomy): domain Eukaryota; kingdom Metazoa; phylum Chordata; class Lepidosauria; order Squamata; family Anolidae; genus Anolis; species Anolis apletophallus. The sequence continues at coordinate 33,003,973 of JARBWK010000015.1, read as the reverse complement.
ATTTGTAAGTGCAGGCCAAGCTTTTTAGACAGTGCCAGTGGTGCAATAGGTTAAACTCTTGTGCCGGCAGGACTAAAAACCAACAGGTCGAAGCTTCGAATCCAGGGAGAGCGCAGATGAGCTCCCTCTACCAGCTCCAGCTCCCCATGCAGGGACAAGTATGGTAAAGCATCAACACATCTGGGCGTTGCCTGGACAACGTCCTTGCTGATGGCCAAGTCTATCACACCAGAAGCAACTTGCAGTCTCTCCTGACATGAATATATATATATATATATATATATATATATATATATATGCGCTGATCATCACTGGGACCCCCTTGACTGGCTTGTGCTAGTCTTTGGCATTTGATCTTTTAATCCTCGTATCATGTAAGCTTTTCCAGTTGCTTCTTGTCAGTTCTGCTGTTGCCTGGGATTGCAACATCGACGATCCATATTTTGCTTTTTTCCACAATCGCAAGGTCAGGAGTCTTGTCCTCCAAAACTCTGTCTGTCTGAATTCAGCAGTCCTAGAGTAGTTTGATGTGTTCATTTTCTGTAACTTTTCCAGCCTTGTGATCCCACCAGTTCTTTGTCACAGGCAGATGGTATTTGTGGCACATGTTCCAAGGAATAATCTGAGCAACAGTATTATAGTTCGTCTGCATGATCTTTTTGCAGCAGTTGAGTTTGTGATCCAGGAGAGAAAGCATGTGCGCCTGCCTGCAACTCTCCTCTAGAGTAGAAACAGCTTAAATGCCTAAAATGATGGTAAAGGTAGCCTAAGAGCCCTCCCCCCATAGTGGGCCAATAGAAAATGGATTTTTCGGCACCCTAGAGTGAAAACAGATACCTGCCTTTCCTAATTCGGGAGGCTCCCAAAAAAAACGGATCAGGGCCCCCACCGAAAACAGGGACACTGAAATGGCAGGAGCCTATTTTAAATTCCCCCCTTCCTCCTCCCTCTTCTTCTTGTCTTGATGGGATTAGCAATGAGATTCAGTATCCTAAAGCTACGTTTGCTGCAGTTGTTACATTTAGGTTGGCTACTGCTCTTGGATCTGCCCAATATTGAGTATGGAAAGGAAGCACGTACTTTAATCCGAGGTCAGTTCTCTCAGCAAGGAACCAGATTCTAGCCCAGAGGGATTCCATGAAAATGGGGAATGTGCCTAGAAAATAACTCACACTCTCTTTATTTGGAAAGGAACAACACTGGGTAACGCCATATGGTTCCTTTCACAATCGCAGAGCTGATTAGAAGGCTAGACCTCCACACATTCCTCAAAAAGTGGGATTTGGCTCTGAATGTGTCATTCCGTTAAAACAGAAGGACAATCTGCAAGGGCTAGGCTAGCCAGCTCATGTGAAATCGTCAACGTTCCATCCAATGCATTGCAGAGCTATCCATCCACAAAGAAAGGGATTTTTGTTCGTCTCACAGTAGAACATCTTTTCTTATCTTTTTTGCAGGAATAAGAGAGGTATGAAAAAGAAGAAAATATTTGACCAGTGGTAGCAGTCATGGTTTGTGCATCCAACAGAAACACAGTATGCAAAAGAGTGAGGACAAGGAATGTTGTTGTCCTCAATCTGATATGGCTTCAGATGCCATCAAGTGTTGACTTCAGAAATGGCTTCAGTTGCTATCAAAGTATTGTCATCATTCTGATATGGCTTCAGATGTCATTCCATTAATAATCTCACTCTGATATGGCTTTAGGTACCATTAGGTAGTGCTAATAGCTAATAGTCAACATGGATGTATCAAAAATCAGTCATGCCACACTAATCTGATCTCTTTTTTTGATATACGTAGTTACTAGGGCTGTTTGATTTTTTTAAAAGTTTAAAAATTAATTTCGGATCTAGTCATAGATAGCGTTTCAGATTATTTAGTCTTCCGAAAAATTCCGATAAATTTCAAAACTGATTCGGAAGTATTTCCGAAATTCGGAAGTCTTTGGAAGTCTACAAAAATGGCTTCCTCTTTCAAATGGGCAAAAGCTCAGCAGAAGGGAGAGTCAGCTATTAGCCATCAGCCAATGAGCAATCAGCGAGAAAATTCAGAAATGACATCCGAAATTCGGAATTCAAAATGCCGAAATTTGGATTTCGGATTTCGGAATTCCTTTTGGGAGGGCTGCTCTCAAAATTGCTTAAAAAGTCAGAAGTATCCGAAATTCAAAAACAGCCCTAGTAGTTACAAGCAGGGTTGATGCACAGCAGGGAATGCCGTGGATGGAGCCTACCTGGATTTCAAGAAGGCCTTCCTTCAACAAGGTCACCCATAACCTTCTGGCAAACAAACTGGGTAAAGGTGGACTAGGCAAAACTACGGTTAGCTGAATCTGTAATTGGTAAAGTGAACGAACCCAAAGGGTGATTCTCTCCAATGCTTCTTCTTCATCCTGGAAAGAAGCAATGAGTGGTGTGCCATAAGAAGGGTTGCGTCCTGGGCCCGGTCCTGTTCAGGATCTTTATTAATGACTTAGATGAAGGGTTAGAAGGCATGAACATCAAATTTGCAGATGGGACCAAATTGGGAGGGAGAGCCAGTGCCTCAGAAGACAGGAGCAGAATTCAAAACAATCTTAATAGATTAGAGAGATGGGACAAAACTAACAAAATGAAGTTCAACAGGAACAAATGTAAGATACTCCACTTAGGCAGAAAAAAAATGAAATGCAAAGATACAGAATTGGGGGGGGGGGGTGATGCCTGGCTTGACAGCAGGATGTGTGAAAAAGATCTTGGAGTCCTGCAACCCCTCTATTCTGCCTTGGTCAGACCACTTTGCTTGGAATCACACTGTTTCCAATTTTGGGCACCACAGTTGAAGGGGGATGTTGACAAGCTGGAATGTGTCCAGAGAAGGGTGACTAAAAGGATCAAGGGTCTGGAGAACAAGCCCTATGAAGAGCATCTTAAAGAGCTGGGCATTTTTGGCCTGAAGATGAGAAGACTGAGAGAAGACATGATGGCCATGCATCAAGATGTGAGGAGAAGTCATAGGGAGGAGGCTTGTTTTCTGCTGCCCTGGAGACTACAATGGCTTCCAACAACAGGAAAGGAGATTCCACCTGAACATTTGAAAGAACCTCCTGACTGTGAGAGCTGTTCAGCAGTGGGACTCTCTGGAGCCTACACCACACTCTCAGCAGTGGAGTGTGGTGTAGGCTCCTTCCTTGGAGGCTTTTAAACAGAGGCTGGATGGCATCTGTCAGGGGTGATTTAAATGTGATTTTCCTGCTTTTTGGCAGGATCGGGTTGGACTGAATGGCCCATGAGATCTCTTCCAACTCTACAATTCTATGATCAAAGTGTTGACTTGCTCCGATATGGTTTCAGATGCCCTCCAAGTGTTGATCGCATTCTGATACGGCTTTGATGGCATCCCATTGTTAATCTCACTCTGTCACAGCTTCACGTGCCATTGAAATACTGCACTCATTCTGATATGGCTTTGGATGCCATCAAGGAGCCTAGGTTCAATGTCTATACAGCATCATCAAAGCAAAGAGCAACTCGATGGAGAAACTGTTCACTCCTTTGAAGAAGAAAGCTAGGGTTAAGGATAGTTGCTCTTTTGTTTTCCAACTGCATCCAAGACAATTCTGAGAGTTATCCTCCCCAAAATAATCCCGCACCAGAAATTCTCAAGTTTCATTGTAATTTAATATCCATTTTTATAGGATCACAATAGCAGCCCACAAACAGTGCGTGTCTTAACTCTGAAAGAATCTACATTGTGTCATACAGTCCGCATGCCAGATATCAGGGGGAAAATGCAAATATTCATGATGGATTTGGAACATGTTGCAAATACCTGCGCCCACTTACACCTGAAAGACAGTAGAGATGTAAACCTTCTGGCTGTATCATCCTTGCATGCAAGGATGAACAACTCCTATCGCTTTCTCTTTCCTGCAGAAGACAAAGATTTCTGTGCCATGCTCTGCCAATCTTCACATTTTCTGAAAGGTTCCAGGGAATTATTTTGTGCTTCGAGGGAGACACATGTGTACAATGCAGTCACATCTCCATAGAGACACCTCCTAATAATAGCCCCTCTAAAACCACTGGACAAAGCAGTCCCCAGCAAATCCTGTCTTGTCAGAGAGCAGGGGGGCGAATGGGAATGTGTCCGTCTTTTACTGATCTGGGCACACTGTAACAAAATAATAATAATAATAATCTGCTCTTCTGTGGGGATTATACAAGCCCTATACAAGCATCTGCAGGGGATTTTGGGGATTCTCTGCCAATGATATCCTCACAATGTGTCCACTTACTGGAAAGTAGCCCAGTGCATTCCCTGTTGCACACACACCAGTCTCTGACAACATAAAATGGCCATATTGGGATGAGTGTGTGTGGCACTTACACATTCAATTTTGAGAGGTATTTTTGGTCACTGCATTGTCAGAACCAAATTCTAAATCCAGCAACAACCAAACTAGTGTGTTATGATCGTATGACTTACACTCTAATACAGGGGTGGGCAACCTACGACCCGCGGGCCGGATCTGGCCCGGCAGCTGATTCTGTCTGGCCGGGGGAGAAGGGCGATGGGGGCGAGGCCAAGAAGGGGTGCTGCTGCCACCATCCCGTTGCGGCGCCTTTTGAGTGCCTGACATCCCTTTGGAGCGGCGGCTTTGGAGTGCCTGGCGATCCGGGCCACTTGGCGACCTGCGGGGCTGATCACCCTGGCAACCCGGAAGACTTGATCATCTCTCAGGTCGCCAGGTCGAATAAGCCGCCTCAGATTGCCGACTGCTCCCCCTGCAGGCCCGGGGATGGCAGGCACTCCATAGCAGGCCAATCAGCTGGGGAACGGCTGGAGCCTGCAGCCTCCGATCACCTGCTGCTCTGCTCTCCTCTGGTGCGGCGGCAGCTGGATAGGCTTTGCCATCCTCTGAGCTGGGGCCATTGGGCCATTCCATCTTGGGATCCTTCCTCTCTTGAGGATGTCAGCCTCCATCTTGGTTCGCACCTTGTCTTCTTGAATTTCATTTAATTTTAAGTGGTTTTTATTATTATTTTATAATTTTATAATAATTTTATTATAATAATATATAGTATAATAAATAATATAATATAATAATGTTATATTATATTATAATTTCAATATATTATAATGCCTATATATATATACTAGGCATGGTTTTAAACCAAAAATAGGGAATCGAAAATCTAATGGGGATTTTTTGGATTAGTAATAGAAAGACTTACAAAACATTTTCCAAAAATTTCTAAAATGTAACGTAATTACTAACGAAATTTGTTAGTAGTTCATATGCCAGCGCATGCGCATTCCAGATGGTTTTGGCCTACAACTCCCAGAAATCCTAACAGCTGGTAAATTGGCTGGGATTTCTGGGAGTTGTAGGCCAAAACTGGGATAAATCACACTGAATTCTAGATGGGACTCTCCAAATAGGAAGGAGGGAGGGAAGGAAGGAGGGAGGGTGTATTCTATTCTTGGAAGCAGCAAAAAAGGAGGAGGAGCCCCCCCCCCTCGCTCCTCGCTGCCTCTTTCTCACCCCAATCCTGAGGGAGCGAGGGCCCAAGTTTGCCCAGGCTGAGAGGAAAAGGAAGAGGCCTGAGGCTGTGAGGAATGGTGGGAGTTGAAGTCCAAAACACCTGGAGGGCTGAAGTTGGTCCGTCATGAAGCCTCTTCAAGGCTTTAGATCCTGGCAGACAGAAGGGGCAGGAAGGGCCCGTCCACTCCTCCTCCCCTGCCAGGATCTAAAGCGCATCAAGGCTTGGCACGCTTTAGATCCTGTGAGAAACCAACCTAATGTATAATAGAATGAATGCTAACTTATAGAGTAAGTGCCTAAATATTATAAGTAATCCAACTGGTCATATACCTACATTCTATGCATGCAATAATACAGCAGTAATAACAATGGGTATAAGAAGAGGTAAAATTCAAACCGAAGTATTCTGACTCTGGTCCCTCCTCAAGCGGTGCAAACGGGCTCTTCTCTATGAGCCCGGGATTCTGCAGCAAATCCTCCCCATGGACTAGGGAGGTGCACGCAGGCAGCTCACGCTGTGCCCGGGCTTTTGGCTTTTCCTGGGAGAGGCTGCCTCCCGGGCTCATAGAGAAAAGCCGTTTGCAGTTTGCACCACTTGAGGAGGGACCAGAGTCAGAATACTTCGGTTTGAATTTTACCTCTTCTTATACCCATTGTTATTACTGCTGTATTATTGCATGTGCATGGATGTGGTATATGACCAGTGGGATTACTTCTAACAGGGCTGTCCAACATCTTTTGGGCCAAGGGCCGGAGTCCTGGCCACTGATGACCTGGGGGGCCGGAGCAGGGGGCAGGCCGCTCCTGTCGGCGCGCTGACGTCACCACGTCTGACGTCACCACGTCTGACGTCACCACGCCGGCGTCCTGCACGGCCCGCCCCTTTTCGGCGAGGCTTGCTGACGTCACTAAGCCCCACCGAAAAGGGGCGGGCCGTGCAGGACGCCGGCGTGGTGACGTCAGACGTGGTGACGTCAGCGTGCCGTCAGGAGCGGCCCGCCCCCCGCCTCCCTCCCTCCTACAGTGACAGCCAGGGCGGCAGAACCGGCGATTTCTCCCAGTTCTGCTGCCCCGGCTGAGGCTGTAAGAGGAAGGGCAAAGCCGAGGAGAACCCTCCTCCTCAGCTTCGCCCTTCCAGCTAAAGGCACACGCCAGCCTCAGAAGCAGCGATTTCCCCGCTTCCGAGGCTGGCGTGTCCCTTTAGCTGGAAGGGCTGCTGAGGAGAGCTCCCATGGCTTCGCCCTTCCAGTTAAAGGACAAGCCAGCCTCAGAAGCAGCGATTTCCCGCTTCCGAGGCTGGCGTGTCCCTTTAGCTGGAAGGGCAAAGCCGAGGAGAGCCCTCCTCAGCTTCGCCCTTCCAGCTAAAGAGTCACGCCAGCCTCCTCCTCCGTCCGCCTCTCCCCGGCGCACCGATCGGTGCGCCGGGGGGAGAGGCGGGACGGAGGAGGAGGGCCTATGGAGGAAGAAGGGAAGCGCTTCCCTTCCTCCCCTTTAGGCCCGCCTTCTCCCTCCCCCCCTCGGCGTTCCCGATTGGTGCGCCAGGGGGAGAGGCGAGATGGAGGAGGAGGAAGGGAGTGGGCGGGGCTGGGTGACGTCAGGCTCGGGCTGGCGCCACGCCTGACGTCACCCAGCCCCGCCCCGAGATCGATTTTTTTAAAAATGCAGGCTAGGCGGGGGCCGCAGGGAAGGGGCTGGGGGCCGTATGCGGCCCCAGGGCCGCCCGTTGGACAGCCCTGACTTATAATATTAGGCACTTACTCTATAAGTTAGCATTCCTTCTATTATACATTAGGTTGGTTTCTCACGTGTTGTGTGCAACTATCCCAATACTCTTTGATGCTTTAGATCCTGGCAGGCAGGAGGGGCAGGGAAGCCTGGAAAAATGTAAACAGAGAAGTTTACTCAAGAGTAAATCCACAAAGGAGGCGCTTCATCCAAAGTGCCCTCCTTTGCGGATTTACTCATGAGTAAACCTCTCTGTTTACTTCCTTTGCAGATTTAGTTCTGAGTAAACCTCTCTGTTTACATTTTTCCAGGCTTCCAGCCGAAAAAGAATGAGCGAGTTTAGGGCGTGCCTTGCCATAATACTTATTGGCAAGGGAGGCGGGAGGGTGGTGAGAGAGAAGGAGGGTGCCCCCCCTTACGACCTAATTACGATACTTAAGAAAATCCTGGCCCCCAAAAGTTCTATAAAGAAAGTCCACTTCCTGGTTGGCGTTCCAGATGCGGAAATACTCAAAAGTAGCATTTCTTACGAATCCCTTCCGATTCTTTTAATTTTCATAACTTTTTTCTCATGCCTAATATATACTATAATATAATAATTATGATATTAATACTAACAATATATGAATATTTCTTGATATATTAATATATTAATATGAATGATGTGTAATATATAGTAAATATAGTAAATAAATAAATAATGTAGATTAGAATGTATATCCGCCTTCAGGTGCGGCCCTCCATAATATTTTTTGGTGTGGCCCCTTGGAAAAAAATTTGCCCACCCCTGCTCTAATAGTTGGGGGTTTTGTGTGTGTGCGTCAGGAGTGACTTCAGAAACTGCAATTTGCTTCTGGTGTAAGAAAATTGGCTGTCTGCAAGGATGTTACCAAGAGAACACCTGGATGTTTGATGTTTTACCATCCTTATTGGAGTTTTTTCTCAAGTCCCTGCATGGGAAGCTGGAGCTGACAGAGGGAGCTCATCTGAGCTTTCCTCAGATTCGAATCTCCAACCTGTTGGTCTTCAGTCCCGCCGGCATAAGGGTTTAACCCATTGCGTCACTGGGGGCTCCTACTCCAATAGTGTGCCAACCCATTTTTTACACAGAAAACATGTGGTGTATACCAGGAATAGTACATTTTGCAGGGAAATGTTATGTTTTGCACAGAAAAAACACATGTGCATGTCAAGTCAGTCCCAAGGTGATACCCGTGACAACAGAAACAGAAACAAAACTCAGATAGTCCAGAATCAAATAAAGCAAGCAGCACTGAGTGCAGTCTGAAAGAAAGAAGAGAATCGACAGAGAGATTTGTCCAAATTCACATCATAGGTCAGTGACATAGGAAGATATCACACAAGGCTAGTAGGAACTTGGAAGCACTGGATCTATTGTGTGTAGCATCAGAATAGCCTTGGCTCAGCTAATTTATAGCTACAGTAAATTAGATCCGCTGGCCTCATTAACTCAGCATAGTTTACTTCAGGTGGAGAAGAACATCTCTGACATTTCTGTTCCTTGGATGCAGAACAAAGCACAGAGCCCCTGTCTCCTTCTATAGATGTAGTATGGGGCAGCCTGGTATTTGCTTTTGTCACAACAGGATCACTACCTTTCTCTAGCTTTGATTGGGCAGCAAGCTCTTGGCATTCCTCTTCTTCTTCCAAGGAGACCTTCTTCGGTAAGCCGCAGCAGTATGGACGTAGTCACTTTGAATGGCATACTTTGGGCAGCTGTATTTGATGCTTAATCATCTATCGATCTATACACACAATAAAAGTGAAAATGTGTATGTGTGTATGTGGCAGCATATCCACTTCTACAGACAGACATCCTGCCTCCACAAACGGCTATTGCTCATAATATGCAGGGGACACCAATGGCCCTCCCTTCAGTGGCATTGCAGGTTATAGTGAGCGCCACATCCCAGTGTTCCTTTCTCTCTCCACAAACAGCTATAGCTCACAATATGCAGGAGACACCAATGGCCCTCCCTTCAGTGGCATTGCAGTTATAGTGAGAGCCACATCCCAGTGTTCCTTTCTCTCTCCATTGTTCACAATGGAATTTGTGGCATTGACCCACATCCCAGTGTTCCTTTCTCTCTCCATTGTTGTGGAATTTGCATGACCCCACCCACTTCCTCTCCCTTAACTCTTTGCTACTCTTTTCAACTCTGTCTGCATAACAAACAGAGCAGAATTGAGCAGCAACTTAATGTACTGGAAGTTGTAGTTTCACCAGACAACCATTCCTCTCCTACCCTGACTATGCACTTTATTTTGCCCACCAACCTGTTACCTGACACTTTAAGGCATCTCTAACCTCAGTTTCCCTTCATCTGCACTTTCCACTGACCCCAATCCAGAAGCACTGCACTAATTTGAGCCTGATCCCAGTTTGACTATTATCCCAGTCGATTGTTTTAAGATGTTGTTTTGATTGCGTTTACATTTTGTTTGATTGTTTTAATGCTGTTTTAATGATGTTTTATTGGTAATGTGGCCCCCCAAGTCTCTTCGGGGAGATGGTAGCGGGGTATAAGAATAAAGTAATAGTAGTAGTTGTTGTTATTATTATGATTATTGTTCACCCTTCATCAAGATATAGAATTGTGACCCCCACCAACAATGGTCCTGGACCACATTTGGCTTACAGAACCCCCATTTATTTATTTATTCGAATTTATTTGCCGCCACTCCCAGTGGCTCGGGGCGGCTTACAGACAAGTGCAAAAATACAACAAATACAGCTAAAAACAACTAAAATATCACCATTAAAACATCACATTCATACATCACATTAAAATCACCACGATAACACAACGGTACAAGATGGAGTTAACAACAGGAGAAAGGACCACCACTACTCAGGCCCTGAAAGCCTGCCGAAACAATAAAGTCTTGCAGGCTTTCTGAAATGATAAGAGGCTCTGGAGGGCGCGGACGTCAGAGGGCAACGCATTCCAGAGCACAGGAGCTACGATCGAAAAAGCCCTTTACCGAGTTGCAGTCAAGTAGTACTCCTTAGGGCTAGGAATGACAAGGAGGTTTTGCTCTTCGGAGCGTAGGGATCTAGTGGGATGGTATGGGATAAGGCGGTCCCGTAAGTACATGGCCCCAGACCATTTAAGGCCTTAAAAGTCAAAACTAACACTTTGAAGGTAATCCGGCATTCTACAGGAAGCCAGAGCAGCTCGCGCAGGATCGGCGTAATGTGACAGCTCACCGGAGCTCCGGCAAGGAGTCGGGCTGCAGTGTTCTGCACCAGCTTAAGTTTCTGGATCACCGATAAAGGAAGATACAAAGGAAGATCCAGAACATACTGGAGGGATTTGGAGGGACTTATCCTTGACATTTGGGAGTTATAAGTACTGGGATTTATAGATAGCCAGTGCAATACTGGGCACCCAAGCTAGTGTGTCATAAAATTACCAGGGCCTGCCTTTTATGATGATACTATGCTCCATTTTTAAAATTGAGGCTTAGCCCGTAATATTGACCTGGGATGCTACCATTCTTTCTGCTGATTTCCACCATCATTTTCTGGTGCTGGATAGTAAATTGCTTTTGGTTGCCCGGTTTTCTCTACAGACTTCTAGTGATGCTGCATGATGGATGTTGTGTTTGAATCATTCTTGAGAAGCCAGGGCATGAAATGGATGCCAGGTAAGACAGAGGCCATGTTCCTTGGTGCACAACAGATAGAAAGCATTGGATGGAGCCAAGAGGACCTTTGGGCTTCCGATGCGATTAAGTTGCTGATTCATTTACTTGGAGGAGAGCCGTGTCTGAAAGAAAAATGCCAGTGTCCTCCGGAAGAACCTCATAAAGCAATGTAGCACGCATAACACTGCATTAGCATGACAGCATACACTCATTGAGCCATTAGGGCCTCTAATGTAATACACTCGCAGAGCTGTAGCACAACATGGATCGCTTGGCACTTTACAGCATTAGCAGAAAGCATTTCTCGAGGCATAACAGCCCTGCCGGAATAGCGTCAAGTGTTATGGCACGAACCATTTCTGAAACATCCTGACCTCACTCTCTCACACAAAAAACAATGATAAAGAATATTATTTATTTATTTACGTCATTGATCAGGTCAGAATTTAGAAAAAAAGGACTAACGTCTTGTTTCATAACTAAGTTAGCATGCCCAATGGTTAGACATGGCTATATTTTCTCTGGCCAAGATCCTACCCCAGGGTTGAACAATGTAAATCTTCCCATGTGGAGGTACCTATTAATTCCACTAAACACCCCTGGAGCCCCCAGTGGAATAATAGGTTTAACCTTTGTGTTTGAATCCAGGGAGAGCAGGTTGAGTTCCCTGTGTCAGCTCCAGCTCCCCATGCTCCCTCATAAGGAGGATCGGTACAGCTGGTGTTGCTCGACCTCACTGCAGCTTTCGATACAGTAGTAGACCATGATCTACTGACCCAATAATTAGCTGCTATTGGAATTCAAGGATCAGCAATAATGTGGTTCAACTCATTCTTGCGAGGGCGTAGCCAACAAGTGGAGTGGCTGGGCCAAGTATCTGAGAAATCCCCTCTCGACTGTGGAGTACCCAAAAGCGCTATTCTATCACCAATGCTGTTTAACATCTATGTTCGACCTCTTTCCAAGCTAGTCTGGAGATTTGGATTAGAACGTTTCCAATATGCTGATGACACCCAGCTTCTCCTAAAACTAGAACCTGGAACAACTTCAGTATCTGATAACTTGGAGTGGTGACAAGATGGCTACGTGCCCATAAATTGAAAGTAAATCCAGCAAAAACTGAAATCTTGTGGCCTGGCCGTCCATCAGAATTGGTTGGTCTATTACCATCTTTTGAAGGGGAACCGTTAGTTCCATCCCACACTGTGAAGAGTCTCAGTGTTATCCTGGATTCCAAAATGACGATGGAAGCCCAGATTGCCTCCACTAGTAAAAGGGCCTTCTTTCACCTACGCGAGGCAGTTGGTGCCATATTTACCAACAGAGGCACTGGCTACGATAATCCATGCCACGGTTACGTCGAGACTGGATTACTGCAATGCTTTGTATGTGGGCTTACCTCGAGCAGCAATTTGCAAGATCCAAATTGTGCAAAATGCAGCTGCTAGACTCCTCACAAAAACATCAATGAGGTGCCATATAACGCCATCTCTGCAGCACTTGCATTGGCTGCCGGTTGAACACAGAGTCCTCTACAAGACCCTGGTCCTAGCATTCAAGGCCTTTCGAGGTCAGGGTCCTTCATATCTAAGAGACCGTTTAATGCCACTCCACCACCAGAGACTGCCACGGTCAGCTCATGAGAATCTTCTCTATGTCCCTGGCCCTCGAGAGATTCGTTTGGAGTCCACAAGACAGAGATCCTTCTCAATCGCAGCCCCAATCTTGTGGAACTCCCTACCGCCAGACCAAAGAGCCACTCCTGATCTACATACATTTTTAGGGGCACTTAAGACATGGCTTTTCAGAAGAGCCTATGATTGAATAATAAGCGGTGACTGTGTAACCTGTTTATTTTAATTGTGTAAGTCGCCCAGAGCACCTTTGGTGGAGGGCGACTCATCTATTACATATAATAAAAGTCAGTGTTTTTGGGCAGTGGGCGGGTGGGCCAAGCGACGGGAGGAATATGTGCCAGCGTTTCGATTGGCTGCCACTCCGGGATTATTTGCATAAATGGCTCTGATTGGCCAGCCTCAGAACTCCAACCCTCTAAGGCACCAGACAGAGGAGATTGGTTGCCACTGAGGGAAAATTTGCATAACGGATTCTGCATGGCCAACATTCCAACATCCAAAATCTCAAAGGTGCCAGAGAGTGCACTTTAAAAAAAGGCTTCCTTCAGCTGTTTTAACAAACTAGGCCTCAGCCTGATTTGGCAGTAAGGCTTCCTCTACTTGATTTTCCAGACTAGGCCACAACCTGATTTGACAGTAAGGCTTCCTCTACTTGATTATCCTGACTAGGCCACAACCAGATTTGACAGTAAGGCTTCCTCAACTTCATCTTCCTGACCAGGTCCACAACAACGACAGAACAAGACCAAACTTGGCCCACAGACCCCCCCCCCCCCCCAAGATGCACTCTAAATCTTGGTGCAGTTTGAAGTGGGATGCACCATGGATGACGGAAATTGCAGTACCCTAACTCACTTGCTTGGAGCAGAGTGGCCCACACCAATGACGGATCAGGACCACACTTGCCACACAGAGGCCCAATGCAATGCCAAGCTTGACACACAGTGCCCCATGACCCACTCTACATTCTACTGCCGTATGGAGAAGAGTGGGACTTGAGGTACCTCCATGGATTATGGGATTTGTAGTACTTTCAAAGCCTTCATTTCCCTCAGACCACTGCAGCCCTGAACAAAGACCTAAAAAGACTACACTTGGCACCCTGTGCCCCCATGACCCCAGTCTCCATCCTTCTACAGTTTACAGGAGGGTGGACCATGGATGATGGGACTTGAAGTACCAAAGACCAACCTTGGCACACAATGTCTTTCTCAAATAACCCGGGCACCACCAGGTCCCCAAGCTAGTAAGAAATAAAGTTGGTTGATTGGTGATAATATCTCTGTTCCAATCATTTAATATTTTTTGGTTTCCGATTATTGGAATATTTTGAAATAAAAAAATCATTTCTGGGAGGATATTCATCTATTTTCCCAATCTTGAACCAGTCTGTTGTTCCGTGGGCTGTTCTTACTGTTGCTACTTGATTGTTATATGGCTTCCTCAGGATTCCTAACATTAGTCTTACACTTGAAAGTTCCTTCACAGATGACTTTCCAAGTTAAATGAGCTAGCCATGGTGCTGATCTTTCTCCCTAAAATAAATTCACAGTATTTTGGATACCCTTTGAAATCCAGAATACAACCCATTGGAGATTCCTCACATCTTTGACATGAAAGCCACCTGCTGCCGCTGGGAGTACAAATCTTTGGCTGGGCAAAAAGCCTACAGGAATGTGTTTCTTCTTTTATTTTTTGGACCATAAAAAGGTTATTTAAATTCCTGTTCTACCCCATTTGGGGGCCTCAAGAAAAAGGATATTACTGTTTAAAAAGCACACATGTAAAAGAGTCAGTACCCCCAGACAAAATAAAAATGTTCCGAAACCCTCTTGCCTATTAAATCTTATGTGCGATCATCAATCTCCAGCACAGATAAAAGAACCTTGTAACTCTTCGGAGTTACTTCTCTCTGGTCTACCTTGGCTGGAGAATGAGGTATTCTGAGCGGGTGGCGGGGACTGTACTGTGTCCTATATTGAGACATAGTGAATTATTAACTGTACTCTGCCCCTTAAGTACAATTCAGAGTGTTTGAAGCAGATTCGCAAAGGGAGGGGGAAGAGATGTACTGCAGACCTGAAACCGACACCTTCTGACTCCAAATGAGTTTTAGCTAAATTATGTTCTCCACAGGGAATTTAGATGACTCTTGGCTTGGGAAGGAAAATAATATTTTCAAGTTCTCTTTTTTTTCCCAGAATGGTGCACAATTAAATATGAGTCAACATGGTCCAATAGCTTGGACCTGGGTTCTGGGAGACCTGGGTTTGAATCCCTAATCAGCCATGGAAACACACTTAAGGGTCTATTTCTTTGAAAACCAAACATCTGCATGACTTATGAAGATAGTTGTTGTTACATGTTGAGAGTTGACTCACAAACATGATCTGGAATTTGACTCACTGATTGCTAATGTCCATGAAAGGGGAAATGTATGTGTTTTATGGCTATATGTATTTTATTTTGATTTGTTGTAATTGTTGGGCTTGGCCTCATGTTTACAGCCCTGAACCCCCATTGGAGAGATGGTGACAGGGTATAAATAAAGATTCTTATAGATTCTTAGTAGTAGTAGTAGTAGTAGTAGTATTAAATCAACCAGGTTTTTGCCATAACATGTCCCTCAACAAAGGTCCCAGAATCCAAGCTTTCATCATTTTTATTTACTACTAGCTTGGGTACCCAGTATTATTTGAAGAAGTCAGTTATTCAATTGTACAAAATGCATAAGGTTGTGGGTGAACTACAACTCACTCAAACAAAACTACGCTGTACCTTTAACTGTTTCAGGGCTGGAAGGGCATGCGACACAACTCTGTAATCATAAACCACGCTCTATATGCAAACAGTATCAAAATGTATTAATTGTGACATATGTAATATTTAAAAATCATCACAACATTCAAAGTGTCTATTAATCACACAATAACAGGTCTAGAATCACATAACTATTTAACATCAAATATCATATCTCATATAAATATCAAAGAGAGAAGCATGGAACCCATAACACAATAAAGGGGTGCAAAAGACGCAAGCTCACTGTCCAAATGAACCCGTAAGAAAGTTCGGAGTCTGTTAACTCACAAACCAGAGACCAAGTCCTTGTGGGAGCTAATGGGAATGAGCTGGCTGGCAAGACGCCGGCTGGAAAGGCGCCTACAGCTGGAGGTACAAAGATGACGCCACAATGGCCGTTTCGCGTTGCTACGCTTCCTCAGAGTGCTCGGAATCCTCACTAGGATTGTAGTCCTTCAACTTCAATGTGGTCTTCACGAGAGGTTTCACATTTCAGCACATCAATATCATCGCAAAGCTTACAGCCCACAAGGACTTGATCTCTGGTTTGTGAGTTAACAGACTCCGAACTTGCTTACGGCTTCATTTGGACAGTGAGCTTGCGTCTTTTGCTTACGGGTTCATTTGGACAGTGAGCTTGCGTCCATCTACAGCAGGGCTGCCGAGGAAGTCAATCACGATCAACTGGTCGATCCCAGGACTGAAGGAGGTCGATCCCAGCTGCATGGGGCACTTCTAGAGGGGGTGGAGTCATGCCACACCAAGCCCCGCCCCTTCCCTGGCTTCCGCACTACCACAGCTTCTCCAGCTTGAGGAGGGCAATGCCAAGCCAGTAGTGGCTAGCTATGCCACCACGGGCTTGCCACTACCCTCCACTAGCCTGGAGAAGCTGTGGTAGTGCTGAAGCCAGAGGGGCAGAGCCATGCCATGCCAAGCCCCCCCCCCTCCCTGGCAGTGCTACCACAGCTTCTCCAGCCTTGAGGAGGGTAGTGCCAAGCCAGTAGTGGCTAGCTATGCCACCACTGGCTTGGCACTACCCTCCTCTAGCCTGGAGAAGCTGTGGTAGTGCTAAAGCCAGAGGGGGGAGGGGGCGGAGCCATGCTGCACCAAGCCCCACCCCCTCCCCCGGCTTCAGCGCTACCACAGCTTCTTCAGCCTTGAGGAGGGTAGTGCCAAGCCAGTAGTGGCTAGCTATGCCACCACTGGCTTGGCACTTCCCTCCTCTAGCCTGGAGAAGCTGTGGTAGCGCTAAAGCCAGAGGGGGGGAGGGGGTGGAGCCAGGCCGCGCCAAGCCCTGCCCCCTCCCCCAGCTACAGCTCTACCACAGCTTCTTCAGCCTTGAGGAGGGTAGTGCCAA
Source organism: Anolis apletophallus (assembly GCA_030556195.1). Lineage (NCBI taxonomy): Eukaryota > Metazoa > Chordata > Lepidosauria > Squamata > Anolidae > Anolis > Anolis apletophallus. The sequence goes on along the minus strand of JARBWK010000015.1, from coordinate 32,987,250 downwards.
GCCAGTAGTGGCTAGCGATGCCACCACTGGCTTGGCACGACCCTCCTCTAGCCTGGAGAAGCTGTGGTAGCGCTAAAGCCAGAGGGGGAGGGGGTGGAGCCATGCCACGCCAAGCCCTGCCCCCTCCCCCTGCTTCAGCACTACCACAGCTTCTTCAGCCTTGAGCGCTAAAGCCAGAGGGGTGAGGGGGCGGAGCCATGCCACGCCAAGCCCTGCCCCCTCCCCCGGCTTAAGCACTACCATAGCTTCTTCAGCCTTGAGGAAGGTAGTGCCAAGCCAGTAGTGGCTAGCTATGCCACCACTGGCTTGGCACTATCTTCCTCTAGCCTAAAAGCTAATGAGAGAGGGGGCGGAGCCAGGCCGTGCCAAGCCCCGCCCCCTCCCCTGCTCCGCCCTGCTTCTCTCTCGGTAGATCTTTCTGACTTGGTTTTATTATAAGTAGCTCACATGCTGAAAAAGTGTGGGCACCCCTGATCTACAGCTTGAAAATATCCTCCAACCAAAAATCTCCAAAAAGCATTGTTTTTACCGTTTTATCTAACATCCTTATACTCTGACGTTGTTACCCAAAAAAAAACCTCACAACAAAACTCTCCCTCCCAAACTATGGTGAGGAATACACTGATATTTAGACAAATGGGGAGAAAGGGTTTGGAAGATGATATCACTATTTCTGCAACTCAAACGATCCCAATGCTCAGTCCTGCAAGCTCTGACCCCAGGGCTCCATTGCTCACTGCAGTATTAATGCTCTTTTTATAAAATTCATGTTAACATTCCCAACGTGAAACAATTAAGGATTCTGAATTTATTAATTTAAGCTGCTCGTGTTTGAGCAAAACCCTGGAGGACTCTTGCAATGCCATCCTTTCCCCAGTGCTTATTGAAATACTCAAGCATTGTAGGCAACGGACAGCTTAACAGATCGTATTCGTAGCAGTAGAAATAGTAGACAAACCATTAATATGTCAGATAAACGAAATGACTTTTTAATGTATCAGATAGTGGCAGTCAATGGCTTCCATATCATTTGGGTCTGGACTTCCAGTAAAGTCCAAAAGAGTTGATAAAATTCATAACCTTTTGGGGGGATAGAGTTCAGCACCTTGGAGAACTCCTTGAAAGTTTGGCTGAATATCTGAAATGAATTCACCAACCTAGTTGTGGTGTTCCAGCCTGGTTCATTTGGTCAGCACAGGGATGATGGGTTACCAGATGAGTTAGCCAGGGATGAGGGGCTGCCTGGTGAGCCTGCTGTTAATGAGCAGGTGGATAATGAGGAAGATATGGATGTTGATTCAGAATTCGGCAGTGAGAGTCAGGATGGCCTTGGTTCTCAAGGAAGCGGTTTCACTCCCTCGATTTCAAGTGAGAATTCCAGAGATGGGGAGGATGAGCTTTCCCAGCCTGATAACACCACACCTGGGAGCCCTAATGACAGAAGGGTGAGCATCAGATCCAACCGAAAGGATTGGAATTTGAAGAGGGGGGCGGTGGACACATAAAGCTAGATTCCTTTATTAGACCAGGCTGGGAAAGGTTTTGCCAGACCTGAAGCTACGTTTAGCTTGGAAGAACTCATGCTCAAGACTTTAAGTTCACGTTGACCGCAGGACCGGTTTGCCTCGCCTAGGAATGTTTGCTTTCTATGGCAGTGTTTCCCAACCTTTTTTGAGCCGCGGCACACTTTTAACATTAAAAAAATCCGGGGGCACACCACCAACCAAAATGACACAAAATGACACTCTAACACAGTAAAGAACGGTTGGGGGTGGTGGCCTGCTGGGAGCAGCTGCTGGGAGTGCCGAATCCGGGGAGCCAGGCTGCACCATGCCCCACCCCCTACCTTCGGCTTCACCTCTCCCAGTAGCTGCTCCAGCCTTGAGGGGACAGTGCCAAGCCAGCGGTGCCAGAGCCAGCACAATGCTGGCTTGGCACTGTCCCCTCAAGGCTGGAGCAGCTGCTGGGAGTGCCAAAGCCGGGGAGGGGGCAGAGCCAGGCCGCGCCATGCCCTGCCCCTCCTCCCAGCTTCAGCTCACCTACAGGCCGCGCCATGCCCCGCCCCCTCCCCCCCAGCTTCAGCTCTCCTACAGAGGAGGAGCATGAGCGGTGAACGGGCTTCAGTGGGTGGGGCTCCTCCTCCACGCAGCTTCAGCGAGCGAGGAGCAAGAGTTATGGTGGGAGTCATGGCAGATTGGAGGCTGGCTGGGGAAACAGTGGAAGGAGGCGGCGCCCCGGTCCCTTCTTCTTTTTCTTCGCCACTGCCCGGCCCTTCCTCCTCCTCCCCCAAGCTACAGGAGTTCAGCAGGAGGGGGGAGGAAGGGGGGCAGAGAGCTTTTCTCGCGGCACAGCAGGAGGTCCGTCATGGCACACTAGTGTGCCATGGCACACTGGTTGAGAAAGACTGTTCTATGGGATTTAAACCAGTTCGAGGACTTTACTGGACTATCGTTGGATTTGTTTCATTTTGCTTTGCATCTTTCAACCTTTGGACTATTTCTCATTCTAAATAAAAGTACTTATATAGAGACTGCTTGTGTGTGTGATCAGGGGGGGGGGGGTACGGCCACGATCTGAGGTGCAACACTAGTGTACATCTACACCAGGGGTGCTCACACTTTTTCAGCATGTGAGCTACTTATAAAACAACTAACTCAAAATGATCTACCTACCCACTACAAAAATGTGAAACATATAACACAATATCTGCTTTGAACTGGGTTTTCTGAGTCCACACTGCCATATAATTTGATTCAAAGCAGATAACATGGGATTTTATTCAACTGTGTGGAAAGGACCTCAGCTAACCCAGGGCCGGCAGGACTTGGGCGGCGTTGGGAGCCTTCCTCCTGCCCTGCCTGCAATCTACCAGGATGCCCTATGCGATCTACCAGTAGATCGCGATCTACCTAATGAGCACCCCTGATCTACACTGATGAATTATTGCAGTGTCCACACTCCTCTTCAGCATCTGGGCACTTCCTGCTGGTCCACTCTAGCCTTGAGGCATTGCCTTGCCTTAACCCTTTCAGTCCCTGTTGTTAGTATTCTAGGTGTCTAGCACTGTGTCAGACGGGTAACAGTAGGAGACACTATATTTTCCGACAATGTTGTTTATCTGATGTTCTCCCAGCCCGTTTTTTCGATTTCGATTTCAAATTCATAGGCCGCCACTCCCCGGAGGCTTGGAGTGGCTTACATCAGATATGAGTGACACAATAAAACAGTAAAAACAGTAAAACATAAAACTGATTAGCCAGGTGGGAAGGCCTGCCTAAATAGATAAGTCTTGCACGCTCTCCAAAAAGCTAGTAAGTCTTGGAGCGTACAGACTTCAAGCGGAAGAGTGTTCCAAAGAGACGGGGCCACAGCAGAAAAGGTCCTGTGCCTGGTCTTTGTAGATGGTATGATCTTGAGACTGGGAACTACAAGCATCATTTGATCTTCAGATTGCAGTGGTCTCTGGGGTTGATAGAAAGCAAGTTCATATTTTTAGATATAACGGGCCGGAGCCGTGTAATGCCTTGAAGGTGAGGACCAGCAGCTTAAAGATGACTCGATACTTGATCAGAAGCCAGTGAAGTTTTTGCAGAATTTGAGTAATGTGGCACCTTGCAGGGGCCCCCTCCAAAAGTCTAGCAGCTGCATTTTGGACCAGTTTAAGTCTACGGATGGTAGACCCTGGTAAGCCGATGTAAAGAGCATTGCCATAGTCCAATCTTGAGGTGACCAAGGCCTGGATCACTATGGCCAGGTCATCTTTATGGAGGTAGGGGGCCAGGCATCTGATACGACACAGGTGGAAGAAGGCCGTTCTACTGGTGGTGGACACCTGGGCTTCCATCGTCAATCGAGAGTCTAATTGGACACCCAGGCTCTTCACTCGAGGTGAAGAACACAAGGTCTCGCCATCTAGGGTCGGTAATTTGATGGTCCCACCACTCAGGGAACCCAGCCACAGGATCTCTGTTTTTGCAGGGTTCACTTTCAGCCTGCTAGCCCGAAACCATCTGGTGACAACCTCCAGACACTGATGGAGATTACACAGCGCTGTGTCTGGTCGACCAGCCATCTTCACGATAAGTTGAGTGTCATCGACGTATTGGTAACACTCTAACCCGAAGTCTCTGTGCAAGAGGTCGCATGTAGATGTTGAATAAGAGGAGGGAGAGGATGGCTCCTTGGGGTAGCCCACAAGATAGGGGAGACCTTTCCGATATCCGCCCTCCCCATGTTGGATAAGTGAGACTCTACTGCAATTAAGATTGCTTACTATATTGTATATATGTATATTGTTATGCCGTTATCTCTTAACTCTATGTTGTTTGAGGTTGTGGGAGGGACTGCGGACCATGTGATCAGATATGGGACTATTGAGACTGAGACTTCATATTAGAAGTCAGTAAATGTATTGTGTTTTAGTCAACAGTGTGCTGCATAGTCAGTGTGCGCTATACATTACACATAAGAGAGAGAGAAAACTGCAACAGAATGCCTTAGAGAACTTACTGTTTAAATTTTCAATTGATAAGCAAACCTGGATGTTGAATACATGAAGTTTGTAAGTAAACCAAGTATTTTATTTTTTTTAAAAATACTACTTATTTTTGTCTCTTGAGAGCATGATTTAAAACCCAATATATTTTATGGGAGAGTAGATATTCTTTGGGCAACAGAAATAACACTTCTGAAGATCTGTTATATATTTTGTGCATTGGCATAATCTCTGTTCCTAATGGATCAGAGACAACTAGGTTATCAGTCTAACAACTGAGAAACCTAATTTGCCTTGCATGAATACTAGTGGATCTATACTACTAAAGAGAAATGAGTTATTAGTTCTCAGGAAGATCATACTTTACCAAAAGGGTTCATTCAAAATGGCGTGAATGCCAATTAATCTCCAAAAGGGTCACGCTTCCAAAAGGCTATGGAGATTCCAGTTTTCCAAAAGGTAATGATCTCAAAGGTCATGCTTTCCCCAAAACTAACTGCATTAATTAAACCAGTGTTTCCCAATCAGTGTGCCGCGGCGCACTAGTGTGCCGTGAGCGATCAGCAGGTGTGCCGTGGGAAATTGGCACTCTTCCCCCTCCTAGCAGCTCTTTCTCCCTCTTTCCCTCTCCAAAGATCCTCCCCGAGGCAAAGGAAGGGCTCCGCCGAATGTCGGAAGCTCCACGTCGGTGAATTGGGCAGTGAGCGAACCTGGGAGTATCAGGAGGCTGAAGCATTCACAGGTTTCAAGAAACAAATTGAGCCTCTCCGCTTGGAAATGTTTATTTTTTTACTATTTTACTGGATTTTTGAGAGTTGCCTCCCCCACCACCACCACCAAGGAACTGTTTATAACAGCTTCGTGACATCCATAGATATCTGGAAGCAAGTTTCACTCAGGGTGAAATTTCACAAGGGTCTGGAGAACAAGCCCTATGAGGAGTGGCTTGAAGAGCTGGGCATGTTTAGCCTAAAGAAGAGAAGTCTGAGAGAAGACATGATAGCCATGTATAAGTATGTGAGAGGAAGACATATATATGTTGTGTTCATCGAAACAGGCCCAGGTTTCACACTGAGTGTATAAATACATTTAAAAACATATTAACTATATGTATTACTGTGTTAGAGTGTCATTTTGTGTGATTTTGGTTGGTGGTGTGCCCCAGGATTTTGTAAATGTAAAAAATGTGCCACTGCTCAAAAATGGTTGAAAAACACTGAATTAAACAGTGTAGATGCACCCTAGGAGAAGAAGGAGGGCGTTCCAGAAGAAAGTGACCCTTGGCGGGTAGGAAAAGGCAAGATGCTTCTCCCTAGATGGGCCTCATTCCTGCATTGAATTTCACCCTCAGTGGCCCAGGACTCTAGCACAGTCTCTGCAAGAAAAAGTCGCATTAGCATCAGAATGCTGTGACTTCTGTTCAATCTATTAAAGCATCGTTGATGGGCATGAAGGTAGCTCCCTGCAAGGGGAGCATTAAGGAAAGAAAATGCCACATTTGTATTCAAAAGAGCTTGCTTTCTCCCTCTCCCTCCTTCCATTCGAAGCCATTGATGTAAGAAGTGGTGCTTAAGACGGCTTATAAAAGGAAGAGTGCATCTTTGCTATGAGACAGAAGGCGGTGTTTATGTCAAACGGTAAAGGGAAGCAAATAGCCCATTTAGGAAATATATTTCTTTTGTGCCTCCTAGTTAGCGGCAGTCGCAGGGGGCTCCAAATGGGCTTGGCAACTCTGGCAAGATGAAGGCACCCGGAGCATTGGAGACACCACAAGCCGGAGAGGGAACGTGTCATCCTCGAATCCATTTTTTAAACGTTCCTTTCAGCTCTCTGCCAAAGTCCCGGAGTGCGTTCCAGGCGCGGCACTTTTTGCCAGGCCTCATTGCTCACTTTCACTGTTCGCTGCACCTCCACTATTGCGTTTATTAGTATTCTTCTTGTCATCTGCACAATTGGGAGCTGGGCTGAACTTCCTCAGCAGAGGGAAATTCTAAGACAATTCTTTCTCTCTTTCACTCTCTTTCAGCTTCTTCATCCAAATGGGAATCATCGGGGGACCTAAATGGCTGTGCTGTTGTTGTTGTGTGCCTTCAAGTTGTTTCAAACTCATGGTGACCCTAAGGCATACCTATCATGGGTTGCGGGTTTTGGGTTTTTTTTTGAGAGAGAGAAACAGATGCCTTTAATGCACTTTCTCTAGATCAGTGTTTCCCAACCTTTTTTGAGCCGCGGCACACTTTTAAGATTTGCAAAATCCTGGGGCACACCACCAACCAAAATGACACAAAATGACACTCTAACACAGTAATACATATCGTTAATATGTTTTTAAATGTATTTATACACTCAGTGTGAAACCTGGGCCTGTTTCGATGAACACAACATAGATATCCTGCCAGGAATGGCAGAAAGACACAAACTTCCCACACAGAACTCCCATAACCAAGACAAAATGCTATAAGAGTTTGGTGGGATTGACCTTGAGTTTTGGAGTTCTAGTTCACCTATATCCAGAGAGCACTGTGGACTCAAACAATGTTGGTTCAGGACCGCATCCTGAACTCTTGCAACAATGGAATTGAACCAAACTTGACATATTTAACTCTCATTACCAACAGAAAGTACTGAAAGGGTTTGCTTGGGAATTGATCTTGAGTTTGGAAGTTGTAGTTCACCTACATCCAGGGAGTACTGTGGACTCAAATAATGATGGATCTGGACCACATTTGGCATGAATACTCAATATGCCGAACTATGAACACACATGGAGTGCCTTTATCGAGGTAGGTTTCTTAGGGTTTGTATACTTCAACACACTAGACTCTCCCCCCTCCCCTGCTGGAGGTTCCAATTTCCCACGGCACACCTGATGATCGCTCACGGCACACTAGTGTGCCCCGGCACACTGGTTGGGAAACACTGCTCTAAATATTCTTGTGGATGTGTACCTTCAAATCATTCCCAACATGTAGTGGCACTAGAATGAACCTGTCGTGAAGGTTTTCTGGGGCTGAGAATGCGTAACTCATCCAGGGTGACCCAATAGGTTTCCATGGCCAAATGGCAAATTGAATCTTGGTCTCTAAAGGTTGTAGGTCGCCTGGTGGCACAGCGGATTAAACCACTGAGCTGCTGAACTTGCTGACCGAAAGGACGGCAGTTTGAATCTGGGAAATGGGGTGAGCTCTTGCAGTTCAGCCCAGCTTCAGACAATTTAGCAGATCAAAAACAAGCAAGTGTAAGCAAATCAATAGGTACCGCTCTGGTGGGAAGGTAATGGCTGTCCATGAAGTCATGTTGGCCACATGACCTTGGAGGTGTCTACAGACAATGCTGGCTCTTTGACTTAGAAATGAAGATGAGCATCAACCCCCAGAATCAGACACAACTAGACTTAAATGTCAGGGGAAACCTTTACCTTTACTTACTCCAAAGGTTGTAACCCAGTGCTCAAACCATTGCACCATGCTGGCTTCGGTGCAGGCTATTTGACAAACCATATCTCCTGATATAATAATAATAATAATAATAATAAGAATAATACCTTCAAAAAGTTGCTACATTTTCAGCCAGGGCTGCAGGCTTTCTCCTATCACCCCCTGGTACATTGATCCTGTTGCATGTGCATGGGTAATACACCTCCCGCCAAGAAACCAATGAGGCACGAGCACAGTGTTTGGATGAAAATTGGCCACAACTCATTTATTGAAAACAGGAACAAGGGTTGGCGACCATGCATGGGTCCTGGATCAGGCGTCAGACAGCCCCCAGTTGTCTGAAGACGCTTGTGTTCCTGGGTGCCACCGGCCCAATACTGGTCAACTGGAACTCTGCACCCCAGGGGGCCAGGGTGTTAGACCCCTTACAACCAAGGGACGATAAGCCAGCCAGATCCAGGGCCCATGCCACACGCCAAACACGGAGTTGCGACATTGAACATAATAACAGAAACATCAACATAGTGCAAACGATGATTATACATCAAAACAAAGTGCAAACCAAACAAGCAACAAATACAAGTAGGAAGGGTGGGAGGAAACAGAAGATCTGGCCACACGTGCTAGCAGGGAAGCCCAGGCAGTCTTAAGTAGTCTGCCTGAGTGGAAGTGAGGGCCCAACAGCTGATGACTGAGGGCAGGGCAGAGCCAGTCCTGTCATTGGCCAGCTGGTGGCGGGAAACCTTCCCGCCACCCAGGGGGCATCTGGGAGGAAGAAGTCCCTTCCCCCCCCCCTCAACAAGATGGCGGTGACTACATCCCCACACTGCAACCCGCTCAGCCGGTGAGTCGGCAAAGCCATTTAGTTGTCCTTTCTTCCACCTTCTCTTGATCTTCAAATTGTTTTAACTTATTGTGAAGCTATCATGGGGTTTTCTGGGGTTGAGAATTTGTGATTCACATTTATTTTATTTTGTGCCAAAACCATTGCACCAATAAGTATAAAACTGGTGAAATAGAGGAAGCACAAGGGGCTAAATAATTTTAGACCAAAAACAAGCAACAGCGACTGCATTGTCTGTAGCTTTAAACAATTCTTCTGTGCACGAGGCAGGGCATGGTGGGCAAGCATACAAGAATGGAGTTGTTTATTCTGCTCAACAGTCACACAAGATGGAGGATTCTTCTAGGTCAGTGGTTCTTAACCTTTGGACGTGGACCACTAGTAGGCCATGAGGATGAAAATCTGGTCCGTGAGTCTCATTCCTCTTTATTTATCTTATTTCTGCTCCTTTTGTGCCACCTGCCACTCCTTCTTTGTCACTGACCATGACTTATGTTCTGTATCAGAAACTAGAGCTGATGTGGTCTATCCAATGCAATTTTCTGAATCAACACCCCAAACCAAATTTAAAGTTGATCAAAAACTGGTTCTTTTAGTACTAATGCTGGAGAATGAACCCTGGTCAAAGTGGTCCCTGGTCAAAAAAAGGTTGGAAAGCACTGTAGTGCCATTTAGCCAGGTTGTCTTTTGATCTGCCCACTCCGCTTCAGAGGTTCAGGGACTTCCAAGTTGCCCATTCTTGGTTTGCCCCTGAAGAAAGACCCTCGTTGGAGGCCATGCAGTTGAGATTTCCTGGTTTAGCTGCCCAGAGGGATACTCTTGCTGTTGCTGGGGAAACATTTAGAGGAGTGGTGGTTCTCATGAAGCTTTTCCTTGATTTGAGTCTACTGGGAGGAGGCTGATAGCCATGCAGTGGATGGCTTTCACAGTGGTCAACCTTATTTCTCTCCCAGTTAGCAGCAACTTCCAGTCACACATCAGTAGGGGCAATGCCAGCTTGTAGAGCAAGGTAACCTACGGCCCATGGGCCAGATGCGGCCCGGCAGCCGATTCTGTCCAGCCTGGGGAGAAGGGCGTCGGGGGCGGGGCCAAGAGGAAGGGGTGCCGCTGCCGCCATCCCATCGCAGGCTCTGTGGGGCCTGTGTCGGCAGACGGGCCGGAGGAGCGGCGGCTTTGGAGTGCCTGCCATCCCTGGAGGCGATCTGGGCCTGCAGCAGGAGCACTCGGCGGCCTGTGGGGGCTGATCGCCCTGGCGACCTGAAAGACTTGATCGTCTTCCAAGTCGCCAGGGTGATCAGCCGCCTCAGATCGCCGACTGCTCCCCCTGCAGGCCCAGATCACCTCCAGGGATGGCAGGCACTTCATAGCAGAGCGATCAGCTGGGGAACGGCTGGGGGCGAGAGCGGGCGGAGGCCTGCAGCCTCCCATCTCCTGCTGCTCTGCTTTCCTCTGCTGTGGCAGTGGCTGGGTTCTCTTTGCCATCTTCTGGGCTGGGGCCATTGGGCCATTCCATCTTGGGATCCTTCCTCTCTTGAGGATGTCAGCCTACATCTTGGTTTGCACCTTATCTTCTTGAATTTAATTTTATTTTATTATTGGTTGGTTTTTATTATTATTTTATAATAATTTTATTATAATAATATAATAATATAATAATATAATGGTTTGTACCTTATCTTCTTGAATTTAATTTAATTTTATTATTGGGTGGTTTTTATTATTATTTTATAATAATGTTATAATAATAATATAATAATATAATATATAATATATTCTATTATAATTTCAATATATTATAATGTCTATAACCTTCTATATATATACTAAAATTTATTAATTATGATATGAATACTAATAATATATGAATATTTCTTGATATATTAATATGTTAATATTAATGATCTGTAATATATAGTAAATATAGTAAATAAATAAATAAGTAATGTAGATTAGAATGTAGTTCAGCCTTTAGGTGCAGCCCTCCATTATATTTTTTGGCTCTCGTGTGGCCTCTTGGAAAAAATAATTGCCCACCCCTGTTGTAGAGTGTATCAACAGGTATAGGTTTGAGACATCCTAAGATTATTCTTCATGTTTTGTTCAGTGCTCTATTGACCTGCTTCGTGTGGGCAGACTTGTGGCAAACAGGGCAGGCATACTCAGCAGTTGAGTAAGACAAGGCCAGAACTGATGTTCTTATTAGTTTTGGGTCTGCTCCACATGCACTGCCAGTAACTTTCTGCATGATGTTATTGTGTGCTGATACTTTGTACTTGGTGTTCATACAATGTTCCCTAATTGTTAGTGTTCAATCTAAGGTGACACTAAGATATTTAGGATGGGAACAGTGTTTGAGCTCTTGGCCTTCCCAGGTAACTTTCAATTTCCTGTTGACTTCACACTTGTGTCTTGGCAGGGTTAGGCTTCCAGTGGTTATCTTTGTAAAGAGACAAAAGCATTGCTTTGCAACTCACATAAGGTCAGGTCACCCATTGGGATCCATTGCTGAGCTAGGAATTGAACTCTAGTCTCCAGAGTTATGTGCTCAAACCATTATAGCTTTTTATGGTATGGCTCCTTCTGTTTTGAATATCTGGAGATAAGCTAAATAAGTCCTCCCATGATACCATAGCAATGAACCATGGCAGTTAGTGGTACCAAACTGCATTAACTCTAACGTGTGGATGCAATCTGAGAAAAGGCCTTCTTAAGCTTCTCCAGTAATGAAAGTCCTTTAATATCTTTCTCTGGCTTGGGATTCTTGCTTGATGCCATCTACCCGGTGTCCCCTTTCTCTCCCAACCTCCAAGATTGGATTGTCATGTTCCCTAAAAGAAGACAACAATACAGAGGAAATCGCTAAGCAGACACGGCTTGACAAACAGAGGGGAGAGAATCCCTTTATGAAGACGGAAACATAGTGTATGTTTGTGTGTGCACCCATTTGCTCCAGCTCCTAAAAATAAACGTAGGCTGGATGCAGGCCTGTCAATCATTCTCTAATGATATCTTGGATCTGTTTGAGATGCTGGGCATTTTTGAGCTTGGTAGCAGAACCACTTTGCATGTTGGCGCTCAGTACCCATTCTTGGACGGTGATTATCAGTGATTCATAGACCATGAAGTGGGTTGAGGTACCATTATGCTCAAGGAGACGTTCAAAGTCTACCCTCTGAATTGCAAATTTTCCACAAATGCACTGAGATACACACTCTTTGGGAATGCTCCCTCCCTGTTTCATGAATATTTCTGTTTGAAAATATCAGACAATCATAAGATTGCAGATTAAGTTAGTAGATATGTACAGTGCATGTGCATAGTAGGCCATCAGCAAGTCCAAATCCTGATGGACTCTGTTTTTCATTGCCTCAGGATATTTTGTCTGGGTCTGATGGGATCTGTAGTCTAACAATATCTTGAGAACAAGTATTTCTCATTGATGTAAAACCACCCATGTTGCATTGTTTTCTTCCAGGAATTGAACATTACTTCAGTTCACTATTTACCATTGTAAACCTGCATGATCAAAATACATTCAGCCCTCCACATTTGCAGGCATGACTTTTGTGGATTTGATGAAAGCATTATCTAAAAATCTCTAAATCCCCCGATAGGATTCTACAGTCAATCTCGAGCAGAAGTTGACACACTGGAAGATGTAAATATTGATATTATTACTTCCCTCAGTCTAGACACTATATAAGCAATCCCCAAGTTATGAACAAGATAGACTCTATAGGTTTGTTCTTAAGTTGAATTTGTATTTAAGTTAGAACAGGTACATTTTAAAGTGTAACTTCAGCCAAAAATACATATTTTTTAAGCTTTGGATAGCATAGGAAAGTGTTAATACCCTTGTGTTGCTTGTTTTGCTGTCTGTGCCTCCGTTCAGAAGAATTCCCCTCAATTTCTGTCCCTGTGAGAATTGGAGTTTGAAAAAATTGGTTTGTTGTGGAAACAATGATTGGTGAAAAACCTTCAGTGGAAAAATCATTTTCCCCATGATAACTCTTCAAGGGGTGAATTTCCCTTCCGAGACCTAGATTTCTCTCACATTATCTTGTCTCATCCCTGTTCTTAACTAGGAGTCATTTGTAAGTGGAATGTTTGTAACTTATGGACTGCCTGTACTCCTATAGATGCAGCCTAGAATGATTTTTTCAGCAGCCGCACCACACGATTGGCTCATGTTCAACTTGTAGTCTTCTAAGACTCCGAGTGGTACTTATTTCACATACCAGAAAGGTAATGCTCAAGATCCTCCAAGGTAAACTCCAGCAATACATGTAGCAAGAGTTGCCAGATGTACAAGCCAGGTTTGGAAAAGGCAGAAAAACGAGAGGCCAAATTGCCAACATCCGTTGGATAACAGAGGAAGACAGGGAGTTTCAGGAAAAAAATCTATTTGTTTTATTATCTATTCTTTTTAAAATTCATTTTTATTGTGCATTTTAATATTATAACAGATGTTGATATACATGGGGAGGAGGATCGGGAGCAAGGGTAAAGGGGGTGAAGGGGAGGGGGTTGCATTGGAAAAGGGGGTGAGGGAAAGGAATGAAAGGTGAGGATAATATAAAATGAGTTCCCAAAAATTTCCCAAGAATTTCTCAAATTTTTACAGATGGTATTTTCATTTATAAATTATGTACTACAAAAAGTATACAGTCGTAATAGTTATCATATTGGTTTGTTACACCTCATTGAAATCTATGAGGAATTTTATTCCCTTATTTTGTATATACGGTGATCCAGGCGACGGTTAAATTTAAATAAAATATAGAAACCGGACCAGTCCGTTTTTTCCTTTTTTCCATTTAATTTTTGTGTCAAAAGATCCATTTGAATTGCCTTCCAACCCCCGAAATAATGAGACAGACAACAAAAAATGGATTCAAATTTGGGCAACATTTATTAAAGTTGCCTATTTAACTTGAACTGACTAAACTTCAGTGTCAAGGAACTGGGAATGGAACAGAACTGGGCAACCTCCCAGGTAGACGCTGTAGAACTTTCTGCAAATCTTTACCGGACTCTCCAATTTCCTCTGGGCCAATGATATCCCCCTCACCCTTCCAGGTGAGTGCGTTTGTGCATTGTCCAATACCCTTTTGAGGATTGCCTTGAATGAAAATTGCTCTATGGATTTTCCTAAACTATTTACGCTGGCCTATTTATAAGACCGCCATCCATCTAGCCGCTAAGCAGTATAGGGTAGGCAAAAAACCTCCCTAGAACATGGGGGGGGGTTCCTACCTGGCCCCCTATTGGCAACCACTATACTGTACAATGGGCGGAAGTGGTGGGTCAATGGCTCCAGCAGGAATGAGGGAGAAGGCTGGCTACAGCAATAGCCAGCCTCTGCCCCCTCCTCTGGAACCTTCTAAGGCACTAGCCAATGGCCTCGCTTCAGGGGAGGAGGCAAATGCCTGTCCCCGCCCACTGCGCAGGTGGGGAAAAGGTGTTATATCAAAAAAAATTAAAGTCCACTCTTCTGTATTTGGTGTTGAGTTTTGCTTCCATTGCTTTGCCAATATTAAACGGGCACAGGTACTTAGTAGGAAGAACATCTTATCTTGATTTTTATATTTTATATTTTGCTTTTATTATTTTTTGACTATTCTAAAGCCTTTGACTATATGGATCATAATAAATTGTGGCATGTTCTTGGTGCTATGGGCATACCAAATCACCTTGTCTGTCTCCTGAGGAATATGTATAAGGAAGGACCAAGTAGCAACAGTTAGAACAGACCACAGAGCAACAGACTGGTTCAAGATTGGGAAAAGTGTATGGCAGGGCTGTATACTCTCATCCAACTTATTCAACTTGTATGCAGAACACATCACACGATGTGTGGGGCTTGATGAATCCAAGGCTGGAGTTAAAACTGCTGGAAGAAACTTTAACAATCTCAAATATGCAGATGATTCCACTTTGATGGCTGTAAGCGAGGAGGTGCTGAGGAGCCTTCTAACCAAGATGAAAGAAGGAAGTGCAAAAGCTGAGTTGCAGTTAAACATTCAAAACGCCAAGATGATGGCAACCAGGCTAATTGATAACTGGCAAAGAGAGGGAGAAAACGTGGAGGCAGCAACAGACTTTGTATTTCTAGGCACAAATATTACTGCAGATGCAGACTGCAGCCAGGAAATCAGAAGACGTTTCCTTCTTGGGAGGAGAGCAATGACCAATCTCGATAAAATAGTGAAGAGTAGAGACATCACGCTGGCAACGAAGGTCCACATAGTTAAAGCAATAGTATTCCCTGTGGTAAGTAACCAATGGATACGAGAGCTGGACCATAAGGAAGGCTGAGCAAAAGATGCTTTTGAACTGTGGTGTTGAAGGAAAGTTCTGAGATGCCCTGGACATCAAGAAGATCCAGCCAGTTCATCCTCCAGGAAATAATGTCTGACTGCTTACTGGAGGGAAAGATATTAGAGACAAAGATGGAGTACTTTGGCCACATAATGAGAAGACAGGAAAGCTTGGAGAAGAGAATGATGCAGGGGGAAATGAAGGGGAAAAGGAAGAGAGGTCGACCAAGGGCAAGAAGGGGCAAAATGGATGGAGGTTACCCTTGAAGTGACTGGCTTGATCTTGAAGGAGCTGGGGGTGGCCACAGCTGACAGAGAGCTCTGTCCTGGGCTGGTCCATGAGGTCACAAAGAGTCAGAAGGGACTGAACAAATAAACAACTGTTGGGTTTCATCCCTGACTGCACAAGTCTCCAGTCCTCAATGAGGAGAAGTTAGCCTAGATAGGTTAGAGTGAGGGATTCCTTCTCCCTTTTCCTATAGCAAGCTTACCTCAAGATAGGGTTTAGAAGGGGGGTTGTTTCCATTCACCTTGCATGCCAAACTCCACCCCTTTGACTGCTATGAATGTGAACCTTTAGTAAAAGGTAACTTCCTATTTACAGGCCTTTTGTCCTATTGTTTTTAGGCTGGTCATGCGGCTATCTCCATTTTTGGAGAGTCCTGCTTCTGCTTCTTTAGAGAGAGGATGCATCTTGCACTCTCTGAGGCAAGATGTAATAGTTAGTAACTTTTGTTATTTTTCCCTTTTCTTTTCCCTTAGTGGATAGCTTAGCAAAGCTAGTTAGCTCCAAGTAACCTTTCCTATCCTGATTGGATTTCTCTATTTACAATAAATATTTTGTTTTGATCCTATGA
This sequence comes from Anolis apletophallus, assembly GCA_030556195.1. Lineage (NCBI taxonomy): Eukaryota > Metazoa > Chordata > Lepidosauria > Squamata > Anolidae > Anolis > Anolis apletophallus. The sequence goes on along the minus strand of JARBWK010000015.1, from coordinate 32,971,297 downwards.
CTTGTGGATCTGCAATCCTGTTCAATCCTCTTGAATGGAACTCAATCCTGGCTCACTGCATGTACGTTTCTGTTGCATATGAATCTTGCATTCTGCACTCTGCTATATTTTTGGTAGAATCACCTCCAAAGATGGTTATTTTTGAGCCTAACAGCTCTTGATTCCCAACAACAACAAAACAAGACTCTTTCACGTGCCCTTTTGTTAAACCAGATCTCTCCCATTCTATATCTGTGCATTTTGGTTTTTGTTCTACCTAAGTGTAGTATCTTATATGTTTTAATGTTTGTATTGTATTTGTGCATGGTTGGCTTTTCCTAAAAGTTGTTTTACATATCAAAACAGTTGTGTGTTGCTATGGAGTGAAGCTAGGCAGAAGCACCCTTTCTCTCGGTCTGAGCATCCATACATCTGCCTTGAATGAGTGAGGGTGGGAGACACACAGGCAGCCTTTATGCCAGCCTCTGTTCGACTCACACATCCCTAGCTGTCTCTAGCTGAGATGTCAGCAACGTCTCCCCAAAGCATCACTCTATCCATCCTGCACTGCCTGGGGAGCGCTGCGGGAGACCAGGCCAACTCTCCTGGTGGCTGCTGGCGTCAACTCGCTGCCTTCACACTTCCGCTGACAGCTCTTGACAGAAGTGTTGCCACTGCCGTCTCCTCCCAAGCCTCCAGTTTGACCTCTGGTCCCTATAAAAAGCTGGGTGTCACCACTATGAGGAAGGGAGAAGGATAGGAAAGAAACATCATGAGGCTGTCACAGGGAGTGCGGGAAGGCAGCTTGTAGCAACAGCTCCTCCTTAGAACCACAGGCCCCTTTTATGTTTTTAAAACTAACATCCATTTTGCTTTCTTTCAGATAGGAAGCACTGCATTTTTGAAATCGAGATTTAAAGATCTAAAGACTGCAGATACTGAAAGTCCATGCCTAGTGGGCCCAGCTAATCATCAGTGTTCCCAGAAGACTCACCAGTGCTGAAAACAAGGAAAGAGGCTTTAATTTGAATCTGCAGAAGGGATACAATGTACAGCAAGGAATGTACAAGCATAATCATATTGGAGTGTGTAATCATTTTTATACATTAAAAATTCCATGCATTACCATTGCCTCTGTTTAATTTTCCCTCCCCTGTCTGTGATTGGCTGAGCACCAAGGCCGACCGGCTGTCCCTCTTGCTCCTGACTGGTTTGAGACTGAGCCTTTGGATTTCCCCCATCTCGAGCAGTCCTCATATCCTTTTTTAAGCATTACATTTTTTTTATGTATGTGACTTTAGGTTTGCAGCTTGGGAGTGATCCTGGATTCATCGCTGAGACTGGAAGCCCAGGTCTCGGCGGTGGCCAGGGGAGCTTTTGCACAGTTAAGACTCATGCACCAGCTGCGCCCGTACCTTGGGAAGTCTGATCTGGCTACGGTCGTCCACGCTCTTGTCACATCCCGAATAGATTACTGCAACGCACTCTACGTGGGGCTGCTTTTGAAGACAATTCGGAAATTGCAATTAGTCCAGCGGGCAGCAGCCAGATTACTAACGGGAGCTACATACAGGGAGCATACCACCCCCCCTGTTGTGTCAGCTCCACTGGCTGCCTGTCCACTTCCGAGCTCAATTCAAAGTGCTGGTTTTTACCTTTAAAGCTCTATACGGTTCTGGCCCAGCTTACTTGTCCGAACGCATCAGCCGCTACATTCCACCCTGTAACCTAAGATCATCCGGGGAGGCCCTGCTCTCGCTCCCGCCGACTTCTCAAATGTGGCTGGTGAGGACGAGGGAGAGGGCCTTCTCGGTGGTGGCTCCCCGCCTGTGGAATGCGCTCCCTATCAATGTACGATCCACCTCATCCCCCCTGGCATTCAGGAAAAAAGTAAAATCCTGGCTGTGGGACCAGGCACACCAGCACAAGGCAGCACTTTAGATGGGATTTTAATGGAAAGTGGATGAAAAGGGCCAATGCTTTTATGGACAGAACATTGTTTTAATCTGGAATGAATGTGTATGATGTTTAGGTAATTGTATTTCAATGTATTTTAATGTATTTTAATTGTTTAAGGGTTCTGGGGTCTTATATTGTTACTGTGTGGGCGTCGAATTGCGCCTTACTGTAAGCCGCTCTGAGTCCCCCCTCGGGGGTTGAGAAGAGCGGGTTAAAATCCTGAAATAAATAAATAAATAACCCCATGAATTTCATAAGGTTGTCTGTATCCATTGGGCATTGGTTCCAGATCTCTCTGTGGATATAATAGAATCATAATGTTGGAAGAGACCACAAGCACCATCTGTCCAAGCCCATCCTGCCATGCAGGAATACACAATGTAAGCCCAGATGACCAGCCTCTGCTTCAAATCCTCCAGAGAAGGAGATCCACCAATCCGTAAGGCAGCATATTCCACTGCTGAAGAGCTCTTACCATCAGGATGCCCTTTCCTAATATTTAGGTGGGATCCCCCCTATAAACAAACAATGACAAGGGAAGAACTTTAACTAGTTCCAACTATATGTATATAATACCCAAATGGGTTATGAAAAATGTAGCATGTAATAAACAATATACACAGCATGATGCTCTCTCAAATAAATGAGAGATTTTCTCCATTGAGACCGCCCTGAGGAAGAGTCCGAAACGGGTCGGATCCGCATATATTCCCCCATAGGCGGATTGCTCTTTACTCTCTATTGTGGATTTCTACAGTGTGGACCTCTCTTCATCCAAATCATTATATACCTGAGTTTGTACTCAACGCAACCTACATACGGAGCTATTGACGATCAGTAGATTACAAAGCTTTTGCATATTTTGCTATACGAGTGGATTACAAATTTATTTCTCGTCATTTATGGAACCCAACATAAGGGACTTTCCTTTGATTTAATGGGCATACGGAACTACATAAGACTTTGAACGTTCTTTTCTCATAGACTGAGACTTTATAGATTGCCTGTTTGGTTTTGCTATAGCGTGAGTAACAAACTCTATCTATTATATAAATGGGTTCACGTCATGTGATGTATACCTCAAACAAAGAAACCTTACAACGCAGAAACACAATACTTGCCAACAGAAATAGGCCTCAAGCAAGGTACGTTTGTAGCAAAGAAACTCCCCCAAAAACCTAAAAGGCCCCCAAAACAACGAGTAAAAATAAAACTACATTTACCAGCATCCTCCGAGGCAGCCAAAGACTCACCCAGCCTCTACATTCTGAACAACATGATTGGCTGCCAATAAGGGCGGATTTGCATAACTGCTGCACTGGCCAGCCAACATGAAAATTCCGATCCATAATAAACTGCCAAAACAGAATAAGGAAAAGGCCTGAGCCAATCCCCAACACAAACACCCAAATCACTTCCAACTGAAAATTTACACCCCAAAAAATCACAGACCACGCCCAAAATTGACAGTAAGGCTTCATTCACTTGATTTCCCTAACTAGCCCTCACTTACTGGGAAGCTGTTTACGCTCTAAATTGACAGTAAGACTTCATTAACTTGATTTCCCTAACTAGCCCTCACTTACTGGGAAGCTGTTTACGCTCTGAATTGACAGTAAGACTTCATTAACTTGATTCTCCCGACTAGGCCTCAACTCATTGGACATTGTGTATGGCCTGAATTGACAGTAAGGCTTCATTAACTTGCTGTTCCTAACTAGGCCTCAGCTCATGGGACATTGTGCATGGCCTGAATTTACAGTAACCTACCTTGGCACACAGAGCCCCGACCATGCATGATGGGACTTGAAGTACCACCATAGAAAATGGGATTTGTAGTACTTCAAAACCCATCATTCCCCACAGACCACTGTGGCCCAGAACCAAGACCAATAAAGACCCAACTTGGCACACCATGCCCCCCATGACCCACACTCCATCCAACTGCAGTTTAGAGGAGGGCACACCGTGGATGATTGGACTTTCTCACATCTCCTAAAAAGGGCACAGCAACGCGTGCCGGGTACAGCTAGTATTACATATATCATTTATTTGAGAGAGCATCACGCTGTGTATATTGTTTATTACATGCTATATTTCTCATAACCCATTTGGGTATTATATACATACATATAGTTGGAACTAGTTAAAGTTCTTCCCTTGTCGTTGTTTGTTTACATGGTAGAGGGGAGTTACTTGATTATATAACTTTTTTTAGGGATCCCCCCTATCCCTTGTCTAGATCAGGAGAAAGCTCCACATAGCCAGCTCCCCAAAGTGCTCATTGTAGGGATTCTAAACTTTTATGGTTTTCTGTTGACCTTCTCTGGACACATTCTGTCTTGTCAACATCCCTTTTTGAATTGTGTTACCCAGAATTGATATAAGCTGAAATCTCTTATATTTAAGCAGAGGGATTCATTTTTCAGTTTGTTTTTACACTTCAGCTCAACCCCACATGGCCTCATTATGGTTTCCACAGCATGTTCAGCATAGCAAGATTTGGTAGGCTTGTGCATTTTTGCTAAACCTCAATCCATTTCTGCTGGCTGGATTCCGGTAGACCCATGTATCCATTTTCGCACTCCTCCCGAAAATGGGCTGGTAGCCGGATAGCCGTTTTCTGTCAACAGCTGAAAAATATTTATTTATTTATTTATTTAAAACTTTTATACCCTGGCCTTCTTACCTCCGAAGAGGGACTCAGACCGGCAAACAGCAAGTATTCAATGCTAACATTTTAAATCTAAAAGCATCATAAATTTACAATAAAATTTACAATAAAATTCAATACAATGAATATATTTAAAAAGCCTTTTGCCAAAGTAAAATCAAATCCAACTTAATCCATATATTCGGTCCATATCAAGTGGTTAGCGACTTTAGTCGCTTCGCGATCTCCTCCTTCATTCTGTGAAGGCCTCATTGCACAGCCACGTTTTCACCCATTTCCTAAATGTCAGGAGGGAGGGGGCAGGTCTAATTTCATTTGGTAGGGAATTCCACAGCCGGGGGGCCACCACAGAAAAGGCCCTGTCCCTCGTCCCCACCAGACGCGCCTGCGAAGGTGGTGGGACCGAGAGCAGGGCCTCTCCAGACGATCTTAGCACTCTTGACAGTTTATACGGAATAATACGTTCGGACAGGTAAACTGGGCTGACACCGTACAGGGTTTTGTAGGTCAACACCAGCACTTTGAATTGTGCTCGGAAGCTAATTGGCAGCCAGTGGAGCTGGCACAACTGGGGAGTGGTGCGCTCCCTGTACCCTGCTCCCGTTAGTAGTCTGACTGCTGCGCGCTGGACTAATTGCAGCTTCCGGGCAGTCTTCATAGGCAACCCCACGTAAAGAGCGTTGCAGTAGTCTATACGGGATGTAACCAGAGCGTGGACCACCGTGGCCAAGTCTGACTTCACAAAATACGGGCGCAGCTGGTGCACAAGCCTGAGCTGTGCAAAAGCTCCCCTGGCCACTGCCGAGACCTGGTATTGCTCGATCTGGCCCGTTGGTGGCAGTGGAGAACTTACAAGGCTCCCCTTTCCATTCCTGGGATGCTTTCCTTTTTTTCATTCCAAGGGAGTCTGGATTTCAGCAATGGGGTTAAGGAAGGAGACACAGCTTGCTTAAGACACATAATCTTTGTGCGCCATGTGAAAACCAGTAGGGGAGAAGTAGTTGTGATCATTGCTTGTGGTTCCATAATGGATGAAAAAAATGTGATGGCCGGGACCTTGCCGATATGGCCATCCAAACAAGCCACATTGGCTGAAGGGAACCGACCACTCCAAATCTGTGCACAAGCCTAGTGATAAAGTATTTCAGGCTGGATCATGACATGTGCCACTCATTGAAGAATTTATTCTGTGTCAGAAGAGAAGAACTAGATAAGAAAAAGGCAAGCAAGTGAATAATTCCCCTCCAGCATCGTCTTTTAGTAGTTATTATTATTATTATTATTTATTTCAGCTTGGTAGACCGCTCACTCTGAAGCTCAGAGCGGTTTACAACAATAAAATACCAATAAAAACACATAACAACATTAAAACAGCGTTAAAACCAATTCCACCCCCCACCCCCCAATAAACTGTAACAGGACAGTGGTGATGTAGCGGCAGTGACGCGGCGGGTGGCAGGTTATGGCGGGCACCGGTCAGAGCCGAATGCCTGCCTAAACAGCCAGGTCTTAACAGCCTTACGAAATGTCATCAAGTCCCGCAGGGCTCGTGTCTCTTCAGGCAACGAGTTCCATAGCGTTGGCGTGGCCACTGCGAATGCCCTCTGCCGCGTACTGGCTAGCCTGTAGGTCTTTATGCCAGGAACTTCCAACATGTTGAGCCCCTCTGAGCACAGTGATCTTCTGGGCACATATGGGGTAAGCCGCTCCCTCAGGTACATTGGCCCCAAACCATATAAGGCCTTGAAAGCTAGAACTAACACCTTGAAGAAGACCCGGAATTCAATTGGAAGCCAGTGCAGTTCGCGCAGCAATGGGGTTGCGTGAGCAGATCTTATGGCTCCTGAGAGCAGGCGTGCTGCTGCGTTCTGCACTAGCTTGAGTTTCCGGATCGTCGACAAGGTCAGTTGACCCTTTGTCTGGCTTTCCTTTTCCCATGTATGTGCCATCTTTTGCACAGGGGTTGAAGCAAGAGAGCAGGCACATCTTCCCTCCCATCAATATCTTCGATCCGGAATTGGCTGAATCCATGGAGGAGAAATTCACACATACAGAGGGCTACTGTAATATTATTACCTCCCCCTCCTGAGTTATAATGCTGTTTCTACCACATTGGAGGTGGACTGATCGGCTTCTTTCCAACCCATATCAATTTCTTATTTGTTTATCCCATGGTTGTGGCTGAGGGAGGGTACAAGGAGACGCCACAGAAAGATGTATGCAAACACAGATTTCAATGCATATGCAAGGTTTTCTCAGAGAATGCAAATTTCCCCCCTCATCTCCAAACTTACTTGGTCTTAAAATAAACATATCAAAAATAGACTTTGGATTTTGTAAAAAAAAATGTCAACAACCACATTGAGGGAAAAACAGCAAATTGCATAAGCTTGAATGATAGCAGTGTTCTAAATTGCATGTTTCTGGGGGAGTTACAAAGTGGATGATTTCATAGATTCCTCAAGAGACTGCATGTTGATATCTGGGGCAAAGAGCCATACATGAAGAAGACGGGGGCAAACCTTTATGCTCATGGAGTTTCATGGTAGTTGCATAACCAAACTCATTGGTGAAATTGATCACCAAGTGTGCTTGAACACTTGCATTGCAGTGGGTGATGAACAACCATGCACAACCATGCATGCATGTCCATGAAGAATGCACATCCATGGGCAATGCAAATGTGATTAAACTGTGATGCTGAAAAGAAGAGGAGGAGCCAAGATTGGCTCCCACTTGCTTTCATGTCAAGTGGGTTTTTGTACTGGAAGGGCCCTTAGCGTTATGAGCTCCTGAAGTACCAAAGATACTGAAAGAAAAGGAGGAAATGGAAGAATTAAATTCCACACACAGGTCTAGTAGACAGGTCAGGAAAGAAGGGGAGGATTGATTCAATACCCAGAAAGTCCATAGAATAGAGCAGGGGTGGACAACCTACGGCCCGCGGGCCGGATGCAGCCCGGCAGCCAATTCTGTCCGGCCTGGGCAGAAGGGCGTGGGGGGCGGGGCCAAGAGTAAGGGGTGCCGCTGCCACCATCCCATCGCAGGCTCTGTGGGGCCTGTGTTGGCAGACAGGCTGGAGGAGTGGCGGCTTTGGAGTGCCTGCCATCCCTGGAGGCGATCCGGGCCTGCAGCGGGAGCAGTCGGCGATCTGAAGTGGCTGATCACCCTGGCGACCCGGAAGACTTGATCAAGTCTTCCGGGTCGCCAGGGTGATCAGCCACTTCAGATCGCCGACTGCTCCCGCTGCAGGCCCGGATCACCTCCAGGGATGGCAGGCACTCTATACCAGGGCGATCAGCTGGGGAACGGCTGGGGGCGAGAGAAATTATATTATATTATAATTTCAATATATTATAATGTCTATATATACAGTATACTATAATATAATAATTATATTAATACTAATGATATATGAATATATCTTGATATATTAATATGCTAATATTAATGATGTGTAATATATAGTAAATATAGTAAGTAAATAAATAAATAATGCAGATTAGAATGTAGTTCCGCCTTTAGGTGCGGCCCTCCGTAATATTTTTTGGCTCTCATGTGGCCCCTTGGAAAAAATAATTGCCCTCCCCTGGAATAGAAGATGAAAAGGCATTCATTGATGGTGAGTTTGGCTACATACTGTAGCCCTTCTTTCAAGCAAGACCAGAAGACTAGCCTCAAAGACCTTTATTTATACACTTTTATTTCTTAATTCCTGGCATTGAAGGCTCCAAGTCATTTGAAAATGTCATAAATATCTCCTTCTCTTAATTCTGAGTGGGTATTTAGCTGTGAGTTGTTACAGTTGCTAAGATTATGGTGGATGAGACTGATTTTCTTGGCATGGTGAGACAATGTTGTCAAGCATTGTCCAACCATGAGTGTTCTCATGTCTAGTATGAGAGCAATGCTCTTTGTACAAAGGGAAATCCTCTTTCTTTCATAAGGCTTGTTTTCCACTGCCTTGGAGACTAGGACCTGGAGAAATGGATTCAAATTACAAAGAGATTCCCTCCGGGAAGATAGAGCAGAATATACATAATAATAATAATAATAATAATAATAATAATGACTCAACAAGATGAGTCCACAGCAAACAAGATCACCCTGCTGGCTGTTGTATTGGATCACATGCCGGACACTTCCCAAGTGTCTAGGACTGTGTGATGTATCGGTGAATAATGCAAACCCCAGTAAGGTGGCCGTTGGCAGCTGACAGATGCTAATTTTGTGAGTGTTGATTGTGTTTAAGTGCAAGCCAAGGGCTTTAGGCACTGCACTCAGTCTGCAGTTCACCACTGGGACCACCTTGACTGGCTTGTGCCAGAGCCTTTTCAGTTCGATCTTTAAATCCTCATATCATGTCAGCTTTTCCAGTTGTTTCTCTTCAGTCCTTCTGTTGCCTGGGACTGCAACATCGATGATCCATACTTGGTTTTTTAACACGATCGTGAGGTCAGGAGTTCCAAAACTCTGAATTTGGAAGTCCCAGAGTAGTTTGATGTATTCATTTTCTGTAACCTTTTCAGGCTCGTGATCCCACCAGTTCTTTGTCACAAGCGGATGGTATTTGTGGCACAAGTTCCAATGAAACATCTGAGCAATGGTGTTATGCCTCTGCTTGTAGTCTGTCTGCGCGATCTTCTTGCAGCAGCCGAAGATGTGATCTATTGTTTCATCTGACTTGAACCTACTGGTAGTTTACACTACCGCCAGCACAACTATCAACATGATAGAAGCAGTTAAGTCCCCTGCCAACAACAAGGAGGCACCCGATGAGGGGTTGTTGTTGTTGTTGTTATTATTATTATCTATATATATAATAAAATTCAGTGTTTGTGGGCAGAGGGGCGGAGGGGTGGAGGGGCGGAGGGGCGGAGGGGCGGAAGAATATGTGGCAACATTTTGATTGGTTGCCACTGTGGGATTATTTGCAGAAAGGACTCTGATTGGCCATCCTAATAACTCCAACATTCTAAGGCACCAGACAGAGGGGATTGGTTGCCACTGAGTGAGTATTTGCATAAAGGACTCTGATTGGCCATCTACATTCCAACATTCTAAGGTGACATAGAGGGAAAAGGAAAGGCCTCAGGCAGGCAGTCACTGTGACCCACAGCAATGACAGATCAGGACAAAACTTGGCACACAGGGGCCCAATGGCCCACTTCATAACCTGGTGTGGTTTAGGGCAGGATGGGCCACAAATGATGCGATTTGCAGTACCTTCACCCGATTCACTTCCCACAGAACATTGTAGCCCCTACAAATCACGGACCAGGCCCAAACTTGGCACACAGAGCCCCCATGACCCACTCTACATCCTGCTGCAGTTTGAAGGAGGATGAACCATTGATGATGGGACTTGCAGTACCTTCACTCACTTCCTGAAAACAACACAACCCTCATCCAATGACCAATACAGACCAAAATTGCCACACAGAGTCCCCTTGACCCACTCTACACCCTGGTGCTGTTTCAAGGAGGATGGATCACAGATGATGGGACTTGAAGTACTTTCACTCACCTTCCGAGACCGCTGCAACCCTCATCCAATGAATGATCAAGACCAAACATGACACACAGAGCCCCCATGACCCACTCTACCTTCTACTGCAGTTTGGAGGAGGGTGGACCGTGGATGATGGGACTTGAAGCACCAAAGACCAACCTTGGCACACAATGCCTTTCTCAAATAACCTGGGCACTGTCGGGTCCCCAAGCTAGTTATTATTATATACTCAGACAATGAGGGATCACCTAAGTAAAACCTTTTGCAATATATGCATCTCACAGAAAGTTACAAACTCTCCACTGCATATTTTATGCAAATGTGCAAAAAGAAGACTATGAAACAGGTACAAAACTATAGGATTATAGCCATAGACTTGGATCCTAACTGAGGCATGGAAGGCACCTGGGCAAGAAAGGGTTAGCTTTCTCAGCAGACGGAGAAATGGCATTGCGAAGGAAAGAGGGATGGCAGATGGGTGAAATGGCGTGACTGCAGTCCTACAGAAACAGTACGCATATAAAAAGTGGAACATTGAGGGATAAAATTGATATGGCTGCGAGACAAATTTATGGCCCTATAGACCACCCATAAGCAATTTACTTCTGTACTGGGGGAAAGCCATTGAACGCAATTTCTGCTATCAAGAAAAAGAGAGAAAATGATGGCTGTTTCATATTAGACTTGCTACACAGGTCTCTGGAGCAGTTCCCCAAAGAAATGTAATGTGGATTCAGAAATAATATAATGGGAACTCAGGCAATGTCAGGAGCCAGGCTTGACATCATTTACTGCTGTAGATTACCAGTTTCAAACCAGGAGTGTTGCAGGGCAAGATGGAGGGGGAGCTGGGACTATTCTGGCTCGGAAATGAGTTCAAGTGACACTTTTTCACCCCCGTTAATTTTGCTCCAACTAAAAATGGGTTCTGCAATCTATTCATTTTATGTTGCATTATTTTATTTCTGTGTTTGCATATAGAGTGGGCCCTTGGTATCCTCTGAGCTCAGGATCCTTCATAGATATCAAAATTCAAGGATGCTTATTTATCGTGCCAGAAGCAAACTGAGACTACAGTTATAGTATATTTAGAAAAAACAGAAACAAAGTTAAAAACTTCACAATACACTAAATTTCCTTTGACCACAAGCTGGCCACTTTAAGTGCCTCTGGTGTCGCTGTAGAAGGTCTTCCATTGTGCATGTGGAAGGGCTCCAACTGCATTGTAGAAGGTGGTCTGTGGCTTGATCTTCTCCACACTCACATGCTGTGGACTCCACTTTGTTGCCCCATTTCTTAAGATTAGCTCTGCATCTCGTGGTGCCTTCCAAGTCGCCCAGCCTTCTGTGTGTCCAGGGGGGAGTCTCTCATCCAGTCTCAGCCACTGATTGAGGTTCTGGGTTTTAGCCTGCCACTCTTGGACTCTCGCTTGCTGAGGTGTTCCTGCAAGTATCTCTGTATATCTTAGGAAGCTATTTCCTGATTTAAGACAGGGGTGTTCATTACGTCGATCACGATTGACTAGTAGCTCGCGAGCCCATCTGAGGTAACTCGCAGCAGGATGGGGCGCTGCGCGCGTGCACCCTGCGCACCACTGTGTACGCGCTTTTGCCGCCGCCTTCCACCCACCCCTCTCTCGCCCGGATCCATGGCAGATCCGGGCGAGAGAGAGGTGGGAGGAGCGCCAGGCGGGGCCCTGCGGAGGTCAGCCTTCCTCTCCGCCGTCCCTCTCTCGCCTGGCTCCATGGCGGAACCAGGCGCGAGAGAGGTGGGAGGAGCGTCTTGCCTCCCCTGCAGGCCTCTCCATCGCTGCCAGAGCCCTGCCCGGATCAGCGCTGCTCAGCAGCATAGAGAGGCCTACCGGGGGAGAGGCCTGGCACGGCTCCCTTCCGATCCGGGCAGCAGGGAAGGGACCGCGCCAGGCCTCCCCCGGTAGGCCTCTCTATCACTGCCGAAGCCCCGCTGTGCCGATCTGAGCGGGGCTCTGGCGGCGATGGAGAGGCCTGCAGGGGAGGCAAGGCGCTCCTCCTACCTCTCTCTCGCCCGGATCTGCCATGGAGCCGGGCGAGAGAGGGGCAGAGAGGAAGGTTGGGCCTGCGGAGGGTGCGTGCGCGCGCTCGCGCATAAGGTAGGTGATCTTTTTGACTTGGTTATTAAATAGTAGCTTGCATGCTGGAAAAGTGTGAGCACCCCTGATTTAAGACATTGGCATGCTGGCTGATATCCAAACAGAGAATGGACCAGAGATGTCACTGCCTTGGTTCTTTCATTACTTGCTGCTACTTCCCACCATATGTCACGTGGTGTAATACCAGCAAAACAGTATAATTCCTCCAGTGGTATAGGACGTAGACATCCTGAGATAATGCAGCATGTCTCATTAAGAGCCACAGCCACTATTTTAACGTGGTGAGATGTAGTCCACACTGGGCATGCATATTCAGCAGCAGAGTAGCAAAGCACAAGGGAAGATGTCTTCACTGTATCTGATCCCCAGGTTGTGCCAGTCAGCTTTCGTATGATATTATTTCTAGCACTCACTTTTTCCTTGATACCCAAGCAGTGCTTCTTGTAGGTCAGAGCACAGTCCAGAGTAACTCCCAAGTGTTTGGTTCTTCTGCAATGCTCCAGTGGGATTTCTTCCCAAGTAATCCTCTGAGCTTGAGATGCTTGTCTGTTCTTAAGATGGTTTTCTCTGTAATAAGCAGTAAGAGCACCTAAAGCTTTGGAGAGCTTCTGTTCAACCATTTCAAGGCTCCCTGCTTGGGTGGTGATGGTACAATCATCTGTGAGTGATAAATCATGCAGAGCCAGGTTGGAACTATAAAAGTCCTTTTATTGGTTAAATAAACAAAGCATTCTACCAAAGCTTTCTAACTGCCTGCGTCTCAAAGCACATCCATCATGGTGACTGGAGCGTTTTTCTTTATCTACAAATGTTTACATTCCAAAGGTTGAACATACGGGAACTTTGCTTCCATCATACACATTAACTCTATAATGGCCTAACTATATCACACAGCTTAGAAAATAGACGCATTTAACAGAAAACATTTTAAACTCATTTCGTCATACATTCTTACACTGACATCAGCATAGATGAAACTCTCTGTCCCTTCTGGCAGCGGCTGATCATTTGTGTGAATGTATGCTGAAGTCTTGTTATATGCAGTAATATATTAAAATGGACACTTCTAATATGAAATGGCAAACGCAAGGTTTATTTATTTATTCAAATTTTTCCAAGTTTGGGGGAGATAGATAGATAGATAGATAGATAGATAGATAGATAATAGGCCTGTTTCCAATAATCGGATACATCCGATTTTCTGATGTTTTTTTCAGACTTCTGATAATTGAAGCGATATCGAGCACAGCGCCCCAAACAGGAAGTGGATTTGCCATTCCGAGAGCTCCGTTGCCATTCCCGGAAAGGCTTGGATGTCATTGGTAGTGACGTCAATTTTATGTCCCATTTTTAAAATTGTTTATTAATGTGTTAAAAGTACTTAATATTTTGTACCAGTGGCTAGTTTTGTCATTAGTAGCGGTCAAAAACGGATGAAAAAGAGATTCCCCATAGTTTTGATTCTCCCTTCTGCTGATTTTCGCACATTGCGCAATAGCAGACGCTATTTACCAATACTTCTGAATATTTGAATACATCCAATTCCATTTCGATAACATCACTAATAAAAATCGGAAGTGATTCACATCCGAAGCCAGAGCAAAACCAATATCCGAAACGACTTCTGAAACGCATTTTCCCGTTCAAAAACAGGCCTAATAGATAGATATGGATGCAGAAAGCCAATTGTATTATTTATTTATTTCTTCAGAGTCTGATGTGGATACAATTGACCAAGCCAAACAAGGTGACGACCATAGCATTGACCATGGCAGTTAAATTTGACATCAAACTACATTAAATGGGCCTTTAAAAATTAAACTATTAGATTATTATAATGAGAGAAGGATGGATTGGGCAATGGCCCCTAGGTGGAGCTGCAAGGCATTGGGGTAATTCTCAGAGGAGAGAAAAGATTAACAACCTTCCCAACGCGGTAAAAAAAAATCCCTGTGAACTCAGATTAATTGCATCTCACTTTGATCTCTGCCTCATTAGGCTCTGCTTTCTTCACTTTCAAGCCTAATTAATACTTTCCTGATCAAAGACCGATCACAAGGAAAGAGTGAGCAACCCTTGTTTTATTGCATGTTTCTATTAAAATTATGAACTGAAGCAGTTGGCCTGCAAAAGTAGCCAAAAAAAAGTGCCATTTCATCTATGGCACCATCGCACTGTCCCCAAAAAGTCAATTACAAAAGGAGCGCTCTTTGATCATTAAATTTAGTATCAAGAACGCCGCATGGGATGTCCCATTTCTTTCAGTTTCGTCTCTTCACTCTCTTGATAAATGCAAAGGACTAGGGAGAAGACAGATGTCTGTGTAGGATCGTGTCCAAGCAGGAGGCCTCTGGAAGGCTTCCATTGAGGCAAAAGGCTGATTTAGGATTAAGTTTAGAGGAGCCCAGAGTCAAGATTATAGCTTTGGTTTGTTTATTTTATGTATGTATGTATTTATTTATTTATTATTTGGACTTGTATGCTGCCACTTGCCGAGGACTCGGAGCGGCTCACAATCGCTCTAGGGCCTGTGTACCTGAGGGACCACCTTACCCCGTATGTTCCCCCGAGATCGCTACGCTCAGAAGAGCGCAATTTGCTGGTCATTCCATTGATCCGCTCCTGCCATTTGTCCACTACGAGACAGCGAGCCTTCTCTGTTGCGGCCCCTGTGCTATGGAACTCACTTCCAGACCACACTCGTGTGATTCCAGAGCTCGTCCCTTTTCGGAGGGCGTGCAAGACCACCCTTTTTAGGCTTGCTTTTAGTTAAATCTAAAATGCAATGGCATGCTTATGTCTATGAGTTTTAGAAATCTGTAATTCCTGCTATTTTATTACTGTTACACTGTTGTGTTTTTATTGTATGTTTTATTGTATGTTGTGATCCGCCCCGAGCCTGCAGGGAGGAGCGGAATATAAAACCAATAAATAAATAAATAAATAAATAAATAACACAACAGAAGTAAAATAACATATTAAACTAGACCAAAAGAAGGTTTTCCAGCTTAGCAATCAAAGGCTAGCCGGAAAAGATGAGTCTTGCAGGCCTTGCGGAAAGAGAATAGGTCCTGCATGGCCCGCACATCACTTGGAAGGGTATTCCAGATTGACGGTGTGATCTAGGGGTGCTGTCTGCGGTCTGAGTTGCAACAATTATACACAACTACTAGGGCTGTTATACAATTTCGGATATGCCTGAATTTTGGAAGTTTTTCGGATACTTCCGACTTTTTAAGCAATTTCGAGAGCAGCCCTCCCAACAGGAATTATGAAATCCGAATTCCAAATTCCGGATGTCATTTCTGAATTTTCTTGCTGATTGCTCATTGGCTGATGGCTAACAGCTGACTCTCCCTTTTGCTGATTTTTTTTGCCCATTTTTGAAAGCGAACGCCATTTTTGAAGACTTCTGAAGACTTCGGATTTTGGAAATACTTCTGAATCAATTTCGAAATTTTTCGGATTTTTTTTCCGGAAGTCTAAATAATCCAAAACACAATCTATGACTACATCCGAAGCGAGTTTTGAAGCGTTTTTTTAATCAAACAGCCCTAACAACTATTATAACGAAATAGTAACGAAATTCCGTTAGTCTCGTTATAGTAACTTTTTTTCACAAACTATACTTTAGAAAACACTTTAGAAATAAAATGCCAGTTCCACCCAGTTTTGTAATGATTTTTGAACCATTTTTAATAGATCACATATCCCTACTAGCTACATCATAGCAACATATATTGAAATAGTAATTGATGTATTAGTACATACACTGCACATGTGTTACACAAAAATTTGTCCCCTTTTTAAGGGAGAGTCTATTCTAATCCATGTTAGGCAAGAAGTATTCTTCTGTAACAGGAAAGCACAAAGAATGATTTCTCTTTTTGACATTGGCTGTACAACAGTGACCCGATATAACTCGGTTGAGGTGTAACTTCAGTGCAGCTATAGAAGCACACAAACATTGCGACTATGCTAATGTGAAAAAAGAAATTGGCCAGGACGTCCACCGTTGAATGCGCCAGATCATTGTTCCAGCCTTGAACAAAACTGATGATGGTATCTGACAATTATTAATTTTCTATGTACCATTTCAAAGTCAATTAAACTGGTTAACTGAGCATGTTGGGAGACATTTAGCATCCTGTAAATCCATTTTTCCTCCTTCGCACAGGAAGCAGTGTCAGTTTCCTTTTTGTAGAAGCCAGCTCTGATAAATTTAGTATCATACTGGTTACGTATCAATCATAGAATCATAGAATCATAGAGTTGGAAGAGACCTTGTGGGTCATCCAGTCCAACCCCATTCTGCCAAGAAGAAGGAAAATCACATTCAAATCACCCCCGACAGCTGGCCATCCAGCCTCTGGTTAAAAGCCTTCAAAGAAGGAGCCTGCAACACACTTCAAGGTAGAGAGTTCCACTGCTGAACAGATCTCACAGTCAGAAAGTTCTTCCTCATGTTCGGGTGGAATCTCCTTTCCTGTAGTTTGAAGCCATTGTTCCGCATCCTAGTCTCCAGGGCAGCAGAAAACAAGCCTGCTCCCTCCTCCCTATGACTTCCCCTCACATATTAATACATGGCCCTCATCATGCCTCCCCTTAGCCTTTTCTTCTGCAGGTTAAACATGCCCAGCTCTTTCAGCCGCTCCTCATAGGGCTCATTCTCCAGATCCTTGAACCTCCCCCCCCCTGCCTAAGTGGAGTATCTTGCATTTGTCCCTGTTGAACTTCATTTTGTAAGTTTTGGTCAATCATCTCTCTAATCCGTTAAGATCATTTTGAATTCTGCTCCTGTCCTCTGGAGAATTAGCTATTCCTCCCAATTTGATGTCATCTGTAAACTTGATGGTCATGCCTTCTAATCCTTCATATCTTCTTCTTCTTGGCTTTTCTTCACAAACCAAGATTCAGGAAGGACTCATCCAATGCTTTCTACAAGTGCATTGATGACTAAAAAGGCCAATCCGAGATAGGCAAATCCGGTTGCAGAAAGGTGATGTTGTTTCCAAGTTGCAGTTCTTTCTGCGTTGTCGTTTCTCTTCGAGACTCGTTCAGTGTGACTTCTCAAAAGAGGCTGCAGCATTGTGCATAGTGCGTCTCCATGGCACCCGATGTGAGGCCAGGGTGGACCATTGTTGGTGATCAATCTGGCCGAGCCTGAGATGTTGTTTCAGGGAGTCCTTTTATCGCTTTTGGGGGCACCTCTCTTGCGCTGACCCATGGTGAGTTCACCATAGAGTAGTATCTTTGGGAAGCGGTGGTCCTCCATCCTAGAGACGTGCCCTGCCCAATAGCATGGCCTCAATGCTGGTGATCCCTGCTTGCTCAAGGACATCATTATTAGTCACAAAGTCAGTCCAATGTATATATTAAGGATTGTGTGAAGACAGCGCTGATGAAAGTGTTCGAGGAGTCGTAGGTGTTGGCGATAGGTGACCCATGTTTCAGACCCATATAGAAGAATAGACAGTACGGTAGCTCTGTACACACTGATTTTTGTGCTTTGCCTCAGGCGTTTGTTACTCCAGACTCTTTTGAAGCCTTCCGAAAGCACTATATGCCTTTGCTAATCTGTGATCTATCTCTTTATCAATCTTGGTATCTGAAGAGATGTTGACGTGGGGATGATGGTGTTCTTCCTGTGGTGCGGGCTGGTAGAGGACTTCCATTTTCTTCAGTCTGACTTCCAGCCCAAACAGCTCTGCAGCTGCTCCAAAGCAGGACGTGAGGCGCTGCAGAGCTGTTTCTGAATGGGCAACAAGGGCAGCATCGTCAGCAAAAAGCAGCTCATGGACTAGATAGTTTAGAGTCTTAGTGCGAGCCCTCAGACAGCTTAAGTTGAACAAGCTACCCTCAGTACGATAGCATATATATATATGCCGTCTTCTTCTTCAAGATCTGTCGTAGACTTTTGGAGCATCATGCTTAAGAAGATTGCAAATAGGGTTGGTGCAAGAGCACAATCTTGTTTCATTCCATTAGTTATTAGAAAGGGCTCTGAGAGACTTGACCATGCTGGCCCTCATAAGGAGTTCATATAAGTAATTAATAAAGATGTTGAACAGGACGAGGCCTAGGACCAGGCCTTAACATACATCTTAATGTACATACATCCAGTCAGACCACCTAACCCTTGGTGATACTCCTGTGACCCTCCAGACGTTGGACTCCAACTTCAATTTCTTCCATTGACTGCATTGGCGGCTTTCTCCTCTGCTTCTTTTCTGCTCCCACCTTCAGCATCTTCTTTCCATCCATATGATGCCTGCCCTCGCCCGCTTTCCATTATTCCAATGATCCTCGCAGCATCCATATAGTAGGTGGTGATGGTCTACAGCCATAGTTCCCCCCAAAGTAACTTTTAAAGGCACTGAGACTCATGCCAGGAGCTTTGGATGGATGGAGCTGAGCCAGTCCTAGCTTCTGCCTCGTTCCAACGCTCCCACCAGCCTCCCAGATGTTCTGGCAAATGCATAGCCTTTCTCTACATCTTTCCCCCCGCAGTGCTAGTTTGCTTTACTCAGACACTTCCAGCAGCTTCCCAGCCGCAATCACAGTTTGATCTATGCTCTAATTGTGGAGATCAGTCAGGTTTGTTCAGCATGTGTGGAGGTGGGGAGGGCGAAGGATAAGAAGGGGAAAGGTAAGATGATTTGCCCACTCTTTTAGGAGCTAGGATGCCAAAAGCAGGTAGAAGAACCTATTTTGGAGCAGAGCCAGCTAGAATGCTATGCCTTCTGTAATGTGTGTACATTCAATGTGTTTAACTTCCCTGAGAGCCAAAGGGACGGATGATCCTTCATGGAAATGTGTGTAGAGGAGACAGGAGGACATAAAAACCAGGCCTCCGAGTCTCAGTGTTCCTGAGGAAACACCTCTCCATAGGAAACTTTTGAGCAAAGCAAAAGCTGTTTGTCACAAAAAAAGCCTAAGTGAATTGCTCTGGAAGAGATCTCAGCCAAGGACAGAGGAGAGGGAGCATAACTTTGCACTCCTAGAGGTATAAGGTGGCTGTACAATGTATGGTTCATTAATTTATCGTGTCAGAAGCAAATTGAGAATACAGTTATAACGTATAGAAAAGCCACAAACAAAGTGAAAAACTTGGCATTATACTACGTTTTTTTTTTTACCAGAAGCTGACCACTTTGAATGCCTCTGGTGTCACTGTGGCAGGGCTCAGACTGCATTGTAGTCAGTGGTCTCTGATTTGCTCTTCTCCACACTCGCTTGTCGTGGACTCCACTTTGTAGCCCCATTTCTTAAGATTGGCTCTGCATCTCGTGGTGCCAGAGCACAGTCTGTTTAGTGCCTTCTGTGAACCCAGGGGAAGTTATCAACTACTTATAACTTTAGGGTTTTACAAACAAACAATAACAATATGAGACTGCGTCTAGCAGGCACTAAAAAACATGCTGAGAAAGAAAAGACTATAGTCGCCTATAATATCAGAAAATGTGTATCAAATACTATATATAAACACTAGGCATGAGAAAAAAGTTATGAAAATGAAAAGAAATCGGAAGGGATTCGTATGTATGGGACTTTCAAGTTTATACGGATCGCAAGGCCAATCCCGGAAGTGGACTTTCTTTTTTGCACTCCCTGGGCCCAAAATTTCGTTAGATTATTAAATATTTCGGATGCCCACCCAACAGGAAAATTTCCCCCTCCAAAATAGCTTTGCAGACATAACTCACAGTCAAATCGGGGCCTTTCCATGCTTGGAGCCTAATTAGAGTGAAAGGCCTCCTCCAGGAAGTGAAAAAGGAGCCGGAAACCATAGAGAGATCCAGATCGGGACTCCTAGAGGGGCTGGAGGACTGACGAAAAAAGCGATTTAAACACCCAGGAAGGGGGTTTGTGAAAAGAGCACGGAGAGGAGAAGGAAGAGTTCAGAATCAAGAAAAGCCATAGAGTTCAAACGGAGGTCCTAGACTGCTATGGTAAAACTGAATGGGAAAAAGCTGGAGTGAGGAGAACTCTAGCAAGGCCTGAACCAGAGGTATTTAATAATATTAATAATAATATATTAATGCATTATATCTCCCTGCAAGGAAACCAAGGGAAATGTTGCCCCTTGATTTGCCTGTGCTTAAAACAGTATCAGTCCTGTTTCCCTGCTTTGCCTACTTTAGAACTACTAACGAATTTCGTTAGTAATTATGTGACATTTTAGAAATTTTTGGAATTTTTTTTGTAAGTCTTTCTATTACTAATAACCCCCCCCCCCCCAATTAGGTTTTCGATTCCCTATTTTTGGGTTTGAAACCATACCTAATAAACACTATTATAATCACAACAATACAAACGTGAACCATGTTCATCCAATGACAGCATATAATCACAAATATTTATCAAACAATGTCAAAAAGTCCGTGTCATGAGTCAAGGCATAAAGGTAATCATTGAAAGAAACCTAATGATGGTGGGGAATGTCCAAAGACACAATATAAAGTTTGTAGCAACTTACTGAGTAGCACAGTCTCCACTTTCTGTAGTAAACGGAGCTTGGGCGAAGCAGGGGTGTGGCTGACGTCGCTGACATCAGTACGTATTCCGTATGGTGAGTGAGATCCTAGAGTATTCCAAGGATCTTCAATTAATAGTAATCCAAGTTGATAAGGGGTAAAGTATAAAGAGTATAATACTCAGTAAATTATAGTCCCTCTGTAGAAACAAAATAATTCAAGCCGCAAAAAGCTCATGTGGTTCGCCTCGTAAGTGAACACGGAGAGCAAGCCGCAGAGGTAGAATGGCTGTAGGCGAACTTCTACCAATGGTGAACACAAAATGTACGTAGCCACATAGCAGTATGGTAGAACGCTGAGAAGAGGAATGGAAAACAGTCCGCGATTGTCCCAAGGGAGTCCTCAGAGGAAGCTGCTATCTGAGGGGCGAACCCCGGTAGTAAAAGGGAAGCCCACGCCTACGGGATTACCGTCGCGGATCCAACCCATTTTGGATCTCAAGGGTCCTTCGTCAGGGCGGGTGGTCTCACAGTAACATCTGTGGCTTCTTACATGAACAAAGTACATCTATATACATCTTCATATTACGATCAGTGGCATCACAAGTGTGTATGACCGACATACAGACCGGAGATGTCAATGCTCTGGTCCTTTCATTACAGGCTGCTACTTCCTGATGGATGTCAGGTGGTGTGATATCAGATATTATTTCTATCACCTACTTTTTGCTTATTAATCAAACAGTGCTTCTTGTAGGTCAGAGCACGATCCAGAGTGACTTTCAGGTATTTGGGTGTGCTGCAATGCTCCAGTTGGATTCCTTCCCAGGTCATCCCCAGAGCTTGAGATGCTTGACTGTTGTTAAGATGAAAAGCACACGTCTGCATTTTCAATGGATTTGGAATCAGCTGTTTTTTTCTGTAATAGGCAGTAAGAGCACCTAAAGCTTCACAGAGCTTCTGTTCAGCCGTTTCAAAGCTCCCTGCCTCAGTGGTGATGGCACGATCATCAGCATAGATGAAGCAATGTATGGTGAAGTACAGCATGTGCATTCATGCCCAATCTGGACCCTTATGCAATGGCACCAGATGCAGAATTCAACTTCTTCAACTTAGGTAGATTATGGTTGTTCCATAATGGATAGTAACATTTATTTATTTATTTATTGTAATTGTATACCGCTTTTCTCAGCCTTTCGGTGACTCAAGGCGGTTTACAGGCAGCAAGTAATGCACATAAAAACATTAAATACAATATAAAAACCACAACAGAAACAATAAGCAACAGCCAGGAGACAGGTGTTTTTAAAGTCACTTCCTCACTCCCCCTTTCTCTTCTCAGCTGGCTTGGGGGTGGGGGAGAGGGAGAAGCAGTAGTATTTCTTCCTTCTCCTCCTGAGGTGGCAGGGAGATGTAGTATTGTTGCTGGGGGAGGGGCTGCCCACCGATGACCCAGGAGACATTCCATTATATCTGTCAGAGATTGTATATCTCTAAACACAAAAGGGTCCAAAGCAAAGAGTCATATAAGACTCATGTATTAGAGACAGAAATAATAATCTATTCCTTGAGAGTATATTCCTCAATAAACAAATGTCAATATGTACAATAAATGCAAGATATTACAATCACTCAACACAACATGTGTGAGAGAAACCTCCTTAATACCGTCCCGTTTAACGTAATAATTCTCGTCTGCTGCTCTTAATCTCCTACCCCCATTACTACCCTTGCTTTTTTGGGTAATTATATGTTTATTATTATATTGTAGAAATTGGTATTTCGTAACCTGACACTGTGGAATAACCTGCTTGGAAACTGCCCTGAGGAAGTCACTTTGATGAAACGGGTTGGATCCATGTATAGATCCCTGTAGGCAGAACACAAGCAACCATGCAACGTGTGGAAAGCGGATTATACTCACCTCTGGACCCTTTCTGTGGAGCTTTGCTTTGCCACGCCACCCTACAACGCTCAGGGATCCTCCAGGGCATTTGGATTACAAATACTGTGGAATATCTTTATCAGCAAGTACCCATTTGGGATTCACAGTTTTCTTTGCATTTGGACAGACGAGAATTATTACGTTAAACGGGACGGTATTAAGGAGCGTAAGAGACTATTTGACGCAACCGGGACTGCATACTATCATTTGAAGAAGGTTTCCCTCCCACACATTGTGTTGTGTGATTATAATATCTTGCATTTATTGTACATATGGACATTTGTTTATTGAGGAGTATATTCTCAAGGGATAGATTATTATTTCTGTCTCTAATACACGAGTCTGATATGACTCTTTGCTTTGGACCCTTTTGTGTTTAGAGATACGGAGCTAGGAGGAGTTATATTGTTTTTGTAGTAGAGATTGTATATCTGCCTAGGTCACCAACAGGATGCTAGTTCTGATTTTGTTTCAGGGTTGCCAAAGGGTGTTTTGCTTATGGTCAGCTGCTCCTTAGGGCTCACCTTCCTCACTCATCTCATGAAAGGGCTTGACATAGACATCCTTTTGCAGTATAATCTCATTTCAATTTATGGAAAAGAGCTCATCATATACAGTGGGACATAAGGAGCATGTCAAATACATCAAAGAGATACATGGTTTTCCTTTGTTGGTGTTGTTGTGTGCCTTCAAGCTGTTTCCAACCTATGGCAATCTTGAAACGAACCTATCATGGGGTTTTCTTGGCAAGTTTTATTCAGGGAAGGGATACTTTTTACCTTCTTCAGAGGCTGAGGGAGTGTAACTTCCTGAAGGGATTTTCATAGCCAAGCAAGGATTCAAATCCTGCTCTCTGAAGTCGTCGTCGAATCTTCAAACCCTTATCTCATATTGCCTTTTTCTTTTCCTGCTCTCGCCTTTAAAACTTTGGCTTTGGGCTGGAGTGTCATCAGTACGCTGATGACACCCAGCTCATTCTGAGGATGGAGGGCAGGCCCGAAACCATACCCGATTATTTCCATCTGTGCCTCGAAGCCATAACTGGATGGCTGTGAGCCAGTAGGTTGAAGGTGAATCCAGCAAAGACGGATTCGCTGGGTCGTCTGGGTGGTAGGGATGTCTAGCTTCCAACCCTGGACGGCGTGGCGTTATGCCCATCATCTTCAGTAAAGAGCCTTGGAGTTTTCTTGGACCCTCTGCTGTCAATGGAGGCCCAAATCTCCGCTGTCAGCAGAGTGGCGTTTTTCCATCTTCGTCAGGCTAGGAGGCTGGCCCCTTACTTGTCTTGGCACGACCTGGCCACGGTGATCCAAGCTACGGTCATCTCAAGGTTAGACTACTGTAACACTCTTTAGACTGGTCTGCCTCTGTCGGTGACCCGGAAACTCAAGCTGGTGCAGAACGCCGCAGCTCGGTTGCTCGCAGGAGCCCCTACGAGCTGCCACATTACAGCAATTCTGCGGGAACTGCACTGGCTTCCTATTGAGTACCAGATCACCTTCAAAGTGTTAGTCTTGACTTTCAAGGCCTTGTATGGTCTAGGGCCAGTGTACCTGGTACCTGAGGGATCGCCGAACCCCATAACGTCCCATGAGAACACTTAGATCCGAAGAGCTGAATCTTCTAGCCGTGCCCAATGTCAAACAATACCACCTAACTTCAACACGGAGAAGGGCATTCTCCATCATCGCCCCAGTTCTCTGGAACGCACTACCTCCGGAGGTTCGAGCCTTGCGCAATCTGTTGGCTTTTCGGAAGGTCTGCAAGTCAGTCCTATTCCGGCAGGCCTTTGAGCTGTAATGTGCTACCTCCTAAGACTTGTGTTATCTCTTAGGAATTGTTTTAGCCTTGTGGTTTTATTGTTGTTGTAGATTTGTTGTTTTATTGTGGTGCTTGATGTAAGCCCCCCCCCCCCCCCCGAGCCGGCTGGGAGTGGTGGCCAATAAATTTAATAAAAAAATAAAAAATAATTAATAAACCTCAAAATTTTTCCCCAAAAGTCTATAAACCCCAAAGTTTGCTATCTAATACGTGCAAAGTTTGGTTTATATATCTAATAGTCTGTTGGGTTATATATCTAATAGTCTGTGAGACACTTCTATAATAAAAAGCCATATAACCCACTTCTGTTTTGTTGAACAGCGCAGCCAAAGGGACCGTGGAACATTTATCATTTCAAAAATGTGCATTTTCATGCTATTTAGAAGCCACATGTGATAAATGAAAATGCTACAGATCCTTATTGTTTATATTTTTCCATTGTATCTCATATTTATAGTCTTCTGCCATAGCATACAAATATAGCTCCAAGGCATTTGGACAGGTATTTACTTAACTATTTCATTGTGTCTTTTTAAAGAAAGGATTACTGGGGACTTTGATGGATTTTTTCCCTCCTCTTCGCTTACTTTCCCCCCTCACTATATGTTGACTGTTTTTCCATTGAAAGGAAATGCAGGGAAAAAAAAATCAAATAGACAAGTAATGGATATACCTCGGAAATATCACTGAGCGTGAGAAATTCTAGCTTTTGAGTTTCTCCCCATACAACTTTTCTGTATTGTTTGATTAAAATAAGGGGGGGGGGACTTAGACAAAATAGGGGATTGGATAAAGGTTGGAATTAAGAAAGAAGGGGTTATGGAAGAATTTAGGAAATTAAAATTGTCATGGTTCCATTGTTTACAATGATAATAATGGTTTCAAAATTGGGCAAAAAATAGTGTATTGTTGTTGTTGTTGTTGTTGTTATTATTATTATTATTTGAAACACAACAAGATTAGTGCACAGCAAACAAGGCCACTATGCTGGCTGATGTATTGGATTACACATTGGACACTTACCAATTGTCTAGAAAGGTGTGATATATCGGCGACTAATACGTGCAGATCCCAGTAAGGTGGCTTTTTGCAGCTGACAGATGGTAATTTTGTCAGCGCCGATTGTGTTTAAGTGAAGGCCAAGGTCTTTAGGGCCTGCACCCAGTGTGCCGACCACCACTGGAACCACCTTGACTAGTTGTGCCAGAGTCTTTGCAGTTTGTTCTTTAAATCCTCATATCGTGTCAGCTTTTCCAGTTGTTTCTCTTCAATCCTGCTGTTGTCTGGAATTGCAACATCAACAATCCATGCTTGGTTTTTTAACATGATCGTGAGGTCAGGAGTATTGTGCTCCAAAACTCTTGTCAGTCTGAATTCAGAAGTCCCAGAGTAGTTTGACGTGTTCATTTTCCGTGACTTTTTCAGGATTGGGATCCCACCAGTTCTTTGTCACAGGCAGATGGTATATGTGGCACAGGTTCCAATTGTTGTTGTTGTTGTTATTTAAAATGTCTTCTCTAGTTATCCCTAAGTTTTCCAGCATCAATCTTTGGTGAGCTTCTTCCAATTAAGTTGGAGAAGCTAGAAATTTCTAGAAGGAACATCTCTTCATGAATCTCTGGGCCCTCCACAGCCATTCTATGGTCTGTTCTCTGGATGTAGGTGAACTACAACACCAAAGCACAGGGCCCGAGCCCACCAAACCCTTCCAGTATTTTCTGTTGGCCATGGGAGTTCTGTGTGACAAGTTTGGCTCAATTCCATTATTGCTGGAGTTCAGAATGCTCTTTGATTGTAGGTTAACTATAAATCTTAGCAACTACAACTCCCAAATGACAAAATCAATTCGCCCACCAACTCCACTAGTATTCCAATTTGGGCGTATCGGGTATTTGTGCCAAATGGTCCAGTGAATGAAAATACATCCTGCATATCAGATAGTTACATTATCATTTATTATTTATTTACAGTATTTATATTCTGCCCTTCTCACCCTGCAGGGGACTCAGGGCGGATTACAATGTACAAACATTTAATGCCATAGACACACAACACATATAGGCAGACAGTCAGAGGCTATTTAACATTCCAACTTCTGGCCACCAGGGGAGCTGTCGCTTCACCGTCCATCTGTGACACTGATGAAGTACTTTCCGCATTCCCCACATGCTTTTGCTTGAGATTTTTTATGGCCTCATAAATTTTGTTAAATTAGCCTCCCCACACATAAGTGGTATTTAAATTTCCTACTTGACAGATGCAACTGTCTTTCGGGTTGCAAAGGTCGACAACAAGCTGCACAATTGGCTGGAAGCTCACTCCAACCTGGGCTGGCTTCGAACTCATGACCTTTTGGTCAGTAGTGATCTTTAATGCAGCTGACACCCAGCCAGCTTTGCCACAGTCCCAGTTAACAGTAGCAACATTAAATTTATATAGTAGCAACAAAATAATTTTATGGTTGGGGGTCCCCACAACATGAAGAACTGTATTAAGGGGTTGTGGTATTTGGAAGGTTGAGAACCACTGCTTTAAAGGATGACATCCTTCACCGGCAAAAAGGGATCCAAACACTGAAGGCAATGGCATCCATCCTTTGCTGATCTAGCTAGCCTAATATATCAAAGTTGTGATCTTGTACGACTCCTCAAGAGTAATTCGCACTCAGCCCTCAAGGCTTTGAGCAAAACATTATGCAGCATATGGCTTCTTTTGTCTCTCTTCCTGCCCAAGGAGAATTCCGCCTGGGTTTTCTGCCGCGAGATTAGTTTGATGAAAAATAATGGGAACCGATCGCCTTTCATTGTAACAAGGATAAAGCGCTCTTGAGTCCTCTCAGTAATGGGATGCCACCTGCGCACTACATCATCTGCATGGATGAAAACACTGTCATGGCATCGGAAAAGGACTGCAGCCCTGGATTGGATGTGACAGCATTATCAGGACCGAGAGAAAGTCATCCTGACTACAATCTCTTACCTTGCTTTCCTGGGGTCAAGCTAGGTAGAAGTCATTGAAGTGTACTTCTGAGTAGACACTGAGGTTAAAAGCAAAATATTTTTTACAACCTCTAGAACAGTGTTTCTCAACCTGAGGGTTGAAACCCCTGAAGGGGTTGCAAGGGGGTTTCAGAGGGATCACCAAATAACATCAGAAAACACATATTTCTGATGGTCTTAGTAATCCCTTTGGCATGGTCATTTGGTGCACAGTGCTCTTCGGATGTAGGTGAACTACATCTCCCTTAAATCACTGTCAATTCATCCCAAATCCCTCCAGTATTTTCTGTTGATCATGGGGGTCCCCGTGTGAGAATTTTGGCCCAGTTCTCTCATTGGTAGGGTTCAGAATGCTTTCGATTGTAGGTGAACTATAAATCCCAGCAACTACAATTCCCAAATGTCAAGGTCGGTTTTCCCTCAAAGTCCACCAGTGTTCACATTTGGGCATTTTGAGTATTTGTGTCAAGTTTGGTCCAGATCCATCATTGTTTGGGTCCACAGTGCTCTCTGGATGTAGGTGAACTTCAATTTCAAAACTCAAGGCCAATGCCCACCAAATCCTTTCCGTATTTTGTGTTAGTCATGGGGATTGTGTGTGCTACGTTTGGTTCAATTCCATCATTGGTGGAGTTCAGAATGCTCTTTGATTGTGGGGGTCACCACAACATGACAAAGTGTATTAAGGGGTTGTGGCATTAGGAAGGTTGAGAACCACTGCTCTAGGTCTTCCAGTGTATAACTTAGTTCATCTCCTAGCAGAAGTTGAACACAGAATTGTGCTGGAAGACCTATACATTCCTAGAGGAGTATTGTCTTCCAACCCCCCAAAATAATGAGACAGAAACATAATATGGATTTAAAATTTGGACAACTTTTATTGATAGTTACCTATTTAACTGTTACCTCAACTAACTTTAGGAGTCAGTTCAACTTGGTGTGTCTAAGCTAAGGTAGTGTCTTCTACAGTCTATCCCTCAGCTATTCAGGCATAATACCTGGGTCCCCTGGAGATTTAAACCCGTAAGGGCAACCCGTAAGGGAAACGTCTGGAGAAATCTCTCAATTTTGAGACCAGACTCTCCTGATTTCTGGGTCATTCTAAATCACAAAAGCAAGGGGCAGCACCGTGAATCACTAAACAAAACCACTAAGGTTGAGAATAAGCAATATACAAAGTTTGTAGTATCAAAATAGTATTGTTAATGCTCAGTCATAATATGTCAATACACTTATTAATTGTTCAATACAATTAGTTCAACACAAGTTATCGCTCTACACATGGTTCGCTCTACACATGGTTCGGTCCGAATGTGTTGAACTATTGTGTTGTACTCCTTGTGTAGACCAAACCATGTGTAGAGCGATAACTTGTGCTGAACTAATTGTATTGAACTATTAATAAGTGTATTGACATATTATGACTGATCATTAACAATACTATTTTGATACTACAGACTTTGTATATTGCTTATTCTCATTCTAAATCACCTCACCCCCTAAAATTAACCTCTAGGTGAGTGTTTGCATAATGGCCCCAACCCTTAAGGAGTGCCTTAAATATATATCAACCTTTGTGTTACTAATCTATTTACACTAACCTTGTTACAAACTGACCATCCGTCTAATCCCTAAAGAACTGTATAGGGTAGGAGAAAAACCCTCCTAGAACATAAGAGGGGGGGAAATTCCTACCCGGTCCTGACGGGTGACCATTACTATACTGTCCATGGACGGGAGTGGTAGGCAATGCTTTCCAGCGGAATGAAGGAGAGAGGGCTGGCCTACAACAAGGCCAACCCTGCGTCCTCTACTGGAAGGTTCCAGGGAACCAATCAATTTCTACTCCGTGGGGAGGAGACAAAATTTCTCCACCCCCTAACCTTGTTGGAGGTTGAAGTGTATTCTCACAGGTAACAATATATAGCAATTTCTTTATTTTTCACCTTCAGCGGGTCCTGCTCTCCTAAGTGAATGTGGAAGTCTGAATGTTTTTTTTCTTCTCTTGATCTATAAAGTATATCCCCTTGATGCTGTCTAGATTCACATTGGCTATTTTTAGTTTTTGACTCATGTTCAGCTTGTGGTCTACTAAGACTCTGAGATTCCTTTCGCAGGTATTGTTGTCAAGCCAGGTGTCACCATCTTATATTTTAACATTGTATTTCTTCCACCGAATACCTTTCATTTTCCCATGTTGAAAAATCATTTTCTCAGTTTCAGCCCAGCTCTCCAATCTGTTCAGGTCATTTTGAGTCAGCCGAAGTCAGAGTTCAGTTAACCCTCTCTGAAAAAGAGGAAGCCCTCCTCAACAGAAAGGCTGCCACCCCACCGGTGTCCTTCCACATTCTTGTGCACAGTTGGCCTAGATCGGAAAACATGGGCCAGTGAAAACAGTCAAAAGAATCTGTTTCATTCAAAAGGAAAGAACTGTCATCCATCTGGCTGCGGTATTTATAGCTCCCTGGGCATCATTGCACTATTCCAAAATAAAACCAGGGAGGGAGAGAGGGAGGGAATGAGTCCATTGGCAGCTGGAGAAGAGCTGTAGCCACACATCGAAATGGATTTAACCTTCTCGCATAACATGCTTTGCTTTCAGGCAGGGTCTATATCAGGGCTTGGCATTGCCGGGCATCTGCTGAGACCCGGGCACCTTTGGATGACCCACTTCCACCTTCATGCACTCGAGCCTTTTGGTTTTGCTGATGTTCTTTCTTGCTGTTGTTGACTTATTCGCTTGTCCTCTCAGAGCATGAGATCAGAAGCTATACGCTGAAGAAAGAGTGCTGTATCCATCCCTTGCATTGCACTTTTTCTCCAAAGGGCTACATGGCCTATTGGCACCTCTATTACTTGCAAAGCAGGTCAACATCAGGAGCGGGCCTCCAGGTCAATGGGGCAATGAGTCATCTCTAGATTTTGTGAGTTTCAGACCTGAATATAAAGGAGCTGTCCAGTGCACCAAACCAGATAGACTCAGCACATTGGACAGCTCATTGAAATATTTAATAAAGAACAATCACCTCTCCGCATTTTCCAGGGTTAAGAGCTCAGGACCTCCATGAAAATGAAGAATTGTGAACAAAGAAAATTACTATACCTTTTTTCTCTTAGAGAAGACCACTCTAGCAAGTTCTGGGTCTACTATCAAAACTCTATGTTTAATTAGAAGAAGACTATAACTGTAGCACAGCAGTTCTCATTTGTGCCTGGAGGGCAGGGGACAGGACTTGGGGTCCCATTAGCATTAGAACCAGCAGTGCCAGAACATGATTCAGAGGATGAGCTAGATGATTGGGGCGACGGGCAGCTTTCCCTCAGGGGCCTCTTTTTCGCCCACAGAGAGCTTGGCCTGGGAAGAAATGTGTTTTGGTCCTAGGAAGATTCAGATAACCAGGTGCAGTTAGATAGCGATTCTGAGAGTTATGAACATCCGGGAGGAAGATCTTCTCAGGAGCCTCCTGAGGAAGATATGGAAGAAGGCGCATGGGAAACGACTAGGGAGGAGAGCTCTCAGAGAGATAGCAACACAGCTGGGGAAAGACAAGGCCGAACCTTTGATAGGAGACGGAACATAGAGTCTAGCAGAAGGGAATGGTCAAAGAGCATAGACCGGCCGAGGTCCGTGAGCAGCGATTGGAGACGCAGAAGCCTAGAGCGTCGGGGACCTCGGCCGAAGGATTAAGTATAGGATCCGTGGGAACGAATCCTCAGTGCTCCAGCCACGTCTTACCTGAATAGGCGTGAAGCGGAGTGGGACCACAATCTAAGCCAGCCGTGGTCATCAAGCCTTGCCTTGCCTTGCCTTGTTCCTGATCCGCATCGTTTTGCGGAGCCTTGCCCTGTTTCCTGATCCGCATTGGTTTGCGGAGCCTTGCCCTGTTTCCTGATCCGCATCGGTTGCGGAGCCTTGCCAAGCTTTGGCCTATTTGCCACGTTGCTTTGGACATTGTTACTTCAAGCCTTTTGGATTACTTCATATTCTATTGGACTATATTCTTTGGAACTGTTTTTATATTCAATAAAGTAGTTAGCCTTTATTCTGTCTCTGTGTGTGTGATTAAGGGGCCGGTCAAGTCCGTGCATCGTGACAATAACATCACATTGGAAGACCTAGAGATTTCATATTTAATCAAACTCATGAAGAATCAAGTCCACAAACATTGGTTGTGACTAAGTAGTGATTGTGCATACCAGCATTTCACAACCTGGGGTCAGGGCCCCTGGGGGGGATCACAGGGGGGGGGGAGTCAGAGGGGTCACCAAAGACCATCAGAAAACACATATTTCTGATGGTTTTAGGAACCCATTTGGAAAAGAAGGCTGAAGATCTCCCCACCTGTCCTCTTCCTTTTTGGAAACAGACGGTGAATCTTCTCACCAAAAGCCTTTCTCCATTGTGATTGGCCAGGGTCTCATCCAAAGGAGGGATGTTTCTGAGACTCCAAGCTGGGAGAGGAGAGCAGGCTTGGCACATGGCAGCATGGTGCGCATGTGTGGGTGAGGGAGAGCATATGACGCTGGAGAGAAATTCATGACGGCGACTCCCTTCAAGGGATGGGGGTTCTGTGTAGGAAGTTTGGTCCAGTTGGGTAGGTGAACTACAACTCTAAAACTCAGGGTCAATGCCCACCAAACCCTTCCAGTATTTTCTGTTGGTCATGGGAGTTTTGTGTGCCAAGTTTGGTTCAATTCCATCATTGGTGGAGTTCAGAATGCTCTTTGATTGTAGGTGAACTATTAATCCCAGCAACTATAACCCCCCAATGACAAATCCCAGCAACCACAACTCCCCAATGACAAAATCAATCCCCACCCCCAACCCCACGAGTATTCAAATTTAGTCATGTTGGATATTTGTGCCAAATGGTCCAGTGAATGAAAATACATCTTGCATATCAGATATTTACATTACAGTATTGCTGGCAAAATTCCAGTTATGAAGTAGCAACGAAAATAATTTTATGGTTGAGGGTATATTGACCATATTAAGGGGTCACAGCATTAGAAAGGTTGAGAAACGCTGGTGTATACAGAAGTACTTAGTTCTTCTATAATCATTATTTTTACATAGTCACAAATGTGACATTAGTTTTTCAAGGGTCAGACCAGGAAAAGCAACTTAGCGAAGTATACTTAACTTTCTGCGATTGCTTACTGGCCTCACATTTTTAAAAACAGGCTATGATGCAATGACAAAACTCCTGTGCCGCATCTGTTGTGGGAGGACTCTTGACA
This sequence comes from Anolis apletophallus, assembly GCA_030556195.1. Taxonomy (NCBI): domain Eukaryota; kingdom Metazoa; phylum Chordata; class Lepidosauria; order Squamata; family Anolidae; genus Anolis; species Anolis apletophallus. The sequence continues at coordinate 32,938,563 of JARBWK010000015.1, read as the reverse complement.
TGGGGAGAATTTTTGTAGGTTGGCTGAACTGAAGCCAGTTTATATTTCTGCTAGCATCATGCTGGTTGAATTATTTTTGGATCCCAGAGTGTTGATGTCACTTGTGAAAACTCCGACTCCTCGTCAGCTTTTTTTGGCATCCCTGTAATGCTTGTACAACCTGTACATTTGTGAATAAATCCATTACATAAGGCAGTGTTTCCCAACCAGTGTGCCGTGGCACACTAGTGTGCCGTGAGCAATCATCAGGTGTGCCGTGGGAAATTGGAACCTCCAATACCCTTTCTTCCCCCTCCTGCCGAACACTTTTTCTTTTCCACTCGAGCTCCCTTCTTCCCAGCCTCGCTCTGCTCACTTTGCCTCGCTTTGCTCTGGGGCAAGTCTGCGCAGTAGCACCCGCACGGGTCACGTCTTCCTCCCTCCCTCCCCTCCTGAACACGCTCACGCTGCCCCCTCAGACCAAAATGGCGGCAGAAGCAGCAGTGTAGAAGAAAAAGTAAGTGTTCGGCAGGAGGGGAAAGAAAGGGCGCAAAGGGGAAAGGGGAGGAAGAGGTCCCTGTCGAAAGCTGGCATGGGCAAACTTGGACCTTCCAGGTGTTTTGGACTCCAAGTCCCACCATTCCTAGCAGCCTCAGGCCCTTTTCCTTTGCCCCGCTCAGCCATTTAAGCAGGAAAGGGCCCATTTAGGAATGGTGAGAGTTGAAGTCCAGCACCCAGAGGGCCAAAAGTTTTCCCATGCCTATTTTAGGGACCTTAAAGTGGTGTGCCTCCACATTGTGATTCTGGATAGAAAACAAACAACAACATAACTTAACATTCTTTGAGTCCACAGTGCTCTCTGGGTGTAGGTGAACTCAACAAGCTCAAGGTCAATTCCCAAGCAACCCCTTTCAGTACTTTCTGTTGGCAATGAGAGTTCAATATGCCAAGTTTGGTTCAATTCCATTGTTGCAAGAGTTAAGAACATAAGAACATAAGAACATAAGAAGAGCCATGCTGAATCGGGCCTCAGCCCATCTAGTCCAGCATCCAACATTGTGATTCTGAAAGGAGGGCAAAACCCTCAACCCCCAAACAGTACCCGGGAAAATCCTGCCTGCCTCCATCAACAGAGGTGTTTGATTTCAGTAGCCTGATTCAGTATCCATGAATCTGTCTAATCCTGCCTTGAAGCTGTCCAGGCTGACCTGTCACAACCTCCTCTGGAAAGTTCCATAACAAATGACCCTCTGGGTGAAGAAATTCCCCTAACTTTCCTACCTTGGAGCAAAGTCCTAGTGTTGGGTGACAGAGAAAAATTTTTTCTTTATTACTTTCTGTCCCATGCATGATTTTATACACTTCGATCAAGTCACCTCTTAGTTCAATAAAAGACCAAGGCGTGCCAAGTTTCCCTTGGTCATTTTTTGTTGCAAGTTCCATTGTTCTGCAAGAGTTCAGGATGCTCTTTGATTTTGTGTTAACTATAAATCCCAGAAACTGTAACTCTCAAATGTCAAGGTCTATTTTCCCCAAACTCCATCTCTGTTCACATTTGGGCATATTAAGTATTCATGCCAAGTTTGGTCCTGATCCAACATTGTTTGAGTCCACAGTGCTCTCTGGATATAGGTGAACTACAACTCCAAAACCCAAGGTCAATGCCCACCAAACTTTTATAGTATTTTCTCTTGGTTATGGGAGTTCTATGTGGGAAGTCTGTGTCTTTCTGCTATTCCTAAATCAAACACACGAATCTCGAGGCTTGTGAGTAACGGTTGTTATTGTAACAAATCAAATACGTGTTAATTCACACAACAAAGTAATAAGCAAACGTCCATTTGTAATCCAAACGCCGTTGCGTTAAATAAATTTGTAATCCCCATGCCGATGTGTGTTGTAGGGTAGACCCCAAGTGGGGTAATCGGTGGTGTGCCGTTGTCGTCGAAAGCCGACAAGGACGCAGGTGCGTGGGCCCTTTCCACGTTTCGACCTGGCTGGTCTTTGTCAAGGCTATGCGACAAATGGGTAGAGGTGTCCACCATTTAAGACCATTTAAGTCTGTGAGAAATTATATAAGATAAGTCATCTCGACATCCATAAAGCAATCCACATAGTAAACAATCATTAGCATGGTAGCATGGTATGCAATATCAAAATTACACCAAATATGGCAATAAGTAAAACATGGTCAGAAGAGGCAATAATCCATTAATAATACAGGGCAAATAAACATACCTAGAGCATAGGGCGAGAAGTGTGTCCCCCTATGTGGTCATGGCAAATGCAACAAATTAGAGCGAACAATACAATTAAGTACACACTGGAGGTAAGGAGCACAGGTGGGGCTGGGGAGCAAAGAGAGGAGCATCGGTAGAGTCTTAAAGGGTTAGATCATGAATACGCAACTTTTCGTTGAGGCCGGAGGGCTGTTCACTGTTGAGTTTTAGAATTAGAGCCGCTTCCGCCCGCCTGAGTAGCACATCGGGGTTTTGATGAGGAGGGATAATTACCCGCTGTAAACCAAAGAATCGGAGGGAATCAGGCCCATGGTTTTTTTCTTTGAAATGTGTGTATAGCGGGGAGTCCTCAGATCCCCGGTGGATTTTCGAACGATGTTCAGAGACCCTCAGGCGTAGACAACGTTTAGTTTCACCCACGTAGAGGCTTCCACAAGGGAAAACCAGTCCATACACTGTGCAATCCGAATTGCAGGAAAATGATCCCTTGAAGATGATGTCTTGTCCAGTGCCTGGATTAAAGATGCGCTTGTCAGTATATACAAACCGACATTGAGCACAATGTCCACATTTGTGGGTTTTTGGGGTTAAGATACTCTTGAGTAGGGTGGTTTAAGGTGAGTATGCACCAGGACATCTTTAATATTTCTGGACCACTTGTGGGCTATAATGGGCGTTTGTGTGAGGCCCGGAATGTCCTTCAGGATAACCCAGTGTTTGTTGACCACTTGTCTGATGCAGCTGGTGTTGGGTGTTAAAGTCAGTGGCCAAATAAGCCTGTCCGGTGGTTTTTTGGGTTTACTTGTGAGAAGAGACTCCCTGGGAATTCTGGCTGCTCTGGTGCTGGCGGCTGTGATAACGGATTCAGGATAGCCCCTGGCCTTGAGTTTGGTAGAGAATAGGTTCAGCTCCTGCTCATAATGAGTTGGTGTGGATGAGTTTCTTTTCAGGCGTAGCATCTGGGCATAAGGCAGGTTGTTTTTCAGAGCGTGGTTGTGGAAGCTTGAGTAATGTAACAAGGAGTTACAGGCCGTCAGTTTGTGGAAGCATTTGATGAGTAGTTTGTTATGGTGCACATATGTGGTGACGTCCAAAAAGTTGATGGTGTTGGGAGGGAGCCCTGCGGAGGGAGGGAGTCCTGCGGAGGCACGGCGGCCTCTTCCTCCTTCCCTCCCTCCGCCGCGCCTCCGCAGGGCTCCCTCCCTCCGGCGTCTCTCCTTCCGGGCATCCTTGCAGTGCGCGGCTGGCAAGGCCTTCCTCCCCTTCCTCCTCGGTAGAGGCGGCGACGAAGTGATGTCAGGAAGATGTGCCTCTGGCTCCGGGCCCTTCCGGGGGCGCTGCTGCTACTGCTGCTTCTGCCGCTGCCAGGGAGTCTCCGTGGGGGCCGCCCTCGTGGCCTCCCCCTCCTCCTGCTCCTCCTCAGGTCCGGGCCCCCGCCCCGTGAGTCCTCTCTTTTCCCCCGTTCCTCCGCGCCGCCGGCTGGCTGCGGCGGCACGGCGGCGGGGCGGTGCCCCTCCCAGGTGGCGACGCCCCTCTCCGGGACCGTTGCCCTACGCGACCACGTAGGTTTGCTTAATGGTAAAGGCCGGCCCTGGGTCTGCGCCCCTCTTTCCCCCTTTCTCATGCCCCTCCTCACTCCTTCTCCCGGCAAAGTCTCTGGTCCGTCCCCTCTGTCTCTCGTTCTCTCTCACGCTCTCTCTCTCGCGCTCTCTCTCTCGTGCGCTCTCTCTCTCGCTCTCTCACGTGCTCTCTCTCTCGCTCTCTCACGTGCTCTCTCTCACTCTCTCACACACAAGCGCTCTCTCTCTCTCACACCCTCTCTCTTGCTCTCTCTCTCTCTCTCTCTCTCTCTCTCACTCTCGTGCTCTCTCTCTCTCGCGTGCTCTCTTTCTCTCACGCATTCTCTCTCTCTTGCTCTCTCTCTCACGCGCGCTCTCTCTCTCTCGTGCACACCTTTGGAGTGAGTTTGCACCCGCTGCGCTCTCCCCAAGCCTCCCGACTCCCAAGGAGACCTTCAGAGCACAGCGGAGCTTTCCAGCCGGTGGGAATGGGCATCTTGGAGGTGGCGGGAGGTTGGCTTAAAGGGGGCGTAATTTCAAAGTGTGGCCTAGGGCGCAAAAAAGTGTTAATCCAGGCCTGTTCAAAAGTTATACAATGAAGAGCAGGATTTACATAGATACCAAATGGTACCCCAAAACATGATGGATAATATTCTGAGTCAATTATGACACAGCGTAGTCTCCTCCTAGCCTTCGAGAGAGAAATGTGGAGGAAGATACTTCTCAGGAATTGTCTTGGCTCGCTGAAACCTTCCTTGGATTCCAGAGAATGTTAAAGACTTGTCTATGAAGCATTCCTTAGTTACCTAGAGGCCTACTTCTGAGTTGCATAGATGGCACTTGGGAACTCATTAGGGTTGCCAGGTCTCAAGGCATGAGCTGAAATTTCAAGGGGTTGCTATATTTCCTTGGATCTTTAGCTGGGAAGAGAAATCTCAGGGAGAAAGGCCCTACAGGAGAATAGTGCTGGATTTTTGTCTGTGAGATGTTTTTAAAGCTTAGTTTTATCATTGCTGGCTGGCACATGGGCTCACTGGTTCAGTACAAAGGTCTTTCTTTATCCTTGCAAAACACTGATATGCCCAAACTGAGATCCTGTATTTGGGTTGAATAAGTGGTTTTTAAGTTGTGCATCTTCAACTCATTTCCATATGTGGCTCTTAATGAGACATGCCACATTATTGCAGGCTGTCTGCACCCTACACCACTGGAAAAATTACACTGTCTAGCTGGTATTGCACCACCTGTCATCTGCCAGGAAGTAGCAGCCAATAATGAAAGGACCAAAACAGTGACATCTTCAGTGCATCCTTTGTTCAGAAATCAGCCAGCACGCCAATGCCTTAAATCAAGAAATAGTTTACTCACAGGAACACCTCGGCAAGCAAGAGTCCAAAGGTGCTCCACGGGGGAGGCTGTCGAACGCCAGACAGGGATCTGCTAGAGAGGCTGCCAATGGCTGGAGCGCTCTCCGAAGCTGGCTGCAGGCCGTTTCGTCCCTTTAAAAGAGACTTCCTCAGGGCCAGGATTATAATAGTGGTGTCATCCTCAATAGTAGACAATCATGCAATGTATCAGAGTAAGATGGATTGGATGGGCCGTCCTCTGCATCTCTTTTAAGTCTCCCCTGTGGAGCACTGTTTGGCGTTCCCCTTTGATCATCATTGTTTACATCGTCACGGTTTCCCTTTGGATATTTTTCCTGGATGTAACTACACCTACACTACAGACTTTGTGATTGATACTCCTGTGACCCAATGTCCGTGACCCAATGATGCATTTTCGATCTACTGGCTTTCCTCCTTGCTCTTCCACTCGGACAGATATAATATAATGACATCCATGAAGGTACTGTGATCTGAGTTGGAATCTAGCCTCTATCCCGGATTATATGGACTTTTGGGATACTATTGCACTGTACTCTGAATTGAATTTGATATTGATAATGCCAATTAATTGTGTTGTACTCAATGTTTGAAAGTGATATTTATCTTGAAATAGAAATGAAATGAGATATTTTGATATTGAATAAGGTTGTCTCTATTGTGATTATAACCTCCCAATGTGCTTTGTCTGCATAATACAGTGTTGCCCCCTGTTTTCTATAGTACATTGTCTGAATGCCCGATCACTGTCTCCCAAAGCAGTTACTATACTCCCAATTCAAGAATAAGAAATGGAATGTGGGTGGGCAGGAAAAGATGGGCTTAAAGCCAACCTTAACAACTGTCATAGACACTGAGAACTGGAAAGCCCTGGTCCTTGAGTGCTCTAACTGGAGATAAGCTGTGACCAGCAATGCTGCAGAATTCGAGGAGGCACAAATGGAGGGAGAAAGGGAGAAACATGCCAAGAGGAAGGCTCGTCAAGGCAACCCTGACCTGGAAACCGATGTCCTCACTGTGGAAGAACATGCAGATTAAGAATAGGGTTCTACAGCCACTGCCAAGACACTACACTTGGAGGACCATCATCTTCAGGATATGAGGGATCACCTAAGTATATACACGTAATGCAGTGCTAATCTGAAAAGGTTCATTTTTGGTGTGGTTTAGGGTTATGGGGGGAAACAAAAGTGCACATAAACATACGCAACCCCTTTGTGTTGTTGCCTCCTCCACATTCGGATTTCAGTCTCAGATGAGCCCAAAGGAAATACAAGATCATTCCAGGACATTGTGACAGCATATGCAGAAACACAGCTTGCCTCTGAAGACTTGTGGAAATGGATCTAAAAATAGCCTTATATTTTGGAAAGAAGAGGTGATTTGAAATGGATCTGACTCTCTTTTGTAAATAAGCCAAGAAATTTCTGACGGATACAGAGGACACCTCTTGGGTCACCTTTCCCTCTTCCGGAACACCGTGTGACTTTATTACCAGGCTCTGGTCTCTCAACTGCCTCAAAGTCTCAACCTTTTGAAAGATCCCTGCTTCTTCTTCTACTTTGGTAACATGGGACAACTTTGTGCTTCTTTTAAGAAGAGAGCATCAGCAGGAGCAACCGAGGAAACACAGGTAGTTGTCCATGATCTGATACAGTGTTTCTCAACCTGGAGATTGGGACCACCTGAGAGGGGTTTATTTATTTATTTATTTATTTATTTATTTATTTATTTATTTACTTCATTTATATTCCGCGCTTCTCACCGCGAAGGGGACTTGGAGCGGACTACAGTACATATACTTTGCAGACAATCCCTGCAGTTCAACATATACATATATTGGCGAACATGGACACACATAGACGAACAAAGAGGCAATTTTCTGGCAAACTTCTGACAAACTTCTGGCCACCAGGGGGAGCTGACACACTCCTCATCTCTCTCAGCATTTTCCAGCTTCACTTGTTGTTCTTCCGCATTCCTTTCAGCGATTCCTGGAGTTCTTTATGGCCTCATAAATCAGTCAAAATTCGCCTCCCCACTTAATGTAATACCTTTATCTCCTACTTGACAAATGAACAGTCTTTCGGGCTGCAAAGGTTGACAGCAGGCTACACTTAAGGTCGGGCACCCACCCCGACCTGGGCAGGCCTCGAACTCATGACCTACAGGATAGAGAGATCTTATGTAGCTGACACTTAGCCAGCTGCGCCACTTCCCGGTGCCAAAGACAATCAGAAAACACATGTTTCTGATGGTTTTAGGAACCCCTTTGGCAGAGAAGGCTGAAAATCTCTCTGCCTGTCCTTCTCTCCCTTTTTGGAAACAGTCTGCGAACCCTCCCACCAAAGGCCCTCTCAACTGGCCTCTCAGCCAAGGGGAGGGCTGTTTCTGAGACAAGTGGGAGGGAGGGGAGAGCAGGCATGTTTGGTGCATGGCAGTGTGGTGCGCATGTGCGGGTGAGGGAAAGCATATAAGGCTGGAAGGAGGCTCATGCCAGTAAGTCCCTTCAAGGCATGGGCATAATATGTGGGAAGTTTGACCCAATTCTATTGTTGGTGGGGTTCAGAATGCTCTTTGATTGCAGGTGAACTATAAATCCCAGCAACTACAATTCCCAAATGTCATGGTCTATTTTCCCAAAACTCCACCAGTGTTCACATTTGGGCGTATTGAGTATTTGTACCAAGTTTGGTCCAGATCTATCATTGTTTGAGTCCACAGTGCTATCTGGATGTAGGTGAACTGCAACTCCAAAATTCAAAGTCAATGCCCACCAAACCCTCTCAGTATTTTCTGTTGAGCATGGGAGTTTTGTGTGCCAAGTTTGGTTCAATTCCATCATAGGTGGGGTTCAGAATGCTTTTTGATTATAGGTGAACTATAAATTCCAGCAACTACAACTCTCAAATGTCAAGGTCTGTTTTCCTCAAACTCCACCAATGTGCACATTTGGGCATATTTGGTATCTGTGCCAAGTTTGCTCCAGATCTATCATTGTTTGAGTCCACAGTACTCTCTGGGTGTCGGTGAACTACAACTTCAAAACTCAAGGTCAATGCCCACCAAACCCTTCCAGTTTTTTTGTTGATCATGGGAGTTTTGTGTGCCAAGTTTGGTTCAATTCCATCATTGGTGGAGTTCAGAATGCTATTTGATTGTAGGTGAACTAAAAATCCCAGCAACTACAACTCCCCAATGACAAAATCAATCCCCATCCACAACCCCACCAGTATTCAAATTTAGACATGTTGAGTATTTGTGCCAAATGTGGTCCAGTGAATGAAAAGGCATCCTGCATATCAGATATTTATATTATGATCCATAACAGTAACAAAATTCCAGGTATGAAGTAGCAACGAAAATAAATTTATAGTTGGGGGTTACCCCAACGTAAGGAACTGCATCAAGGGGTTGCAGCATGAGGAAGATTGAGAAACACTTATCTAACAAGGGACTTTATCACATGAGGCAGATAAAAGGGTATTGTGGGAGGATGAAAGTGCATTTGGATGGGAATCATCACTGTATTGTAATTGTTCCATTGTCACATTGTACTTGGGTTGTTTCTTTTCATTGACAAGGAAAACCCATCAGTGAACCTAATATTGTTCTTCCGTCACTCTTCATTGCGCAATATTGTCATTCCTCTGCAGTCCCAATATTCCAAAGCTGGGGAGGGTCTCATGAAAAGGTCAAAATTGTGTGGTAAAATAGGAGGCAAAAGGAAAAATAGGAATGAAACCAATGTGTACATGTGTCACGTTCGACAACATAGTTAGGAAGCGAATCTATGCAGAAGACTGATCGTGGACATTTGCATCGACAAACGCCATCACTGCACAATTGCAGTGAAGCATGAAAGTGATTGTATTTCTACAAAACAATTGTGACAAGACAATAATCTGGAGTGATAAAGTCCTGAGATGATAACAAGGCTTTCGAGGTGTACTAACAAGTTGGCACAGAGGAATTCACACTGAAATAATGTAACCAAATGGAGTCTGGACTCTTCTCTGCTTTTTCTTGGATGGCGTTTCTGTTTCACTGCAGAAGTTTTGATAGAAGCACTCCTCTGAGAGGCTGTGCGCATATCTAATTAAAAGCTAAAGGTTGCACTTGAACTGGCCAAACTGTTCCATCCCCCTAAAGCTCAGTCAGAGTTCAGAAAAATTAGTTTTTTATGGACTGCGAAGAACTCCCAGAGTGGATTTTTTGAATGCAGTACTTCCATCAGCCTTAAAAAAACTAGTAGCTATTCTAAGCTCTATGAACCCCCGGTGGCGCAGTGGCTTAAAGTGCTGAGCTGCTGAGCTTGTTAACTGAAAGGTCACAGGTTCTAATCCAGGGAGCAGAGTGAGCTTCTGCTGTCAGCCCCAGCTTCTGTCAACCTAGCAGTTTGAAAACATGCAAATGTGAGTAGATCAATAGGTACCGTTCTGGCGGGAAGGTAACAGCACTCCATGTAGTCATTGCCAGCCACATGACCTTGGAGGTGTCTACGGACAGCGCCGGCTCTTGGGCTTAGAAATGGAGATGAGCACCACACCCCAGAGTCGGACACAACTGGACTTCATGTCAGGGGAAAATATTTACTTTTACTATTCTAAGCTCTGCTTTCCAGATGTAACCTATTAAGCGTGCGTCTACACTGTAAGAATGAATGCAGTTTGATACTACTTTAACTGCCTCTCCGAGAATGCCATAGCATTGTGCCAGGACCGGACGAAGGTAAAAAATTATAGTAAGCCAACCTTTTTTTGGCGCCCCCAAGGTCTTCAGTGTGGTGATGATGGCGCACGCGCCAGAGCACACATGTGCGCAAACAACTACTTTTGCACATGCGCTATTGGGACCGAGCGCTTTTGCTGGAGGGAGTAGCGAAACGCACTCCCAAGAGGATGAAGAGGATGGGGAAACATTTTGCAGTCAGAGCGGAGCCTCCCACCTCCGACTGCAAAATGTTCCCTGGCTTGTCCTTTTCAGCTTCTTGGGAGTGCGTTTAGCAACTCCCTCCACCAGAAGCACTCGGTCCCAATAGCACATGCGTGAAAGAGCCCCCCTCTGGCTTCTGCTCTACCAGCAGCTTCTCCAGGCTTGAGGATGGCAATTCCAAGCCAGTGGTGGCATGGCTAGCAAAAGGCTGGCTTGGCATTGCCATCCTCAAGCCTGGAGAAGCTGCTGGGAGCTCCAAAGTGAGAGGGGGGGGGGGGCTTGGCGCGGCCTGGCTCCACCCCCTCTGGCTTCCACTCTACCAGCAGCTTCTCCAGGCTTGAGGATGTCAATGCCAAGCCAGTGGTGGCATAGCTAGCACAAGGCCGGCTTGGCATTGCCATCCTCATGCCTGGAGAAGCAGCTGGTAGAGCTGAAGCCAGAGGGGGGCAGAGCCAGGCTATGCCAAGCCCCTCCCCTCTCCAGCCTTGTGGAGGTAGGTAGATCTTTCTGACTTGGTTTTATTATAAGTAGCTCGCGTGCTGAAAAAGTGTGGGCACCCCTGCTTTAAACCAAAGGTTCATCTGCTGGGGCCTAGCAAGCTTGGACGGTGGCAGTGAGATCCTCAGGTCATAGGTTTGGTTTGAGTTTCTTTCTCTTAGATGGTTGACCTTACAGGGTTAGACAAGCACTATCTGCCCGGGTTTGAAATTAGAGTTTTCCTTCTCTTAGGATGGTTGCCAAAAGGCTAGAGAGCCCATCCTGCCCATTGACGCTCTTTGTCAGACCCTTCGGTTGTGACCTGTCTGGCATGGGAGGCCCTACCGGTGACTATTTTGCCACCGCCAGCATAGCGCACAACTTCATTAGGGTACGCAAGCCTCTCCCCATGACAAGGAGGCACAAATGGAGAGGAGTGCCTAAAGTAGGTTGAAACAAATATGGAAAGCGAGCAGAGGAGGAGGTTGAAACTGGTAGAGAAAGTGAAGCAGCAGAGGATTAATAGGGACTCCAATTCAGGATGGTTGGAGGGTATGATAAATCCCCCTAGGCATTTCCCTTTAAATGAATGGCACTCACCATCCTTGAAAGAAGGCATTACATTGCCCATTACCATTCTTGCTATGGCTGCCTTCACCCCCAATTAACCAGGTGCACTACCCACAAAGCATCGCTAAGCTGTGCTTTGCATGCAGGTCACATCCCCGGCTACGATCAATACTTGGTTCTGCTGACTCTTCCGCGATGAACATCCGAGGACAGGCAAGAGACGATCGCAAGATGTGTTGCAGATCCTGCAGGCACCATTAAGCCCGGCTGGTTTGTGTCAGAGAAGGAATTCGGTGCTCACTTTGGTGTGTCTCCGATGCCTTTGCTGAGAAAGTTGGACTGCATGCATGCATCCTTAAACAGCTTGGTGGGCTCCAGGCTCTGCAGAAGAACCCAAGGCCTTGCTTTAAAACTAACAGTTTAAAGGGGGTGAAGGGGGAGATTAGAAAAATAACAAAACAAAAGCAACCCAAGCTACACAAGCAACTAGAATAAGCTTCCTTGGTTCCTGCAAAAGGTTGTTACCTGAATTTACGAGCAAATGGCAGAGAGAGTACGTGAAGGGGGAAAGCCTGGAGCACAGCTTTGTAGCTCAGATATATGTCAACCCCACTTGAGAGGGAAAATAGTTTCGCTGGCAGTGAAGAGCTATCTCCAAATACGATTTTTTTTTTTAAAGCTGCTTCCTCCCTTTTGATAGTAGGAGCTTCATCTCTCCTGATGATGTAACAGTCAATTTTTAAACATATGGTTTTAGAGAAATCAGCCAGATTTCATTCATGTTTGGCTATGTTAAACCTCAAGCCTAAAAGCCAATTGCTTGTCTCTCAACCCAATTGAATCCATGGCATGTACACATATGTTAAGTGATCTACAGATGACTATGAGTATACTCTGGCTAGTAAAAATAAATAAATAATAATAGTAATAACAATAACAATAATAATAAGTATGGATCGTCAATGTTGCAATCCCAGGCAACAGCAGGATTGATGAGAAGAAACTGGAAAAGCTTCTGGAAAAGCTGATATGAGGATTTAAAGATTGAACTGCAAAGATTCTGGCACAAGCCAGTCAAGGTGGTCACAGTGATCTTTATCCCATTTATTGTCCGTTATTCCTAATAGGAACATTTCTGGCTTCTTTTCAATCTCTTTTCCTAAAAAATTTTGTGTCTCCTTATGGATCATGGTCCAATACTTTCTGGGATAAAGAAGACAAAAATATTTTTATTTTGATAACAACAGCAGCAAAGCTAGTATATGCAAAATACTGGAAATCGGATAAAAAACCCAGTAGGGAAGAATGGACACTAAAAATTATAGATACAATACAAATGGAGAGACTCACTGATAGGTTGAAGGAAAATAAACACGCAAAGAACTATGAGCGAGTAATAAGATATTACAGAAAGGAATACAATATCGAGATAGATTTAAGGGACTAAGGTATTAGAGATAGTCATAAACCCAATAATAGAGGAATATATATATATATATATTATATATATACATTACTTGGCAAAAGGAGTACCATTTAAGACACTCTCTACTCTCTCCTACCACAGGAATATTGGAGCTCCCCAAGGAAGACCTAAGAACAGATGGAAAGTACCATTAATTTTCGAAAATTTGTTGTGCCCTAAATTTACGTTTCCTTTTAACACTTTCACCCCTGACCCTTCCCCTTCTCTATATCAACCTCCCCCCCCCCTGCTCTTTCCTATTTCTTTCGTATTCTTCGCAGATTCTAGCGAAATACCTGTGTTTGTATGTTAGGTAGTCCCTATGGCTACCATTCTGTGTATTTGCTAATTTTATCCTCTTTTGAAAACTAATAAAGAAATATTTTTTAAAAAAGGTGGTCACAGTGATGATCGGCACACTGGGTGCAGGTTTTTTTTTTGATGTGACAGGAGTGACATGATAAACTGCAAGTCTCTTCTGGTGTGAAGTGCCTAAAGACCTTGGCCTGTCAGCTGCCAAAGACCACCCTACTCGGATCTGCATGCATTATTCATGGTACATCACACAGTCCTAGACATTTGGGAAGTTTCCGGCATGTGATCCAATACAACAGCCAGCAGAGTGATCTTGTTTGCTGTGGACACATCTTGTTGTGTTAATAATAATAATAATAATAATAATAATAATAATTTATATTCTGCTCTATCTCCCCGGAGGGACTCAGGGCAGATTCCAAACATAAAAGTCAGACATTCAATGCTGAAATATAAAAAGATACACTTATAATAACAAAAATTGACTTAATGAAAATTAAATGAAAAACGCAACCTGTCACATGAGACATGAAACAGAACTTCTGCAGTGGAAAATAAAAATGTCCAGCTGCTTCCACAGGCCTGCTTATGCATGCTTGAGACACTAACGGGATTCTGGACATCACTTTCTCCATGCTGAGCTGTGAGCTGTTTAAACAGCAGCTAAATGCCATTCACCTCTGACAATTTTGTCCATGAATGGCAAGCCAGTGAATAATCTCGCTTATAACGAGTAGATAATTGGAGCTCATAGAATCTGCTAATGCAAAAGAATTGCCAGCCATTCTGAATTAATTCTCAAACCTTCGATGAAAGGATGAGAGAAACCCACCCCCAGCCTACCCACCCACATGGCTCAGTCATGTACCTGGGATTTCAGAGGCATTATTTATAATGAAACAGGGACTTTGCTTTAAAAAAGATAGAGGCTGTAGAGGCCTCTATATTTCCTTTGTGTGTGCAAGGGTGTCACACCTCGCGCCAAGGAATGACACAGACACAAGTGGTTGGATGAAAATGGCCACAACTCAATTTATTGAAAACAGGAACAAAGGGTTGGCGGCCACGCATGGGTCCTGGATCAGGACCGAACAGCCCCCACGAATATCCAAAGGCATTTGCAAGCCTGGGGTGTGAGTGGCCCAATGCCTGTCCACAGAAACTCAGCAACCCAGGGCGCCTGGGCGCTATCCCCCCTTACAACCAAGGGGGCAATAAGCCAGCCTGATCCAGGGGCCATGCCACACGCCACACACCACACACGGAGTTGTGACAATGAGCATAATAACGCATAACCATGCACAGTGCAACAAAGGAGTAAGTAAAAGACAAAAAGGACACCAACAAGCAATGCAAAAAGTAAGGAGGGTGGGAGGAAAAACTGGACTGGCCCCAGCGTGTGGCCTGGGTAGTCCCGGGCAGCCTTAAGTAAGCTGCCTGGGTGGAAGTGCAGGCTGGCCAGCTGCAAGGAGGGGGCGTGGCGGGGCCAGCCCCGTCATTGGCTGGTCGGCTTTGATGGCGGGAAACCTTCCCGCCACCCCAGGGGCTTCTGGGGAGAAGAAGCCCCTTCTCCATCACAAAGATGGTGCGAGGGCAACCCTGCCCCGCAACCAGCTCGGCCAGTAAGTCGGCCAAGCCCCTTCTTGCTGCCAGAGGGAAACAGGATCTCCTAAATGTAGCTCCTTAGGTAAATTACTTACTCAGGGGAAACTCATTGGTTCATGCATTAGAGATGTGAGGTGTGGAACAAAGACTTCTTAATGGTGTACATGTGTATCTGGGCTCCCGTTGGTGCTCCCGAGGTGTGGAAAGCTGCAAGAAGAACTCAATTAGCCAGAGTCAGAGGTGACACATTAACTTCAGGATTTATTTTTTTTTAAAAAAACTACTGCAGATGACTGCCAGATTCTGAAGCACAGGGAATTTTATTTTATGCATGCATTTTATATGCTGTTATCATTATAATGTTCCCCAAGGCTTAGAGCTGTAAAGAAAATAAAAAAAACATTGTTTTTTTGACTTAGTGGTTGGAAATAGGAAGAGGCAGGTTAAATAGTCCTTGTTGCACCCATTGGCATTTTGATGAGTCCCATGTTATTGTTGAATTTATTCCAGCCTTTAAAGGAGGTCTCCAAGGTGCCGAACCTATTTTAGGGCTAGATTTCAGCACTGTGGATAGCGTCTTGAAAGCTATTGAAACTCAGAATGAATTGACTACCCTTCTGACATAGGAACCACTTTTTTATGTGTCAGAAGCCACTTGAGAAACTGCAAGTCGCTTCTGGTGTGAGAAAATTGGCTGTCTGCAAGGATGTTGTGCAAGGGACACCCAGATGATTGATGTTTTACCATCCTGTGGGAGGCTTCTCTCATGTCCCACTTGACAAACAGGAGGTTATCTGGCTCACCAAATTCAAACTGCCAACTTGACAGTCGGCCAGTCCTACTTGTACAAGGGTTTAACCCACTGTGCCACCGGAGATTCTATAGGAAACACTGACCAGCTGTCTAACTAGTTCCTAGTAGAGATTTGAAATTTGCCCAAAAGGCATGCTGTTTTGGGTTCCATTGACAGCTGTCCCCTCATTCTGTTTACCAGAAAGTTACTCAAAAGGGGAGGTGTGTTTTCATTTTAATTCGGCAGAAATTCGGCCCCTTGGCTTCAATGGGAAACATTAAAGGCTCAATTCTCAGCCATTATAAGGCCTATCTGCATGAAATATACCTCAGTTTTAGACCCTATTTACAACTATGGGCCTGCCAAATTTCAAAACAATTTGGCAATCTACTGAGTTTTTAGAATAATTTAATTATTTTTTTAAGAATAAAAAGAAGACAAACTACAAGAGAGGGTTCTGGGAATTGTATTCACCAGTTGCCTCCATTCTCAGCCAATCAGAGCTTGGACACCATCAGGCTTTTTTATTGGCTGAGAAACAGAGAGAGAAAGAGAGAGAGAGAGAAACTTCAACTCCCATCATGCTCCGAGAGGAACTTTTCAGTGGCCATCGTATGCAAGGGCTTCTGGGAAAGTGAGTTTCCAGGGCACTCTCTGGATGGGGTGGGAACATGCCAAGAAAAAAATGGATGGAGGTTGCTTCTGCAAGGAGAGAAAAAGACATGGCAGATCCCCTGCCTCAATTATATTGAAGACTTAGCTCTTTCCTATACAGAACCAAAAAAGAAATCCAACTCTGTGAATCCAATTTGCTGGGCTTCTTTTCTCCCTCTTCCCCTTTTGGCTTTTTTGATATTATCGAAAACGGCCCACCCAAAACTACAAATATTTTCATCAACAGTGATTCAGGCCCAAGCCTAGTTCCCAATCAGGTTCTTCACTATAGATGCAGGCCAGGATTAACACTTTTTTGCACCCTAGGCCACACTTTGGAATTCCCCCCCCACACACACACATACACCACTCAGACCCACACTTGACACTTGGCTGGCTTTCGCCATGGTGCCTCCGGAGCAGAAGGGAAAGGTGAGTAGGCTCCATTCTGCCACCTCCAAGGTCCCCATGCATTCCCACTGGCTGGAAAGCTCCGCTGTGCTCTGAAGGTCACAGAGCACAGCGGAGTCGGGAGGCTTGGGGAGTGCGCAGCGGGTGCAAAGTCACTCCAAAGGCGTGCAAGAGAGAGAGCACGCGCGCGCGCGAGAGAGCGCATGAGAGAGAAAGCGCGCGTGAGAGAGAGAGAATGAGAGAGAGAGAGGGAGCGTGTGTGAGAAGGAGCAGAGACTTTGCCAGGAGAAGGAGCGAGGAGGGGCATGAGAAAGGGGGAAAGAAGGGTGCAGACCAGGGGTTTTTTTGGTCCGTGATTTGCCCCCCCCTCGGCTTGCCCCCCTAGGCCATGGCCTCGTTGGCCTTATGGATAATCCGGGCATGTATCGATGAATCCTATTCCCTAAATAATTCAACTGGATTAGCTCCTTTAAAAGTTGGTTTGAAATCTGGAGAAGATTCACCAGAATCATCTGCTGCTGTGTTATTGAGGACCTTCCATGATGAGGTGGCCATGGAAGACACAAGCTCTGGAGATGGCTGCTATGTGCTAAGAGTGGTTGATTCAGCTGCAGAATTGACACTGGAAGAAGAAGAGAATGGAGCAACAAAGGATTTGTCCCCCATCCTTTGAAAGCAGGCATGATGAGGAAAGGCCATGAGGCAGAGCAGGCAAACACCTCCTCTGTTGGTCGTGTTCTGGTGGTTTGTCAAGTCAAATTGCTCCTCCATGGACAATTCAAATCGACACGCACTATTTCATTTCCTCATCAAAATCTCCCACCTGGAGCCATTCTTCACCTGTTCTGAGAAAGACTTGCCATTGAAGCGCGGAGACCCTGGATATGCACACCAACACAGAAACCTTCAACTGCAGAAAAGGAGGTGGTACTGAGGCAAGAATACAGCTATGGAGAGGATTGGCCAAAATGAAGGCCTTATCATTGGGGGAGAGAAAAGGAATGCCAAATTTCCAATGAAATTTCCCTGCAGCCCTACAATTGCTAGCATTCAAAAAGTTCAACATTGAATAATAATAAAAATAATAATACACTTTATTTATATTCCACTCTTCTCACCCCGAAGGGGACTCAGAGCGGATTACAGGTACACATACTTAGCAGATAATCCCTGCCGTTTCCACATACATGCATATAGACGAACAGAGACAAACTCTGGCCACCAGGGGGAGCTGGCACACTCCTCATCTCTCAGCGTTCCCAGTGTCCCTTGTTGCTCCTTCCGCATTCCTCAGTGTTCCTGGAGTTCTTTAATGGCCTCATAATTCAGTCAAAATTTGCCTCCCCACTTAATTGTGGTACCTTAATCTCCTACTTGACAGATGCAACTGTCTTTCGGACTGCAAAGGTTGACAGCAGGCTACACTTAAGGTCGAGCACCCACCTCGACCCGAGCAGGCCTCGAACTCATGACCTATTGGTCAGAAGATCTTATGCAGCTGACACTTAGCCAGCTGTGCCACATTCCATGCCAAAATCTCTCATTTCTGCTGTCTTTTCCTTACCTTCCTAACTCACTGTGAATAGGAAAGTCTGTCTCCTCTCCCAAGCTTCAAAGCGCAGAACAGGATAGGGTATTTTTTAATAGAGAGAGTTTCCTTAATTTCAGCAGCTCTGAAAAACCTATTAGCATCCTACTCGAGCCTGCCTAAAATATTCATCTGCAAGATGGTTTATGCAAAACTGCCACGCTCTCTTAAAAGCACTGACACACACACACATACAAATTCATGTCAGCTTTTAAATCCCTCACCCTTGCCCCTCCAGCCTGCCCATCCATTTAAAAAAATGGAGAGATCATGTTTCCGGAGCAAATGGATGGAGCTGAACCCGCTGCACAATTTCAGAAAAAGCTGCAACAGTTCCAAAGAGACGACTCCCCAGATTCACAAGTGATCACCTCAAAATTGGTGCCCAAAAGTATCTTAAGGACTTGTCTCCACTGACCCCCACAAATAATATATTCCCAGTGGCCCCATTAACATAATACATATCATACACATCAGTGAGATCACTGTAACTGGCCATGTGTTTCTGCCTGCCAGAGTCACCTCCCTGTTAGGTTGTACAAACAATGGGCGTGGCTGACTTACCAGCCACGCTGGTTGCGGGGCAGCGTTGCCCTCCCGCCATCTTGTTGCTTGAGGGGGCTTCTTTCTCCCAGAAGCCTCCTGGGTGGCGGGTTGGTTCCCGCCACCAAGGCCTGCTGGCCAATGAGGGGACTGGCCCTGCCCCACCCCCTCCTTGTTTCCGGCCAGCGCATACCTCCACCTGGGCAGATCACTTCAGCTGCCCGGGACTGCCTCGCCTCATTCCGGAGGCAGGCTGGTTTTTCCTCCCACCCTCCCTACACTTTGCATTGTTGGTTGTGTTCTGATTGTTTATCTGTTCTTCATTGTTACCCTGTTCAGTGTATCTTATCATGTTATGTTCATTGTCGCAACTCCGTGTCTGGCGTTGGCGTGTGTCATGGCCCCTGGATCAGGATGGCTTATTGCCCCTTGGTTGTTAGGGGTATAACACCCAGGCCCCCTAGGGTGCCGAGTCTCCGTGGACAGGCATTGACTGCTCGCACCCCAGACTTGCTACCTCCTTCGGATATTCGTGGGGCTGTCTACCCTGATCCAGGACCCAAGCGTGCCTGCCAACCCTTCGTTCCTGTTTTCAATAAATGAGTTGTGGCCATTTTATCCAACCTACTTTGTCTGGATGTGTTCTTGGTGCGAGGTGTGTCATGCTTGCACACACAACTAACTAAAATAATATTAACTAGGCCTGTGCACAGATCCATTTTTCAAACTGGGCTCTGGCTGGTTTGGGACTTTTAGGTCTTTTGGCCTGCCATAACTGTGACAAAATGAAAATCATGTGTAGTTCACATTTTACCAGTCTACACACTGCCTTGCCAGAAAAAGGAAATAAGCCATGCAGATGAACAGTAAAGAACAAGTAGCTTATTCTTCGCAACTCAGAACAACATATTATGTACAATCCTGAGACCAGTTACATTGCCTCACATAATGTCCTTTCATGAGAGATTTAACATGGTCTTTCTTTGTCCATGTGGATAACCTCCTTCCAGCAGCTCATGAAGCAAGAGCACACTCTGAACTCTGTCTCTGTCTGCTTCTCTCTGCTCTCTGCCTGCATCTGCATAGCTCAAGCCTGAAAAATGTAACAGTATCAAAAAATCCCAGGCTCAACCATCTCCCCAGGTGTTGCCCAGCCAATCAGCTTCATGCATCTTATTTTACAGCTGACACACACACACTTAGGGGCTTGGCCGACTTACCGGCCGAGCTGGTTGCGGGGCAGGGTTGCCCTCGCGCCATCTTGGTGATGGAGAAGGGGCTTCTTCTCCCCAGAAGCCCCTGGGGTGGGGGAAGGTTTCCCGCCATCAAAGCCGGCTGGCCAATGACTGTGCAAACTACTAAAGAAAGAAGGAAATGCACTCGTAGTGTTTTCAATCAAAAACAATATGTATCTAGCACCTCTAAGTGCTGCAACTATGCCTGCAATATTCACATCTTATCAATATTCACATCTTCGGAAGTCAGACTTGGCCACGGTGGTCCACGCTCTGGTTACATCCCGTATAGACTACTGCAACGCTCTCTACATGGGGTTGCCTATGAAGACTGCCCAGAAGCTGCAATTAGTCCAGCGCGCAGCAGCCAGACTACTAACGGGAGCAGGGTACAGGGAGCGCACAACTCCCCTGTTGCGCCAGCTCCACTAGCTGCCAATTAGCTTCCGAGCACAATTCAAAGTGCTGGTGTTGACCTGAAAAACCCTATACAGTTCCGGCCCAATTTACCTCTCTGAACGTATTCTTCCCTATGAACCTCCAAGAGTGCTAAGATCGTCTGGAGAGGCCCTGCTCTTGGATTTTACTTCCATTATCTGTCATTATCCGTCATTAGTAAACAAGGACTCTTTTGACCTACCATTGATTGTTATATTGTGGATTATATGTGAGCATAGTTGCATGTATTTTCTATGAACTGTTGCATGTATTTTCTATGAATTAGAGATTATGTATGATCAGAGTTGAATATTGTGTATTATTATTGTTATGATATAAGATGGGAATATTGCAGGCATAGTTGCAGCACTTAGAGGTGCTAGATACATATTGTTTTTGATTGAAAACACACACACACACTAACCAATTTCTTGCATGCTCCAACAATAAGAATCTCTAATGCTCCTTCAGGTGGTGTGGCTCCCACTGAAATAAGTGTTTAGAAAGGGTGCCTTAACTCAGCTTCATTGAAAGAGTGTTGAGGAGAAACGAAGCCAGAAAAGGTGGTTTCTTGAGTCTGATGCCTTAAATCTAGGTCTTATCACAGGATCTGAAGAGAAACAATAACATAAAAGGTGGCTTCTTAAGTCTGATGCCTTAAAGCCAGGTCTTATTGAAGGAGCTGAGGAAAAACGATGTCAGAAAAGATGGTTTTCTATGCCTTAAACTCAGGACTTATTGCAGAATCTGAGCGGAAACAATGGCAGAAAAGGTGTTTTCTCAAGTTTGATGTCTCCAAACCAGGCCTTATTAAAGGATCTGAGGAGAAAGGATCCCAGAAAAGGCAGTTTCTTAAGTCTGATGCCTTAAATCTGGGTCTTATTGCAGGATCTGAGAAAAAACAAAGCCAGAAAAAGTGGTTTTTTAAGTCTGGTGCTCTAAAAATGATGGGAAGGGAAGCCCGGCGAGTTTCCCCACTGCCTCTAATGGTCCGGATCTTCCTGGATCTTTCAGCAGACAAATCGAAAAATGGATTTTCCCCAGTCGAATTTGGGAGGCTCCTGAAAAACAGATCGGGGAGCCACCAAAATCCAGACACCAAAAATGGCACAGGGTGTAGCCGAATTGCACACCGCTACTATTAACTAAGAAATCACATAGTGCTTAATAAATATGACCATTGGAACAAATATCCTCCCAAGTGTGAAAACTCTCAGTGGGGTTTCTCCAATACCAGCAAGTATCCATAGAAAGAGATATTGCAAAAGCAATAATTCCCAGCCTTTGGTCCTCTGGGTCAGCGTTTTTCAACCTTTTTTGAGCCGCGGCACACTTTTTACATTTACAAAATCCTGGGGCACACCACCAACCAAAATGACACAAAATAACACTCTAACATAGTAATACATATAGTTAATATGTTTTTAAATGTATTTATACACTAAGTGTCAAACCTGGGCCTGTTTCGATGAACACAACATAGATATCCTGGCAGGAATGGCAGAAAACTAAACCAAAGGGTATAAAGGGGCAGGAATAAAGATATAGACACGTGTAAAGGTAAAAATCACTGGTATAATCATATGAACAATTTCAAGTGCTAAATAGCATAACAATCTCACAAAAAGTACAATGCAATGCAATTAATTCACAGTGTTCCAAATTCACATAATAACAATAGTAGTGCCTCTACAATGGTATAGGGCCAAGTACAATATTCCAACAGAATCTGTGTACCCCTATCAATAGTCAAGAGTATGATAACTCATAGGCTAGCGACTGAGTCAGAAAGGGAGCCTAGATGGGTAGAAGAGCTGGCAAGCTGCTAGATGGGCAGGCGCCAACGGCTGGAGGTAAGCTGACGACGCCAAGATGGCCGTTTCGTGTAAACTCCGCTTCTTCAGGGCGCTTGAAACTTCTGACCGCTCCTCCCCAGTGTTGTAGTAACACAATAAGGACTCAAAGTCGATACGGGAGATTTCGCATTTCCGCGTTCTAATACATGTCGATTCCAGCCCGGGAGATGACTCACAGTATCAACCTGTGTTAGAACGCGGAAACGCAAAATCTCCCGTATCGACTTTGAGTCCTTATTGTGTTACTACAACACTGGGGAGGAGCGGTCAGAAGTTTCAAGCGCCCTGAGGAAGCGGAGTTTACGCGAAACGGCCATCTTGCCGTCGTCAGCTTACCTCCAGCCGTTGGCGCCTGCCCATCTAGCAGCTTGCCAGGTCTTCTACCCATCTAGGCTCCCTTTCTGACTCAGTCGCTAGCCTATGAGTTATTATACTCTTGACTATTGATAGGGGTACACAGATTCTGTTGGAATATTGTACTTGGCCCTATACCATTGTAGAGGCACGAACATTGTTATGCGAATTTAGAACACTGTGAATTAATTGCATTGCATTGTACTTTTTGTGAGATTGTTATGCTATTTAGCACTTGAAATTGTTCATATGATTATACCAGTGATTTTTACCTTTACACGTGTCTATATCTTTATTCCTGTAGATCTGCCCCTTTATACCCTGTGGTTTAACTTTGTGTATAGCGAGCTGTTACCAGTAATTGCTTTGTTTGTGTATAGGAATGGCAGAAAGACACACACGAAGGTCTTGCTCAACAGCTGGGAGTTATAGTTCACCCGCAATCAAAGAGCATTCTGAACTCCACCAATGATGGAATGGAATCAAACTTCCCACACAGAACTCCCATAACCAAGAGAAAATACTATAAGAGTTTGGTGGGCATTGACCTTGAGTTTTGGAGTTGTAGTTCACCTATATCTAGAGAGCACTGTGGAGGGGAGGGAGGAAGATGTGGGGCGAGTCTGCGCAGTAGCGCCCGCACGGGTCACATCTTCCTTCCCTCTCCCGCAGAAGGGGCAGTGTGAGCAAAGCGAGGCCAAGCAAGCAGAGCGAGGCTGGGAAGAAGAGAGCCCGAGTGGAGAAGAAAAAGTGTTTGGCAGGAGGGGGAAGAAAGGGTATTGGAGGTTCCAATTTCCCACGGCACACCTGATGATTGCTCACGGCACACTAGTATGCCACGGCACACTGGTTGGGAAACACTGCTCTGGGTGTTTCACCAAGGACAAAGTTAGCCAGTCTAGACACTGCCAGGAGACACAGGAATGCCAAGAGTCAAGGAGATTAAATGGTTGTAAACAACAAAAATTCTCCACAAATGCCTGGAGATTTACAAGGGGCTGTCTTTGGATATCAGGTGTTTGGTGAGTCAGCGTCTTCTCTTTAACAGATGGTGCATATGAATCTTCTCCTTCTCTTTTTTGGCAAATTCCAAAGGGCGGATGTGTCTCTTCATCATCTGTCGGGTCCTACTGAGGAAGGAGCCCCTCCAGCTCCTTGAACATCCAACTCCTCAGCTTCAGGGAGAGAGTCTGGAGCAAAAAAACCCCAACAAACCCCTCCTCACATCCGAGTCCTCTCCATCAAATTCCTTGGATTCCAGAAGACAGGTTATGACAGCACTATGGAAATAATTTCAATGTCTCCAGACTAGGAGAATGTATTTTTAAATATCTTATTCCCACACAATGAGGGCATTTACATCCCTTATTCGGTGTAGTTACAAATAATGTTGAGTTACAAATAACTTTTGAGTCCTGATGTCAGTTTTGCTGATTTTCTGTGGTCATGATTCATTCTGAGGCTCTTTCACTGTAGAGCAGGGGTGGATAATTATTTTTTCCAAGAGGCCACACGAGAGCCAAAAAATATTATGAAGGGCCACACCTAAAGGCAGAACTACATTCTAATCTACATTATTTATTTATTTACTTACTATATTTACTATATATTACACATCATTAATATTAACATATTAATATATCAAGAAATATTCATATATTATTAGTATTAATATCATAACTATTATATTACAGTATATATATAGACATTATAATATATTGAAATTATAATATAATCGAACATTATATTATATTATTTATTATTATATTATTATTATAAAAGTATTATAAAATAATAATAAAAACCACTAAAATTAAATTAAATTAAATTCAAGAAGACAAGGTGCAAACCAAGATGGAATGGCCCAATGGACCCAGCCCAGAGGATGGCAAAGCGGACCCAGCCGCCGCAGCAGCAGAGGAGAGCAGAGCAGCAGGTGATCGGAGGCTGCAGGCCTCCACCTGCTCTCGCCCCCAGCCATTCCCCAGCTGATCACCCTGCTATGAAGTGCCTGCAGGGGGAGCAGTCGGCAATATGAGGCGGCTGATCGCCCTGGCGACCCAGAAGACGATCAAGTCTTCCGGGTCGCCAGGGAGATCAGCCCCCGCAGGTCGCCGAGGGATGGCAGGCACTCCAAAGCTACCGCTCCTCCAGCCTGTCTGCCGACACAGGCCCCACAGAGCCTGCGATGGGATGGCGGCAGCGGCACCCCTTCCTCTTGGCCTCGCCCCCGACGCCCTTCTCCCCGGGCCAGACAGAATCAGCTGCCGGGCTGGATCCGGCCCGCGGGCCATAGGTTGCCCGCCCCTGCTGTAGAGGTAATGCAGTTTGACATCACTTGAACTGCCATGGCTCAATGCTATCAAATCACGGGAGTTCTAGGTTTACAAGATCTTTTACCTTCTCTGTCCAAAAGGGTGGGTGTCTCACCAAACTATACCTCCCATGATTCCTTAACATTCAGGCATGGTAGTTTAAGTGGTGTAAAGCTGTATTAATTCTACAGTGTAGGTGGTCCTAGAACACCATGTAAGAAAATTTGGGGGGAAATCTGTTCCTTGTTTTAAAGTGTTGTTTCCTGTTTAATTGTGTGGAAGTTGTTGTTATACTCCAAAAACTTCACTTTTGTTGCTGCCACAAACGATGTTGACTTGGTTGAGACTCTAGGATATATATATATATATATATATATATCTATATATAGAGAGAGAGAGAGAGAGAGAGAGAGAGAGAGAGAGAGAGAGAGAGACTATAGCAAAATGTTCTGCAGGATGTCCAGCAAAAATAAAGTTTTGGCAGTTTAATGAACATTTTCCAAGTTTGTATGATAGACCCAATTAGGAAATGACATTTATAATCTAGGAACAAAAAAAGTGTGACACAGTGTAAATAGAGCACTATAAACCCACTAAGTACCATAGTACATCTTACTAAATCCAAGACTTTATAGTCTGGAGAGTGCTAAGACTTTCTGGTTAAATTGGTGTTTCTCAGCCTTCCTAATGCTGTGACCCTGAAATACAGTTCCTCATGTTGTGGTGACCCCCCAACCATAAAATTATGCCAGTATTTTTGTTACTACTTCATAACTGTAACTTTGCTCATGTTATGAATTGTAATGTAAATATCTGATATGCAGGATGTATTTCATTCACTGGACCAAATTTGGCACAAATACCTAATACTCCCAAATTTGAATACTGATGGGGTTTGGGGGGGGGGTTGATTTTGTCATTTGGGAGTTGTAGTTGCTGGGATTTATAGTTAACCCATAATCAAAGAGCATTCTGAACTCCATTAACGATGGAATTGAACCAAACTTGGCACACAGAACTCCCATGACCAATGGAAAATACTGGAAGGCTTTGGTGGATATTGACCTTGAATTTTGGAGTTGTAGTTCACCTATATCCAGAGAGCACTGTGGACTCAAACAATGATGGAATGAGAAAGGGCTTCTAGACTGAAGGTACTCTGAAAGATTGAGCTGTGATTATTACTGCTTCCTTGTATCCAAAGCTAGCTTGACTTGGATATGCTGGCCTCAAACTCAGTTTCTCATTATCCCTTATTTTTTCTGGTTCCTGAGTTTCATGACTCACAGGCACAAAGCAGAATTCCCCATGTTTTGTACAGTTTGGTATCGCTAGCAAAATAAACAGTTGGAAAGCACTTTGACTTGCTAACACGATCTGGGATTTATTGACATGCCCTTGCTAATGAGAGAGAAAGTCTATGGCTGATAAATACATTTGGCAGCCATGGATAGAGGTAGTGAGGGTGGGAAGAATCGCCAGAGGCATTGTGTTAAACAAAAAGCACCAAGCAAGCTGTTGGAAGGAAGCAGCCTATTTAGAAAGAGGTTGGATCAGAATAGGGGATAGGAATTAAGTTATGGAAACCAGAACATTCAAGCTACACCAAAATGTATATCTCCCTAAAGTCAACACCCACCAAAAACCTTCCCAATCGTTTGGAAGTAACTAGATACAAATAGCTACAGTGAGCCTTTTGGGAGTGCATCTACACCAGTGGTTCCCAACCTGTGGTCCGTGGACCACCAGTGGACTGCAAGAACTAAAATATCCTCCACAGTCTCACTGTTAATACAACAAGAGTGACTGGTCTTGGAAAACCCTCTTATAGTTTCAAGACTTATTAAATGTGGTTTACTGTGGGCAAGCAGATGGTGACTACTGGATGGCATATGTTCTGTATCAGAAACTAGAGCTGATGTAGTCTATCCAATGCAATAACCAAATTAAATCTAAAATTGGCCAAAAACTGATTTGTAACCCTTTGTTGGAGAGGGCTCCCTGGTCAAGTGGTCCCTGGTCTAAAAAAGGTTGGAAACCACTGATCTACACAGTAGAATTAATGCAGTTTGACATCACTTGAACCACCATGGATAAAGGGTATGGAACCCTAGGAGTTGCAGTTTGGTGAGGTGCCAAACTACTTCTCCCTATGAAAAAATTGGGTAGGTTTAGGAGAGATAGCACAGCGGTAACAACAGCTGTGTTTGCAATCAGAAGGTTGCATGTTCAATTCCCGGGCTGGTCTGGACACCCAGCTGTGAGCCCTGTTCACTGTCCACCTAACAGATCAAAAACAAGCCAGCTGTGAGTAGATGGACTAGGGACCGCTCAGTGGGGAAGGATTTTTATAAGGACTTTACAACACCTGAATAAAAATAAGGAAGATCAACTGCCAGAGGTGGAATGCGGAACCAGAGGCTCTCATCTGAGGATGAAGCAACAGCACCTCCTTGTGACGTAATGGAGCAACCGCTCCCGCGATGCAGCCAGAAGAAAAAAAATCCTTCTAATTGCACATGTTTGTCTGCACATGTTTGTCTGTACAATGTATTGTAATAGTATGTCAGTCGGCAGGAGCTGTCTGCCGAATGTGTAATGTAATCCGTTCTGAGCCCCCTTCGGGGTGAGAAGAGCGGAATATAAATAAAGTGTATTATTATTATTATTATTATTAGGTTTAGCTTGGAGAAGAGAAAATTGACTGTGGACATAAGAGCCCTCTTTGAACATTTGAAAGGATCTCACCGTGAGGAGGTGCAAGTTTGTTTTCTGCTGCTCTAAAGATTGGGATATGCGACTATGAATTCAAATTTCAGGAAAAGAGATTCTACTTAAACAGTAGGAAGAACTTCCTGATAGTAAGAGCTGTTCAACTGTGGAATAGTAGGCTGCTGCCATGGATTGTGACAGAATCTCCTTCTCTGGAGAAGCTGGGTGTCCATCTGCCAGAAGGGCTTGGATTCTGTGTTTCCCCATCTCCAGGGGTTGGACTGGATGGTTTTGGGGGTGTCTTCCAATTCTATGGTTTTGTGATTTCCCCACCTTGGATCCAAATCATCACTGTTTTCCTATCCACCGTGAAAGTGTGACTCTTTTCAAGCTGGCAATGCAATGCTAACCAACTTGATCCAGATGAGCCCAAAAAGGTACAAAAGGAAGGACACACACCACTTAGAGAACAGATGAAGGCCATGCCAAGGTTCTCTACCAAATGTAAATGAAATACAGTGAGATGAGCTGAGCTGATCATCTTCCCACCAATTCCATTTCA
This sequence comes from Anolis apletophallus, assembly GCA_030556195.1. Lineage (NCBI taxonomy): Eukaryota > Metazoa > Chordata > Lepidosauria > Squamata > Anolidae > Anolis > Anolis apletophallus. The sequence continues at coordinate 32,910,572 of JARBWK010000015.1, read as the reverse complement.
GGAGGCAGCCAAGCACTTTGCAGATCTTTTTTTAAACCAAAAAATCTAATTAGCGCAAGGTCTCCTTGAGCAGGGTCAGCGCACTGGGTTGCTCAATCTGATTGATATTCTCCCTGCCGAGGTCAGGACAAGGACGAGGTCAAACCAGCCTCGATCAAAGGCACCTTAATCTTCCACTGTTTGCTGCTTCCTTTCTGTGCTTTTAACACATTGTTCAGCTGGCAACTGGCGAGACTCGCCAACTTAGGAGGCTCGAGGAAGGAGGCAGACGGGCCAGAAAAGCATTAGGCTTTCTGAAACAGAAGGTCAAGGTCATCTCAACACATTTGACTCCCTGCAGCGAAGGGCACAAAGGAGTTTCTTCCATTCCTCAGAGTCCACCAGACAGTCTGTCGAAACTTACTTTGATGCCGGCAGGGTCCTCCAAGGCATTTGCGGAAGCAGCAGGCAGTCTAAGGAGGTATAGGTTAGATGTAACTCTGCTTTTCAACAGTTTGCGGCCATTGCCTGGCAGCTTAAGACAGGTGCCACATTTTTTTCACATCGTGGCTGCCGTGCCAGCCAGGTGATAAGTACACTCTAAATTTTCCATACAGGCTTGGAGAAGGGCTCTCCAAGGTGCTGAAGCTTGTCCCCAAATAGGTTCAGCACCTTGGAGAGCTCCTTAAAAGCTGTTAAAAACATACAGTCAATTTATTTAAAGCAGTGGTTCCCAACCTTCCTAATGTCACGACCCCTTAATACAGTTCCTCATGTTGTGGTGGCCCCCAACCATAAAGTTATTAGACAAACTAAGGTAGAGGAACCAAGGAAAAGGAAGAACTCCACCCAAAAAGGACTTTGGAAGTCAACTTTTTTCTTTTAAATTTCTTACTGCTCATACTTACTTCTTTCTTCCTCCCTTCCTTTCCCTACCCTTCTGGTCCCCTCACCAAGTCTACCCCCTCTCTTTTCTCTCCATAACCCTACCCATCTCTGTTTCTACCCCTCTGTTACCCAAGCTTTACACTGCTTATTTTTTATGTATATATTTGAAAAAAACCCATTCTTTAATAAAGATTTTTTTTTAAAAAACCAAAAATATACAGTCAATTTATTATTCAACATTTACATGCGCCCCCTGGCCCAGCTGGTGCGCGACTTTGGTCTGGAGTGTTATCAGTATGCAGATGACACCCAGCTTCTGCTGAGAATGGACGGCAGGCCAGACACCGTACCCGATTGTTTCCATCTATGCCTTGAAGCCGTGACTGGTTGGCTGCGTGCCAGCCGGCTGAAGGTGAATCCGTCGAAGACGGAGATCTTGTGGCCCGGTTGCCCTGGGCGGGATGAGTGCTGGTTGCCTACCCTGGATGGCGAGCGACTCAGCCCGTCACCTTTGGTTAAGAGCTTGGGTGTTCAACTGGACTCCTCGCTGACCATGGAGGCTCAGGTCTCCATGGTCAGCAGGATGTCATTTTTTCACCTACAACAGGCTAGGCGACTGGCACCCTACCTGTCCAGGAACGACCTGGCCACGGTATTCCAAGCGACGGTCATCTCGAGGCTGGACTACTGTAACACCCTCTACATTGGCCTACCCCTGTCGACAATCCGGAAACTCAAGCTAGTGCAGAACGCCGCTGCTCGCTTGCTGGCAGGAACGCCAGTGAGGGAGCACATCACGCCATCCTCCGGCAACTGCACTGGCTTCCTATTGAGTACCGAATTGCCTTCAAGGTGTTGGTTTTGACCTTTAAGGCCTTACACGGCCTAGGGCCTGCATATCTGAGGGACCGCCTTGCCCCGTACTTTCCCCCGAGATCACTGCGTTCAGATGAACAGAATCTGTTATTGGTGCCATCAATCCGCTCCTGCCACCTGTCCGCAACTAGGCAGAGGGCTTTCTCTGTGGCAGCTCCGGTGCTATGGAACTCCCTCCCAGATAGCACCGGAGCCATCTCGGAGCTTGCCCCCTTTCGAAAGGCCTGTAAGACCGCCCTCTTTGGACTAGCCTTTAATTAGGCACATTGACCCAGGATATGCGCCTGTATGTCATTCTATACCTTGTGATGTAATGTGCTTTTAATGTGTTTTTATGTTTTATTGTAGGGCTGCATGACTGAGACATGCTCCCTACCTATATTATTGTTATCCGCCCCGAGCCTGCAGGGAGGAGCAAAATATAAGATTGAACAATAAATAAATAAAGAAATAAAGAAATAAATAAATAAATAAATAAAAGCAGTGGTTCCCAACCTTCCTAATGTCACGACCCCTTAATACAGTTCCTCATGTTGTGGTGGCCCCCAAACATAAAGTTATTTTTGTTGCTACTTCATAACTGCAATTTTGCTAATGTTATGCATTGTGATGTAAATATTTGATATGCAGGGTGTATTTTCATTCAGTGGACCAGATTTGGCACAAATACGAGACATGCCTAAATTTGAATACTGGTGGGGTTAGGGAAAATAGGCCTTGACATTTGGGAGTTGAAGTTGCTGGGATTTATAGTTAACCTACAATAAAAGAGCATTCTGAACCCAGAGTGCTCTTTTATTGATATTGATTTTGTCATTTGGGAGTTGTAGTTGTTGGGATTTATAGTTAACCCATAATCGAAGAGCATTCTGAATTCCCTTAATAATGGAATTGAACCAAATTTGCACACAGAACTCCCATGACTAAGATAAAATTTTGGAAGGGTTTGGTGAGCATTGACCTTGAGTTTTGGAGTTGCAGTTACCGATATGTCCAGATGTGAACACTGGTGGAGTTTGGGGAAAGTAGACCTTGACATTTGGGGGTTGTAGTTGCTGGGATTTATAGTTAACCTACAATGAAAGAGCACTCTGAACCCAGCCCACAATGGATCTGCACCAAACTTGGCACATTATACATGGCCAACACTGAATACTGGTGTGGTTGAGGGGTTTGTTTTTGAATTATGGGAGTTGGTTCAATAACACCAAAAAGGAAGAGGACAGGCAGAGATATCTTCAGTCTTCTCTGCCAAAAAGAGTCCTAACTCTTGGGTGACCCCTTTGAAACTCCCCCTGCAATCCCCCCAGGGGCCCCAACCCCCAGGTTTAAAGGTTGGCTGGTATTAGGGTGTCAACAGAAGTTCATAGATCTGCAAATGAGGAACCCAGTGGCCACATGTAACCTGCAGACTTTAGTTTTTCCACCTCAAACAGCAAAGGCTGCTACACATCAAATCCCAAAGAGGTCTATTGAAATTCTCTTTCTCCCGTGGAAAAAAAAAAGGAAGGGACGCTTTCCCAAGCTCTGTTGAAGTTCAGACTAAAAACCAATGAAGATTCATAACACACATGGAAGCCACCAGTTGGCACAACTGCAAAGCCCTCATTCAGTAATATTTAACTTTACTTTGTTCATTTTTTGGCTCTGTTTTGTAAATCCTACTCAAACCCTCATCCGCTTAGCATGCTCACAAATGAGCTTTGATGTGCTTTGTCAATAACATCACAAATCAGAATGAGCTGCTCAGATTTAGCAAAGTTTATGTTGTAAAGCTGGTAATGTCGGGTGAGACGTGCAGCTTTCTACCCTCAGATGGAATGGGTTCAGTACTGTCCCTGATGTTATTTAACATCTACATGAAACTGCTGGGAGAGATCATTCGGAGTTTCAGAGTAAGGTGTTATCTGTATGCAGATGACGTCCAGATCTGTCACTCCTTCCCACCTGTCACCAAGGAGGCTGTCCAGACTTTGAACCAGTGCTTGGCTGCTGTGTCGGACTGGATGAGGGCTAGCAAATTGAAACTTAATCCAGACAAGACAGAGGTCCTCCTGGTCAGTTGAAAGGCCGAACAGGGCATAGGGTTACAGCCTGTGTTGGATGGGGTTACACTCCCCCTGAAGACGCAGGTTCGCAGCTTGGGAGTGATCCTGGACTCAACGCTGAGCCTGGAACCCCAGGTCTCGGCGGTGGCCAGGGGAGCTTTTGCACAGTTAAGACTCGTGCGCCAGCTGCGCCCGTTCCTTGGGAAGTCTGATCTGGCTACGGTTGTCCACACTCTGGTCACATCCCGAATAGATTACTGCAATGCACTCTATGTGGGGCTACCTTTGAAGACAGTTTGGAAATTGCAATTAGTCCAGCGGGTGGCAGCCAGACTAAAAATGGGAAGTACATACAGGGAGCATACCATCCCCTGTTGTGTCGCTCCACTGGCTGCCTGTCAAATTCTGAGCTCATTTCAAAGTGCTGGTTTTGACCTTTAAAGCTCTATACGGTTCTGGCCCAGCTTACTTGTCCAAACGCATCAGCCGCTACGTCCCACCTCGTAATTTGAGATCATCCGGTGAGGCCCTGCTCTCGCTCCCGCCTACTTCTCAAATGCGGTTGGTGGGGATGAGAGAAAGGGCCTTCTCGGTGGTGGCTCCCTGTCTGTGGAACGCACTCCCTATTGATATACGATCAACCCCATCCCTCCTGGCATTCAGGAAAAAAGTGAAATCCTGGTTATGGGACCAGGCATTTGCACATTAGCACGATACAGCATTTTAGATTGGATTGAAATGGCCAACTGGTGGACATGACCCAATGCTTCTATTATGGACGGAATACTGTTTTTAACTTATGTGAATGTATATGATGTATTTTAATGCTAATTGTATTTGAATGTATTTTAATTGCTAACTGTATTTTAATGTATTTTAATTTTGACTGTTTTTGGTTTTCTATTGTATGTATACTTTGTTTTTGGCATAGAATTGTTGCCGTTGTTAGGCCGCTCTGAGTCACCCCTCGGGGATTGAGAAGAAGCGGGGTAGAAATGGTGGAAGTAGTAATAATAATAATAATAATAATAATGGGCCAAACTTTCTCAATGGCTATTGTGTGTGTCCAGTTCTAGCTTTGGAATCATCAATGCCAATGCAGTATTTTAGCCAAACACAACATCTTAAACAGAAAGATTATGGTGGTTGGCACCATATTAAAATGAATGTGATGCACAACTCTGCTTCCACAATCTTGCACTGCACATGGGTGTTCAAAAATGCCCAACTCATATTTTCAGAAGGAACTGTAAGCTTACATAAGATCCAAACAGGATTCCAGCTCAGGATCTAAAATGGAGGGATTTCTGAGATCGGTGGTTCGAATTTCTTGTTGTTGTGTGCCTTCACATTTTTTCTGACTTATGGCGTCCCTAAGGCAAACCTATCACGAGTTTTCTTGGCAAGGTTTGTTCAGAGGAGGGTTGCTTTTGCCAGCTCCTGCTGTTTTAAAAATGAATCAGTGAATGCATGACCCCATCTGGTCTTCTAAAGGTGGCTGGGGGAGCATAAGGTAGTTTACACCAGGACTTAGTCTGCCTGACATACCTGCATCCCCCCCCCCCCACCTCCCTTTCTCCTTAATTGCCAACCCGAGTGGAAACTCTCTGCCATTAAGCCAGCTGGCCTCATTCTTCATGTGCATCTTCTGTTTGCACAGCTAAAACTCAGTTCAACATGATCCCCGCATAGCTTCTCCTCCTCACACACGGGGGTGATTAATAGAGCTTCTCCGGTAAAACAAAAGGCCATTAAAACCTTTTAATATTTGCTTTCCTTACTCCCTGCCTACTTCATTTCATAGTTCAATGCAAGTTCTGTGTGTTTTTCCCTGGGTGAAGAATTAAGAAGCGTGGAAAGCTATATTGATTTTGGACGCCATCGTCGTTGGGTGTTTCCCCATCTTCCAAAGTCTGGAGAAGAATCACCGAGGCCCTATCTATGCTGCCATACAACGCAGTTTGAAACTGCATTATCTGGTCAATGTAAACTCCTATAAATGCAATTGAACTGCATTATACAAGTCTATGCTTAACAGATAATGCCGTTTCAGAACTCCATATGCGTGGTTTCTGTATTCATGGATTCCACCATCCATGGCTTGAAAAATTTTCCCCCAAAAAAGAGGGAGAAGAAGGGGGAGGAGCGAGAAGGGGATGGAGATGATGGAGGAGATGGAGGTGGGGATGGGATTGGAGATGGAGATGACAGAGATGGAGATATTGATGATGGAGATGGAGTTGATGGAGATGGGGATTGGGATGGGTTTGGAGGTGGAGGTGGTGGAGATGAAGGTGGAGAAGGTGGAGAAGATGGAGATGGACATGGAGAAGGCAATGGGAATGGGGTTGGAGATGGAGATGACAGAGATGACAGAGGAGCAAGAAGGGGATGGAGATGATGGAGATGATGGAGGTGGGGATGGGGTTGGAGATGGAGATGACAGAGATGGAGATATTGATGATGGAGATGGAGTTGATGGAGATGGGGTTGGAGATGGGGATTGGGATGGGGTTGGAGGTGGTGGTGGTGGAGATAGAGATGGAGAAGGTGGAGAAGATGGAGATGGACATGGAGAAGGCAATGGGAATGGGAATGGGGATGGGGTTGGAGATGGAGATGACAGAGATGACAGAGGAGCGAGAAGGGGATGGAGATGATGGAGATGATGGAGGTGGGGATGGGGATGGGGTTGGAGATGGAGATGACAGAGATGGAGATATTGATGATGGAGATGGAGTTGATGGAGATGGGGTTGGAGATGGAGATTGGGTTGGAGATGGAGGTGGAGGTGGTGGAGATGGAGATGGAGAAGGTGGAGAAGATGGAGATGGACATGGAGAAGGCAATGGGGATGGGGTTGGAGATGGAGATGACAGAGGAGGGAGAAGGTGATGGAGATGATGGAGATGATGGAGATGATGGAGGTGGGGTGGGGTTGGGATTGGAGATGGAGATGACAGAGATGGAGATGGAGATATTGATGATGGAGATGGAGTTGATGGAGATGGGGTTGGAGATGGGGATTGGGATGGGGTTGGAGGTGGAGGTGGTGGAGATGGAGAAGCTGGAGATGGAGAAGATGGACATGGACATGGAGAAGGCAATGGGAATGGGGATGGAGTTGGAAATGGAGATGGAGATGACAGACATGGAGATGATGGAGATGGGGCAGAGATAGGGATTGGGATGGGGTTGGAGGTGGAGATGGTGGAGATGGAGATGATGCACATGGGAATGGGGATTGGGATGATGGAGATTGGGATAGGGTTGGAGATGGAGGAGATGGAGTTTGAGATGATGGTGATGGAGAAGGAAGGGAGGGAGGGAGGGAGGAGGATATCCAAAAAGCCAACCTTGATTTTGCCATTTTATACAATGGCCACATTTTTCCAATGCCATTGTGTAAAGTGGGATTTGAGGAGCCACAGAGTTTGATATCTACAAAGGATCCTGTAACCAGACTCCAGTGGATATCAAAGTCCCACTGTATCTACACAAAAGTAGCTAAACATTCTATTATATTCCAACAAACACAGCCTAACTAAGCAGAGAGTAACTAAATCATAGAAAAATTTGAAACCTTCCCCTTTCCATGCAGAGCCTACAATTAGTAAAAAAGAATCAATTAGTAGAATTTATATTGTTCTATCTTTATAGATCAGTACTAAATCATCTTGCTAGAGTTGCGAGTAATCATAACCACAAATTATTACATCATTAGGTGTCTTATTGCTCAAACAAAATCCATAAACGGTTTCCAATCTCTCTCTCAAAAAAAGATCTCCAATTGAATTAAACTGGACATTTTCTAATAAAAAAGGAGAAACTTAATTAAAGTTATTTTTTTAAAAATGAAATTGATTAACTTAAGTTGGAATCTCACTATTCCAGAATCAAGTTCTAGGTGAATTAAATGAGAAGCTGTGCTAAAGAGCCAACAACGTCTCTGCTTCCCAGCTGCTTCTTTACCCAACGCCAAGTTCTCTTAGAGTACTCCAAAACTACTACTTACCTTTTTGTTAGTCTTTCACAATTGGAGCCTTTTGACACTATTCAAGCGAGGTTCCAGTGGGCTGAATTCAGTTAAGGGATATTAAGGTCCCTGTAACTCAGTGTTTTCAATCTTCCTAATCCCGTGACTCCTTAATACAGTTCCTCATGTTGTGGTGACCCCCAACCATAACATTATTTTTGTTGCTAATTCATAACTGTAATTTTGCTCCTGTTGTGAATCGTAATGTAAATATCTGATATGCAGGATGTATATCTGTAGTATATCTGCAAGTATCTCTGTCGATCTTAGAAAACTATTTCTATTTTGTTGCTTGCACTTCAGTTTTTATTTTACTGTATTTTACTGTATTGTAATTTGTTGTTTGGGCTTGGCCTCATGTAAGCCGCCCCTAGTCCCCGTTGGGGGAGCTGGTGGCAGGGTATAAATAAAGTGTATTATTATTATTATGAACTAGCTTGGGGACCCGGTGCTGCCCGGGTTATTTAAGAAAGGCATTGTGTGCCAAGGTTGGTCTTTGGTACTTCAAGTCCCATCATCCATGGCCCACCCTCCTGTAAACTGTAGAAGGATGGTCACGGGGGCACAGGGTGCCAAGTGTAGTCTTTTTAGGTCTTTGTTCAGGGCTGCAGTGGTCTGTGGGAAATGATGTCTTTGAAAGTACTACAAATCCCATAATCCATGGAGGTACCTCAAGTCCCACTCTTCTCCATATGGCAGTAGAATGTAGAGTGGGTCATAGGGGCACTGTGTGTCCAGCTTGGTAATGCATTGGGCCTCTGTGTGGCAAGTGTGGTCCTGATCCATCATTGGTGTGGGCCACTGTGATCTAAGCAAGTGAGTTAAAGTACTGCAATTTCCGTCATCCATGGTGCATCCTACCTCAAACCGCACCAAGATTTAGAGTCCGTTAAGCAAATTTTCCCTCAGTGGCAACCAATCTCCTCTGTCTGGTGCCTTAGAGAGTTGGAGTTCTGAGGCTGGCCAGTCAGAGCCATTTATGCAAATAATCCCGGAGTGGCAGCCAATCGAAATGCTGGCTCATATTCCTCCCATCGCTCAGCCCACCCGCCCACCACCCGCAAACACTGACTTTTATTATATGTAATAGATTATTATTTCTTGATTTAAGGTGTTGGAGTGCTGGCTGCTATCCAAACAGAGGATGGGCTGGAGATGTCAATGCCTTGGTCCTTTCACTATTGACTGCTACTTCCCAGTAGATGTTAGGTGGTGCAAAATTGACCAAACAGTATAATTTCTCCAGTGGTGTGGGGTGTAGACATCCTGTGATAATAAATGCGGCATATCTCATTAATAGCCACATGAATACTCAGTAGCAGAATAGCAAAGCGCAAGGGCAGATGTCTTCGCTGTATTTGGTTGTGATCCCCAGGTTGTGCCAGTCAGCTTTTGTATGATATTATTTCTAGGGCCTACTTTTTGCTTAATAGCCAAGCAGTGCTTCTTGTAGGTCAGAGCACAGTCCAGGGTAATTTATTATTTATTTATTTATTTAAAACTTTTCTACCCCGGCCTTCTCACCTCCGAAGAGGGACTCAGACCGGCAAACAGCAAGGATTCAATGCTAACATTTAAAATCTAAAAACTTCATAAATTTACAATAAAATTCACAATAAAATACAATACAATGAATACATTTAAAAAGCCTTTCGCCAAAGTAAAATCAAGTCCAACTTAACCCATATATTCGGTCCGTATCAAGTGGTTGGCGACTTTAGTGGCTTCGCGATCTCCTCCTTCATTCTGCAAAGGCCTCATTGCACAGCCACGTTTTCACCCGTTTCCTAAAAGTCAGGAGGGAGGGGGCGGATCTAATTTCATTTGGGAGGGAATTCCACAGCCGGGGGGTCACCACAGAAAAGGCCCTGGCCCTCGTCCCCACCAGACGCACCTACGAAGGTGGTGGGACTGAGAGCAGGGCCTCTCCAGATGATCTTAGAACTCTTGACAGTTCACAAGGGAGAATATGTTTGGACAGGTAAACTGGGCTGGAACTGTATAGGATTTGTAGTTCAACACCAGCACTTTGAATTGTGCTCGGAAGCTAATTGGCAGCCAGTGGAGCTGTCACAACAGGGGAGTTGTGCGCGCCCTGTACCCCGCTCCCATTAGTATTCTGGCTGCTGCGCGCTGGACTAATTACAGCTTCCGGGCAGTCTTCATAGGCAACCCCATGTAGAGAGTGCTGCAGTAGTCTATACGGGATGTAACCAGAGCATGGACCACCGTGGCCAAGTCTGACTTCCCAAGATACGGACGCAGCTGGCGCACAAGCCTGAGCTGTGCAAAAGCCACCGCCGAGACCTGGGGTTCCAGGCTCAGCGATGAGTCCAGGATCACACCCAGACTGCAAAGCTGCGGTAACTCCCAGGTATTTAGGTATGCTGCAATGCTCCAGTGGGATTCCTTCACATGTCTATTTTTAAGATGGGTTTTGAATCAGCTGATTTTCCCTATAATAGGCAGTAAGAGCACCTAAAGCTTCAGAGAGCTTCTGTTCAACCATTTCAAAGCTCCCTGCTTGAGCAGTAATGGCATGATCGTCAGTGTAGATGAAACTTTCTGTCCCTTGAAAAGCTTCTATTCAACCATTTCCAAATCACTTCCTAAAATGATTTAAATGGTCATAGAGATCTTTGTTTACTTTAGTTCACAATTAGAATCGGATCATTATGTAAATTTCCAGAATTAAACAAGTTTAACTAGTCATAAATGTAGACTGGAAGATAATGATCTTTATATCCTGATTGCTTTCCTGTCTGCTACACTAGACAGAAGTTCCTCATCTCTCCTAGGAGACTGAATTCTCTGTTTTATAATCTGGATATGTGTATCTGTACTAATTATTTGCAAATACATGTATAGTATTTGAACAGTATTTGCCAATTTTTGCAAATTTGATTATTTGATTATTTATGTTTTCTCTAGGTCTACCAGCGTGCTTCTATGGTGACCTTCCTCCATGAAGGAGGACCTAGAGATTTCTAGAGAGAACACCTACCTAGGAACCTTTAGTTCCTCCAGTGTGTTTCTATGGTCAGTTCCAGCAGACGTTGACCACAGAATCATGCTGGAAGACCTAGAAATTCACTTTCACAGGGATCCTATGTCCCCAACTCCAGCAAATGTGGAAGCCTGACTGTATTATTCACGTAGTTTTTATACAACCACTAGAACTCCTGAGCTAGAAGCTGTTGATCCCGGGTGGATTTAAAAAAAAAGCTGTTATCTCCAACTCTTTCAATGCTGATCTTCAGGGAAAGGGAACTCGACAAACTCTTGAGAAAGTGACTGACACTGAAATCAAAATACTAAAAAGAAATAAATTGCTCAGCAATAATTGTATTTAAGTGGAAATCATGTCTTTTCCCTTGACAGGTGGCAAGAGAATACCTAGAAGATTACGCCGTGATGCCTCAACCCCAGTGTAAAGGAGGAGTGACAGCTGGGAAGCAGGGGAGATACTGGCGCCTGGGTTGCTGATGTTGCTGAGATCATAGCTGCACATCTGTGTTACTTTTGAGAAATGCTGCTTTTTGTGTGCTTTCTCACATTGCCATCTAGTGACTGGAGGCCTAAGAGTATGGTACGATCCCTGTATCCATGGGAAAGTTCTTCCTGGATATGGGAAATCATGGATAATAACAAACCTATTGAAAAGGTAGGCTTCTGTCATATGAATACCACTGGAGGACCTAGAAAATGTTTAGAGCTGAATGGCCATCTGTCAGGGGTGCTTTGATTCTATAGTCATGTGTGACGGCCTGGCCCTTGGGATCTTGGGGCAGGGTGGACCTTGTTATTTTAGATCCCACTCTAAACGCCAAAAGTCACTAAGTGGAGGCTTTAACCACTTGGAACGCTGCCACCAACCTAAAAAATGTTTTTAGGATTTCTTTTAAAATAATAGCTGAGCTAGGCTCCTAAACTGAAGGTAAACTAAGAGGATTTCTGAGGTGAGATATCTTCTCGCAGACTGGGAATATGGGAAGGCTGGAAATGGCACACTCTGATGTAATGAGGCACACTGAAAGCTTTCTTGTAAAGTTAACAAATGGAACGTTTATTAACTTAACAGCTGATCTTAAAAACACAAATGCGTAACGGTTATGCAGAACAGTACTAGAGTGTGTTGGTTACTTAAGGTTGGTTTCTTAACTTTGTTACAAAACTAGACAGTTCAAAACTTGTCTATCTGACTTCCTCATTCTAATACCAAAACTAGACGTGAGTTCCTTCCACTAACTAACCTAGTTAGTTCCCTGAGCTAACACTCAGTCTTCCAGAAGCACCCTAGCTACTAACTCTTTCCTAGAGTTTTCCTGTCGCTCGCTTCCACAGAGACGTGAACTAATCTCTAAGCCCTAAAGATTCCAAAAGTCTGTGACTGACTACCTGTCAGCTTCACACATAATTTTTCCTGTCAGGTTACAAAACAACTGTCTTCTCTGACTGCTCACTCTCAGCTCTGTCAAGAGACTGCTGAAAAAGCTACACTTTTTCCCTCTCAAGCAGCTCTGCTCCTCCCCTCAGCTCTGAGCCACTCCCAGGCAGCTCTCTCTCTCCCTCCCTGAGAAGGATACAAGCCACTCCCCCTTCCCTGGCTATCCTGTTTTACCATGGATGCCAAACTGCCATGCTGGTCTCGGCCTAGCATAAAATGGGTGAGTCCTCACATCATGCATGACAGGGGGTTGGATTGGATGGTCCTTGTAGTCTCTTCCAACTCTATGATTCTGTTCTACACCAACGCAGGAACAACTCTGGCTTGGTAAATTCAGCAAGAAGTTTATTGTAGAATGTAAGTAGGCAAAGCAGTACAATTAGAAAAAGTAGTAAAGTTCCAAAACATAGGTCAATCCATGAGCTTGAAGGCAAAACAAGATCCATAAGTATAATAATCCATGAAACAGGCACAAGAATTCATGAAGCAAAGCAACATGAAAAATCCAATACACAAATCAGGAACTTGGCAAAAACTTGGTACATTAAACTATGAACATTTGTTTTTTATTTTTTTATTTATGTTTCAAACTTTTATACCGCCACTCCCCGAGGGCTCGGAGCAGTTTACATAGTTTGACTCATAACACAAGAACAAAAATAACATGAATTAAACATAACAGAGAGGGAGGGGGTACAGGGTAACAAACGTTAAAGGACAATGGGGTCGGGGACTAGTGGGCCCAGAGCCCACCTAGACTGACACCTTGCTGAAGGGTCATCTCATGGTGGCATCCATCGACAGTCAAAAGAAGGTAGCCATGGGGTTCCTAGAAAGCCATGGAAGATCTCAAGTCTAGAGGAGTGAAGACCATTTCCACCCCCCAGTCTCTGTGATCTCGAGGTCGGCCTCCCATTAGTTTGAATGTCCTGTCTCCAGGGCTGGGAACTCACCATGGAGTGCTCCCAGCACCCAATATTAGTGCTCCAAAAGGTCCTAGAGTGGAACCTCCTCCGTGTCCTCGAGTTAAATACTCTGGGCTCCTTCCACTCTGGAGGTCCAATGAAGATCTCTGTAGTCCTAGGGGCTCTGTGGCCGCAATGGGTTGTTGGCCTCTTCCCATGTTGGGTAGTCTGGTTGGCTTCCCGGTGTTCCTCGGCGGGGCTGGAAGTTTGGTCTTGGAGACTCTTTCCCATGAATCAATATAAAGGTTTTCCAGATACCAAAACTGAAAGGAAAGCATTTCTCTTCACCTTACCACCAGATAAAGGTTTCTTATCTCTCTTTTGCAGTACACGAACTGATCCTCTTTGTGCCTGAACACTCTATCTCTGTTTACAAAAGCCTTGTTTTCTATCTACACTCTCATTAACTTGACTCTCATTAACTTCTACACTTGACGAATAATCTTCAGACAGTTGCTCTGAGAAAGACTGTGAAGGGCCTCTCCCAGAAATGTGACATTGTGAATCTTCCTAAGATTCCTCTTGTCTGAGCTTAGCTCAAGATCTAAACTCTACCTCGCAGAGGGTATAATAATATTCATATAATATAATAAGTTTCGACCCCCTACGGGAGAAGGATTCTTACGTAAATACGTCCTCGTCGTCCGAATTAGACTTGTTTATAGATTCATGTGTTATACCTTCTTATGGATTACAATACCTTCTTTGGGATTACTTCCAGCAGATGGATTACATGTCATGGATTGTTCTACTAAAATTTGATTGCATTCACCAGTGTCTTATATGAAACACTCCTAAACATGAGGAATGGTCAGAAGTGAATGACCATACTTTGTTGGGACTCTGTTTGAAACATTGCTTTATTTGGTACTCACCGAGACAATTATTCATGGACATATTCATTCAGGACTCAATATCGACACTGGTAGGAAATTATGTGATTGTTATATGATTTATGGTGATTCAAAAACTGGACTATTGAATTTAGTACATAGAGAATATTGAATTTGAATGTTGTGTTTCTCTATTATTATACCCTCTTCGAGGTAGAGTTTGGTTGCATAGCAACTTTCCCCTATTGTTGACTTGTGAGCTTAGCTCAGGCCCATGCAAACCCTCATCCCTATTGCCAACAAACCCAGGCCCACCATCAGTAACGTCATGCCCATTGCCTGGATGATGCAACCTGGCTAGACCCCTTCCAGTCCGGCTTCCGTTCGGGCCATGGGACGGAGACTGTCCTGGTCTCCATCACAGACCTACTCCACTGCCACTTGGACCGAGGCAGATCGGCGCTGCTCATGTTATTGGACCTCACGGCAGCGTTTGATACTATCGATTACCAACTTTTGACACACCGCCTGGCAGTAGCGGGGGTAAGGGGGACAGCCTTCAACTGGCTGTCCTCCTTCCTCCAAAACCGCCTGCAGTGAGTGAAGTGGGGAGGGGTGGTCTCCGAGGGCTCCCCTCTACTTTGTGGAGTCCCTCAGGGGGCCATCCTCTCCCCGCTGTTATTTAAATCTATATGCGACCACTCGCCCAATTGGTGCGGAGTTTTGGGCTGGAGTGTCATCAGTACGCTGATGATACCCAGCTCATTCTGAGGATGGACCCCGGGGTGGTCTCTGTACCCGATAATTTCCATCTCTGCCTTGAAGCCGTAACTGGATGGCTGCGAGCCAGTAAGTTGAAGGTGAACCCGGCGAAGACGGAGATCTTGTGGCTAGGCCGCCCGGAGGGGGTAGAGACCCAGCTGCCAACGTTCGACGGTGCGGCCCTCTGCCCGCAACCATCTGTCAAAAGTTTGGGGTTCCGGCTAGATGCTCAGCTGTCGATGGAGGCGCAGATTGGCTGCGCCTGCAAGACAACCTTCTTCCATCTGCGTCTGGCAAAACGCCTGGCTCCTTACCTCTCCCGCTGCGACCTGACCACGGTGATCCAAGCCACGGTCATCTCGAGGCTCGATTACTGTAATGCGCTGTACATCGACCTACCCTTGTCGGCGATCCGGAAACTTAAGCTGGTACAGAACGCTGCAGCCCGCCTGCTCTCAGGAGCCTTAAGATCTGATCACGTGACTCCACTCTTGCGCGAGTTGCACTGGCTTCCAATTGAATTCCGGGTCATCTTCAAGGTGTTAGTTTTAACTTTCAAGGCCTTATATGGTTTGGGGCCAGTGTACCTGAGGGAGCGGCTTATCCCTTATGTGCCCAGGAGATCACTGCGCTCAGAGGGGCTCAACTTATTGGATGTGCCCAGTGTTAGGGTCTGTAGACTGGACACCACCCGTCGGAGGGCGTTCACCGTAGTGGCACCAACTCTGTGGAACAGCCTTCCTGAAGAGACAAGGGCCACTCGAGCCCTTTTGCCGTTCTGCAGAGCAGTAAAAACGTGGTTGTTTAGAAAGGCATTCGGCCCATAGCTGACTGCTGTCTACCGCACCCGCTATCCTGCTGCTAGCCTGCCACTGTACTGCACCCCGGTCTGCAATTTGTTTTAGTCGGGGGATTGGAATTGTTTTAATGTAATTTAATGTATTTTAATGTATTTATGTGTTTTATGTTTTTATTCTGCCATTCTTGTGAACCGCTCTGGGCTCCAGAGAGAGCGGTATACCAAATCGAACTTAATAAATAAATAAATAAAATCATGAACACCAGCACAATCACAGGCTGATTCTATGAAACTTAGATAAATGACCAAGTGTTAGTCTAAACCTTAAAATATAATTGAAAGCATCAAATCTATGGGAGCATCTACATTGTAGTATGGATGCACTGTGACTACAACTGCTACTTCTCAATACTATGGAATCATGGGATATCACTGAGTCCTGGAGTTGGAATGGACATCCAGTTCAAGTACATTCTTCCATGCAGAAAGACACAATCAAAGCACTCTCAATAGATGTGTAGTCCTACCTACGAAGACTTTCACTTCCTCTGCCAAATAAAGTTGGCACTTCATCAAACTGCAAGTCCAAAAATTTTATGACATTGAGCCATAGCAGTCATAGTATAGATGAGGCATGGTCAAACTTCGACCCTCAAGGTGTTTTGGACTTCAACTCCCACAATTCCCTATTGGCTGTTAGGAATTGTGGGAGTTGAAATTTGACCATGCCTGGTATAGATACACTCTGCATTAGAATGTGTTGCATCTCCTTTAGATAGTTTTCCTAGTGTGATAAAAAAAAGATCACAGTATATTCTACTCCTGACTTCAAACAAGCTATCCAAAGAAGTTGTTGGGAATGTGATTCAGGACCTTGGATAGTTCACTTAAAATCTGAACCAATGGATTCCCTGCCCAACTGAACTGCCAATACTTGCGATTAGTAGCTAAGCTCATCCAGCTGGGCATCCAACAAGCAAACACATTCATTCTTCTGCTCTCATCCATGTAATTTTTGAGACTGAGATGGTTGTAAAGCCTATCCTGTTTCAGATCTCTGCAATCTGGAGCTCAGATCTTCCTCTCCCTGTTACCTTCTGCTTCAAAGAAAGGAAGCCAAAGGCTTACCGTGCCTCTTTTTGGAACGACGCGCAACCTTTTTTGTTCTCATATTTAGTACATATCTCTGCTTCTTTGTTACAAATGCTGCACCTGTTTCTGACAACTCTGCTGGCAAACTGCTGTCTATCTTGCCTAGGAACAGGATGTCACAACGTTGCTAGGATGTTCTGAGTTTTGCCATTCAAACCAACATTAGTGTTGCAGGAATGCAATGGCAGGTGTGCACACAAATGCGCCAAACTCGTAGAAAAGCTCCACTTTTCATTACTGTTGAGCTGAAGGAAATACATCTTTTGAAATTGCTTTTGAAAACTTTGCAAGGCATCATTTTCCATCAAATGACCTTGGTGATTTGAACAATGGACCCAAGTCAATAGGTTCAAATTCTAGTTCTGAATATATATTCTGAAAAATGTTCAAGGTTTCCTCCTTTCTGTTGAAATTGTCCACATGCTTGTGGATTTCAATGGCTACTCTATATAGTCCAGTGTTTCTCAACCTGGGGGTCGGGACCGCTGGGGAGGGTCATGAGGGGGTTTCAGAGGGTCACCAAAGAGTGTGTGTGTGTGTGTGTGTGTGTATACATATACATATACATATACATACATACACACACACACACACATATATATATATATATATATATATATATATATATATATCTCTCTGATGGTTTTAGGAACCCCTTTGACAGAGAAGGCTGAAGATCTCTCTGCCTATCCTTCTCTTTCTTTTTGGAAACAGAGGGAAAATCCTTTGGCCAGGCTCTCATCCAAGGGAGGGCTGTTTCTGAGACTCCAAGTGGGGAAGGGGAGAGCAGCCAGGCTTAGCACATAGTAGTGTAGTGCTCAAGTGCAGGCATGGGAGAGTGTGTGACAGTCTCCAGCAAGTCCCTTCAAGGCATGGGGGTTCGGTGTGGGAAGTTTAGCCCAATTTTTATTGTTGGTGGGGTTCAGAATGCTCTTTGATTGTAGGTAAACTATAAACCCCAGCAACTACAACTCCCAAATGTCAAATTCTATTTTCCCCAAATTCCACCAGTGTTCACATTTGGGCAAATTATTATTTATTTATTTATTTCGATTTGATTTGTTCGTTGCCACTCCCGTCTGGCTCGGGGCAACCTACATATGATAAAACACAATAAGATACAAACACAATAAAAACAGTTTAAAACATCAGGGTTTACACCAAGATTAAAATCATACAGTGAGACATAGTACCCAGTAAATACTCCCAGTCTAGAGCTAGAGTTGTTAACTGAATGACTGCCCAAATAGAAAGGTTTTGTAGGCCTTCCTGAAGGCTAGCAAGTTGGAGAGTGCGCGGACCTCGGGAGGAAAAGCATTCCAAAGAATTGAATATATATTCCGAAAAATGTTCAAGGTTTCCTCCTTTCTGTTGAAATTGTCCACATGCTTGTGGATTTCAATGGCTACTCTGTATAGTCCAGTGTTTCTGAACCTGGGCGTCGGGACCGCTGGGGAGGGTCATGAGGGGGTTTCAGAGGGTCACCAAATTGAGTATTAGTGCCAAGTTTGGTCCAGATCTGTCAGTGTTTGAGTCCACAGTACTCTCTGGATGTAGGTGAACTACAACTCCAAAACTCAAGGTCAATGCTCACCAAACCCTTCCAGTATTTTCTCTTGGTCATGGAAGTTCTGTGTGCCAAATTTGGTTCAATTCCATCATTGGTGGAGTTCAGAATGCTCTTTGATTGTAGGTGAACTATAAATCTCAGCAACTACAACTCCCAAAAGACAAAATCAATCCACCCCTAACCTCACCAAAATTCAAATCTGGGTGTTTTGGGTATTTGTGCCAAAACTTGGTCCAGTGAATGGAAATACATCCTGCATATCGGATATTTACATTACGATTCATAACAGTAGCAAAATTGCAGTTATAAAGTAGCAACAATAATAATGTTATGGTTGGGGGTCACCACAACATGACGAACTGTATTAAGGGGTTGCAGCATTAGGAAGGTTGAGAAACTGGTGTAGTCTGACATGGGCAAGTCTACAAAGAGACCACCAAATGCAGAAATGCCCAATCACAAATCAAGGAACATGAAAGGCACTGCAGACTCATTCAACCTGGGTAGTCAGCCATAGCAGAGTACTTGATGAACCCATCTGGACACAGCATATTATTGGAGAACACAGAAATGCTGAACCACTCTAACAACCACCATGTCAGACAGCACAGAGAAGCCATTGAAATCTATAAGCATGTGGACAATTTCAACAGAAAGGAGGAAACCATGAAAATAAACGAAATCTGGCTACCAGTATTTTAAAAACTCTAAAATCGGGACAGTAAATAAAGTGCAACACTCAGAAAACAGAGGAATTCCAGACAGGAAACAATCAGAGCCAGCTAACACCTCTCAACAAAGGATTCCCCCAGCCAGACCTTGAAGCTGCAAGGTTATTAAGTGCTAATAAAGCTGGCCAATGGCAACATTCACAATTACCTCAAGCAGACAATACTTCTTTCTCCCACCCTGGACATTCCACAGATATATAAACCCCACTTGCCTTTTTTCCAACAGACCACAACCTCTGAAGATGCCAGCTATAGATGCTTCTGGAACATGGCCGTACAACTCAAAAAACCTACAGCAACCCACTGTATTACTTCACTCTAGGGGATTAGAATATATGCTCTTTAGTGGTGGATATGGCATTGGCTTAAATTGCCTTACATCAAGAGTTCAACTTTTGCACCAACGTTCTAGAGTTCCCCATGTGATAACACCACATGACTGCACATTGATAGTGCATTGCATGTGGCCTGTGATGACTCACCCATTTTATGCTAGGCTGAGACCAGCATAGCAGTTTGGCATCCATGGATAAACAGGATAGCCAGGAAAGGGGGAGTGGCTTGGATCCTTCTCAGGGAGTGAGAGAGAGAGAGAGAGCTGCCTGGGAGTGGCTCAGAGCTGAGGGGAGGAGCCGAGCTGGTTGAGTGGGGAAAAGTGTAGCTTATTCAGCAGTCGGTTGTCAGAGCTGTGAGAGAGAGCAGTCTCTTGATAGAGCTGACAGTGAGCAGTCAGGAAAGACAGTTGTTTTGTAAAACTGACAGGAAAAGTTCTGTGTGGAGCTGACAGGTATTCAGTCACAGGCTTTTGGAATCTCTAGGGCTTAGAGATTAGCTCACATCTCTGGGGAAGCCAGCTACAGGAAAACTCTAGGAAAGAGTTAGTAGCTAGGGTGCTTCTGGAAGACTGAGTGTTAGCTCAGGGAACTAATTAGGTTAGTTAGTTGAAGACTATTCACGTCTAGTTTTAATATTAGAGTGAGGGAGTTTAGAGAGACTATTATTTTAAAAGAAATCCTAAAAACGATTTTTAGGTTGGTGACAGCGTTCAAAGTGGTTAAAGCCTACAAGTTTTATAGTCCGGGTCGTCACATGGCCATTCACCAATGTGCAATAAGCATGGTTTCACACCCATCCGAAATGCACATTTAGTGCCCCAACATTGTGATTTACTTATGAGATTGCTTTGCACAACTGCCATGCAATTTCTTGAGTTGCCCTTTGTCTTCTCAAGGTAGAATCTCAGTTTATGATCCCATGGTTCTGAAAATTTAGGAATACTATGTTATATACATCTGCTTAGAAGTAATATCCAGTTATTTTAGTTTGACTCCCAGGAACTAGGCTATAGAATTGCAGGCTATGGTACTAAATCCATTGCTGGATCTTCCCTATGTTTAGCTGGGCATCTAACAAATTGCTGGGCTTGGTTTAATGCATCATCCCGGCACATTTGTGGCCTGAATTGGAGCATTGAATTCCCCATGTACACACCAGACTAGAGCTACAAATTTAAAGTCTTCATATTTAATTCCAGAGTTAATCTGTCTGGAGCACTGTGTGCATTTCTGGTCACTGCACATCAGAAAGGATATTGTACAGTTGAAAAATGCACAATCGAGGGAAAACATTGGTCATAGTCAATAGAAGCAGCCATACTGAATATGGAAAGGGTTGTTTTATACATATAGGATGCTTTTAGATCAGTGTTTCCCAACCGCTGTGACGCGGCACAGTAGTGTGCCGTGACGGACCTCCTGCTGTGCCACGAGAAAAGCTCTCCGTCCCCCCCTTCCTTCCCCCCTCCTCCTGCCAAACTCCTGCTGCTTGGGGGAGGAGGAGGAAGTGCCGGACGGCGGCAAAGAAAAAGAAGAAGGGGCTGGGGCGCCTCCTCCTTCAGCAATTTCCACAGCAAGCTTCCAATCTGCCATGACTCCCACCATGGCCCTCGCCCCTTGCTTGCTGAAGCTGCGCAGAGGAGGAGCCCCACCCACTGAAGCCCATCCACCGCTCATGCTCCTCCTCCTCCATGTGGCTCCTCCCACCCCTCGCTCGCACTGTCCCCTCAAGGCTGGAGAAGCTGTGGGAGAGCTGAAGCCAGGGGGAGGGGGTGAGGCATGGCACGGCCTGGCTCCACCCCCGCCCCAGTTTCAGCTCTCCCACAGCTTCTCCAGCCTTGAGGGGGCAATGCCAAGCCAGCATTGTGCTGGCTCTGCCACCGCTGGCTTGGCATTGCCCCCTCAAGGCTGGAGAAGCTGTGGGAAAGCTGAAGCTGGGGGGAGGGGGCGGGGCCTGGCACTGCCTGGCTCCTCCCCCTCCCCTAGCTTTGGCACTCCAAGCAGCTGCTCCCAGCAGGCCACCATCCCCCAGCTGTTCTTTACTGTGTTATAGTGTAATTTTGTGTCATTTTGGTTGGTGGTGGGCCCCCGGATTTTTTTAATGTTAAAAGTGTGCCGCGACTCAAAACAGGTTGGGAAACACTGTTTTAGATGAAATGGAAAGACCACAGACTTCAGAGTAGGAAGAGATCTTCATTGAGATTCCAGTGGTCTTAAGGACATCAGAGCAGTAGAATAAGATTAAAGGTATTTCTAGTCTACTGACCTGTTTTCGCTTATGGATTATGACATTCTCCATAAATAGTGTTACATTGCATTGCAATTTGATATAACATAATATAATATAATGTCAATATATTGTATTATGTCAGGGCTGTCCAACTGGCGGCCCCGGGGCCGGATCCGGCCCCGTAGCCTGTTGGACACGGCCCCACCTATGCCCTCAGCTGCCATTTTGAATTTTTTTTAAAAAAATTGATTTTTTTTTTAAAAAATGGCGGCCGGGGGAGGAGGGGGAGGCGGGGCAGGGAGGAGGAAGAGAGCTGGCTCCTCCTCCTTCGCCCTTCCTCCTTCCCTCCCTGCACCGCGGCTCACGATTGGAGCCGCGGCGCGTCGCGCGGGGAGGAGGGGGGCGATGGAGGAGGAAGTCAGCTGGCTGCTTTCTTCCTCCTTCGCCCCTCCTCCTTCCTCCCCGCCGGCGCTCAGGATCGGGGCAAGGCGCGCGCTGAAAGAGGGAGAAAGGAGAAGCCAGTCAGCTGACTGGCTTCTCCTCTCTCTCTTTTCCTGCGCGTGCAGGGATCCCAGGCGTCGTCGCGGGAGGGAGAGAGAGAGAAGCCAGTCAGCTGACTGGCATCTCTCTCTCTCTCTCCCCGCGCCCAGGCGTCGGCGCGCGGAGGAGAGAGAGAGAGAGAGAGAAGCCAGTCAGCTGACTGGCATCTCTCTCTCTCCCCGCGCGCCAGGCGTCGGCGCGCGGAAGGGAAGAGAGAGAGAGAGAAGCCAGTCAGCTGACTGGCATCTCTCTCTCTCTCTCCCTCCCCGTGCGCCCAGGCGGCGCGCGCGCGGGGAGGGAGAGAGAGAGAGAAGCCAGTCAGCTGACTGGCATCTCTTTCTCTCTCTCTCCCCGCGCCCAGGCGTCGACGCGCGCGGGAAGGAGAGAGAGAGAGAGAAAGCCAGTCAGCTGACTGGCTTCTCTCTCTCTCTCTCTCTCCCCCGCGCCCAGGCGCCGGGCGCGCGGGAAGGAGAGAGAGAGAGAGAAGCCAGTCAGCTGACTGGCATCTCTCTCTCGCCCCGCGCGCCCAGGGGCGGGGCGGGGCGGCGGGGGAGGGGCCTGGGGCGGGGCCTGGGGGAGGGGCTGGGGCGGGGCCGAATGGCCCCCCAGGTCATCAGTGACCTCAAGTCCGGCCCTTGGCCGGTTAGAAGTTGGACAGCACTGTATTATGTTATAGTATAATAATTGTAATGTAATAATAATAATAATAGTATGGTTACGGTATGGTATGTGGTATATGCATTTGGTATTGGTGGTGTTGTATTGTAACACAGTATAATACTGCCAATGATAATGTGATACAATAATTATATCGTGATATTATAATTTATATATTTGTATTACATGCAATATTGCTAACAATATTGCGATATGTTGTAATGTTAATTGTTGTTTTTTCAGTTTGTTGTAAGCCGCTCCGGCAATATTGTTATATGTACACTGTAAGCCACTCTGGCAGTATTATTGTTTGCTGTAAGCCACTCTGAGTCCCCTTCGGGGTTGAGAAGGGTGGCATATAAAAATAGTAAATAAATAAATAATAATAAATAGGATGCAAAAAAGAAGACCTCTATCAACTTTTTATCTCAAAGGTGGTGTTCTGTAGGGTCTTAAGTCTGATATGAGCTCTTTATAAAATTAATATTATTTATTTATCATGTCAGAAGCAAATTGAAGGTACAGTTATAATGTTTTTTTAAAAAAATCACAAACAAAGTTAAAAACTTGGCATTATACTAGATTTCTTTTGCCCAGAAACTGGCCACTTGGAGTGCCTCTGGTGTCGCTGTGAGAAGGTTCTCCATTGTGCATGTGGCGGGACTCAGGCCGCATTGTAGGAAGTAGTCTGTGATTTGCTCTTCTTCACACTTGCGTGTCGTAGACTCCACTTTGTAGCCCCATTTCTTAAGGTTGGTTCTGCATTTTGTGGTGCCACAGCGCAGCGCAGCCTGTTCAGCGCTTTCAGGTCACCCAGTCATCTGTGTGCTCAGAAGGGAGTTTCTCATCCGGTCTCAGCCACTGATTGAGATTCTGGGTTTTAGCCTGCCACTTTTGGACTCTTGTTTGCTGAGGTATTCCTGTGAGTATCTCTGTAGATCTTAGGTAGCTCTTTCTTGATTTAAGGCATTGGTTTGCTGACTGATATCCAAACAGAGGATGGGTCATAGATATCAATGCCTTGGTCCTTAATTTATTGGTGGCTACTTCCCGACAGATGTCAGGTGGTGCAATACCGGCTAAGCATTGCAATTTCTCTAGTGGTGTAGGGCACAGGTATCTTGTGATAATGTGGCATGTCTCATTAAGAGCCACATCCACTGTTTTAATGTGGTGAGATGTACTCCACACTGGGCATGCGTACTAGGCATGGTTAGGTTCGATCAAAATCTTCGTAATTTGGATCGAATTCCTTTTTGAAGCGATTGCGAAGTGATTTGGGAACCCGGAAGTATCCTTGCCATTTCAAAACATTTTCCGCAATTTCTCTTACAAATCCAGTAAGTGAGTCGGAAATTATTCAGCTTTTCAAACCAGCGTGGATGGCTTTCCTTGGTTCCCAGTTTGATGGCTCCCGTTCCCTTTCTCTCCCGCATCAGTCCTGGGCAAGGGCCGCTGTTTAACCCAGTTTGGATGGCTTTCTTTCAGTTCCCTTTCTCTCCCGTGTCAGTCCTGGGTGAGAGCTGCTGTTTAACCCAGTTTGGATGGATTTCCTTTGGTTCCCTTTCTCTCCCATGTCAGTCCTGGACCAGAGCTGCTGTTTAACCCAGTTTGGATGGATTTATTTCGGTTCCCTTTCTCTCCCGCGTCACTCCAGGGCGAGGGCCGTTGTTTAACCTAGTTTGGATGGCTTTCCTTTGGTTCCCTTTCTCTCCCACGTCAGTCCTGGACCAGAGCTGCTGTTTTAACCCAGTTTGAATGGCTTTCTTTCAGTTCCCTTTCTCTCCCACGTCAGTCCTGGGTGAGAGCTGCTGTTTAACCTAGTTTGGATGGATTTCCTTTGGTTCCCTTTCTCTCCCGCGTCAGTCCTGGACCAGAGCTGCTGTTTAACCCAGTTTGAATGGCTTTCTTTCGGTTCCCTTTCTCTCCCGCGTTAGTCCTGGGCGAGAGCCGCTGTTTAACCTAGTTTGGATGGATTTCCTTTGGTTCCCTTTCTCTCCCACGTCAGTCCTGGACCAGAGCTGCTGTTTAACCCAGTTTGGATGGATTTCCTTTGGTTCCCTTTCTCTCCCATGTCAGTCCTGGACCAGAGCTGCTGTTTAACCCAGTTTGGATGGCTTTCTTTCAGTTCCCTTTCTCTCCCGTGTCAGTCCTGGGTGAGAGCTGCTGTTTAACCCAGTTTGGATGGCTTTCTTTCAGTTCCCTTTCTCTCCCACGTCAGTCCTGGGAGAGAGCTGATGTTTAACCCAGTTTGGATGGCTTTCCTTTGGTTCCCTTTCTCTCCCGCATCAGTCCTGGGCGAGAGCCGCTGTTTAACCCAGTTTGGATGGCTTTCTTTCAGTTCCCTTTCTCTCCCGTGTCAGTCCTGGGTGAGAGCTGCTGTTTAACCCAGTTTGGATGGATTTCCTTTGGTTCCCTTTGTCTCCCACGTCAGTCCTGGAACAGAGCTGCTGTTTAACCCAGTTTGGATGGCTTTCTTTCAGTTCCCTTTCTCTCCCGTGTCAGTCCTGGGTGAGAGCTGCTGTTTAACCCAGTTTGGATGGATTTCCTTTGGTTCCCTTTCTCTCCCACGTCAGTCCTGGGTGAGAGCTGCTGTTTAACTAGTTTGGAGTTTGAATGGCCTTTTCTTCAGTCCTGGACCAGTTGTTTAACCTTTGAATGGCTCTCCCTTTCTCGTTAGTCCTGGGCGAGAGCCGCTGTTTAACCTAGTTTGGATGGATTTCCTTTGGTTCCCTTTCTCTCCCACGTCAGTTCTGGACCAGAGCTGCTGTTTAACCCAGTTTGGATGGCTTTCTTTCAGTTCCCTTTCTCTCCCGTGTCAGTCCTGGGTGAGAGCTGCTGTTTAACCCAGTTTGGATGGCTTTCTTTCAGTTCCCTTTCTCTCCCACGTCAGTCCTGGGCGAGAGCTGCTGTTTAGCCTAGTTTGGATGGATTTCCTTTGGTTCCCTTTCTCTCCCGCATCAGTCCTGGACCAGAGCTGCTGTTTAACCCAGTTTGGATGGCTTTCTTTCGGTTCCCTTTCTCTCCTGTATAAGTCCTGGGCGAGAGCCGCTGTTTAACCTAGTTTGGATGGATTTCCTTTGGTTCCCTTTCTCTCCCACGTCAGTCCTGGACCAGAGCTGCTGTTTAACCCAGTTTGAATGGATTTCCTTTGGTTCTCTTTCTCTCCCATGTCAGTCCTGGGCAAGCGAAGCAGTTTAACCCAGTGTGGGTGGATTTTTTTCCTTTGCTCCCCCCCCCTCCTTTTTTCTGGAATAAAACAATTACTTTCAAAGTAAAGACCACCCAATGAAACAGGAAATAACACTTTGAAACCATTAACGAAGGATTCTAAAGTCTCGGAAGTTTTGAAAAGTTTCGAACTCTTTTTTGGGGGGATCAAACAAGCCTAATGCATATTCAGCAGCAGAGTAGCAAAGTGCAAGGGCATATGTCTTCACTGTGTTTGGTTGTGATCCCCAGATTGTGCCAGTCAGCTTTCATACAATGTTTTATCTAGCACCCACTTTTTGCCTGGTAGTCAAGCAGCGTTTCTTGTAAGTCAGAGCCCAGTCCAGAGTGACTCCCAGATGTTTGGGTTTGCTGCAACACTCCAGTGAGATTCCTTCCCAGGTAATCCTCAGAGCTCGAGATGCTTGTCTGTTCTTAAATGCACATGTCTGCATTTTAGATGGATTATGAATCAACTGGTTTTTCTTGTAATAGGCAGTAAGAGCACCTAAAGCTTCAGTGCTTTAATAAAGTAATTGATTTTTATTGCATTACTAGCTTGGGGACCCGCCGTTGCCCGGGCTATTTGAGGAAGGCATTGTGTGCCATAGTTCGTCATTGGTGTGGGCCACAGTGCTCTAAGGAAGTGAATCATAGTACTGCAAGTCCCATCATCCATGGTCCATCCTTCCTCAAACTGCACCAGGATGTAGGGTGCATCTTGGGGGTCTGTGTGCCAAGTTTGGTCTTGTTCTGTCATTGTTGGGGCCTAGTCAGGAAAATCAAGTTGAGGAAGCCTAACAATACCCCATCAGCTGAGGCCTAGTCGGGAAAATCAAGTTAAGGAAGCCTTGTTGTCAATTTTGGGCCTGGTCTGTGATTTATAGGGGCTGCAGTGAATGAGGTGAAGGTACTGCAAATCCCATCAGTCGTGGCCCATCCTGCCCTAAACCACACCAAGTTGTGAAGTGAGCCATTGGTCCCTTGTTTGCCATATTTGGTCCTGATCCGTCATTGCTGTGGGCCGCAGTGGCTGACTGCCTGAGGCCTTTTGCTTTCCCTCTGAGTCACCTTAGAAGTGTATTGGGTGAAGGTACTGAACATTCCATTTCCAACAGAAAAAACTGTCAACTGGATAACTTCAACTCCAGCCATTTATGCCTGCCTCAGGCTCCTTCCTCTCCTCTCTGTGCTGTGTTGGAATGTTGGGAGGCTGACCAGTCACAGCCATTTATGCAAATAATCCCACAGTTGCAGCCAATCGAAGCGCTGGTACATATTCGCTCGGTCGCACCACCCACCCACCGCCCGCAAACACTGAGTTTTATTATATACAGTACATAGATTACTTTTGCACTTCATGGGTTTTAAGATATCACACCAGTTGTGGCCTGCTCAACATGTTTTGGTCTAACTAACTACCCATGGTGGTTGCTAGCTTCCATATCATTAGTCTCCTTCTGTTTTCAGTCTAGATACGGAAATATTTTTGATGCTATTGGGAACTAATAAACCCATGAAATATCACAAAGGGAGCTTGGGGCGAATCTTTGAGCTGAGCATCATCTCTTCTGGTGGTGCACACAGCAAGCCACAGTTACAGACCTTTTGGCTTCAAGCAGTGGTTTCTAAGCCTTCTGTCACTGGAGAGCATCATAAGATCAAACCCACTGCCACAGGCCAGTTCTAGTCAATAGGATGCCGGTGAATTGAAATCCGTGCTCTCGCCTTGAGGGTAATAGGGAAGATAGCCTTCACTGAGAAATTCAGCCGGGGAATAAAAAATGCTGGCGGTTCTTTCATTTCTTTTGTGGCTGATGCACCATCACCAGCATCTGAAATACATTTATTGATTCCGTAATGCTTTTAAGAAGCACATTATTACTGAGCACACTGGAGCCATTGATTCTAGTTCAGAGCGGCTCTGCAGAAATGGAAAAGCTCTAGCTCCTGTCTGCTTAGTCAAATCCAATTCGGATACTTTCTTATTCATTTTAAGGGGAGGATAAGAATCTCAAAGTGGTGTCTGAAACTGTGAAATGCAACTCTGAATGTCTTGACCCCTGAGCTTTCCATATGTGTTTCTTCCGCCTCCTTGCTAGAGTGACCATGTGTTATGGAAACATAGCATGCTCACTCATGTTTCATTAGAACCATGGTAGATTCTGGGTGGATC
Organism: Anolis apletophallus; assembly: GCA_030556195.1. Classification (NCBI taxonomy): domain Eukaryota; kingdom Metazoa; phylum Chordata; class Lepidosauria; order Squamata; family Anolidae; genus Anolis; species Anolis apletophallus. Next base: position 32,882,338 of record JARBWK010000015.1, on the reverse strand, counting down.
TACACCTGTGGTTTTCAACCTGTGGGTTCCCAGATGTGTTGGCCTTCAATTCCCAGAAATCCTAATAGCTGGTAAACTGTCTGGGATTTCTGGGAGTTGTAGGCTGACACACCTGATTTACACTGTAGAATTAATAGAGTTTGATGCCATTATAACCCTCATGGTCTTTTGGCCTTCTCTGTGAATGAGTGCTGCGTTCCCTTGGGCAGTGTTTTTCAACCTTTTTTGAGCCACGGCACATTTTTTACATTTACAAAATCCTGGGGCACACCACCAACCAAAATGACACAAAATGACACTCTAACACAGTGATACATATAGTTAATATGTTTTAAAATGTATTTATACACTCACAGAACTCCCATAACCAAGAGAAAATACTATAAGAGTTTGGTGGGCATTGGCCTTGAGTTTTGGAGTTGTAGTTCACCTATGTCCAGAGAGCACTGTGGACTCAAACAATGTTGGATCAGGACCAAACTTGGCATGAATACTCAATATGCCCAAATGTGAACACAGATGGAGTTTGGGGAAAATAGATCTTGACATTTGGGAGTTACAGTGTCTGGGATTTATAGTTAACACACAATCAAAGAGCATCCTGAACTCTTGCAACAATGGAATTGAACCAAACTTGGCATATTGAACTCTCATTGCCAACAGAAAGTACTGAAAGGGTTTGCTTGGGAATTGACTTTGAGTTTGGAAGTTGTAGTTCACCTACACCCAGAGAGCACTGTGGACTCAAACAATGTTATGTTATGTTGTTGTTTATTTTCTATCCAGAATCACAATGTTGGAAGGAGGCTCACCACTTTATTGGTCCCTCAAACAGGCATGGGAAAACGTCTTCCCCTGGGTGCTTTGGACTTCAAACTCCCACCATTCCTAACAGCCTGAGGCCCTTTCCTGCTTAAGTGGCTGAGGGGAAAAAAGGGAAAGGGCCTGAGGCTGCTAGGAATGGTGGGAGTTGGAGTCCAAAACACCTGGAAGGTCCAAGTTTGCCCATGCCAGCTTTCGACAGAGATCTCTTCCTCCCCCTTCCCCTTCGTGCCCTTTCTTCCCCCTCCTGCCAAACACTTACTTTTTCTTCTACACTGCTGCTTCTGCCGCCATTTTGATCTGAGGGGGCAGCGTGAGCATGTTTAGGAGGGGAGGGGGAAGGGAGGAAGACGTGACCTGTGCGGGCGCTACTGCGCAGACTCGTCCCAAAGCAAAGTGAGGCAAAGCAAGCAGAGCGAGGCTGGGAAGAAGGGAGCCCAAGTGGAGAAGAAAAAGTGTTTGGCTGGAGGGGGGGGGGAGAGTATTGGAGGTTCCAATTTCCCACAGCACACCTGATGATTGCTCAAGACACACTAGTGTGCCACGGCACACTGGTTGGGAAACACTGCCCTTGGGGAGAAAGGCAGGGTATAAATAATGATGATGGTGGTGGTGATCTACACACATAATAAAAGTGAAAATACATATGTATGTGTGTGTGTGAGGCTGGGTTGTCCATTTACACAGACAAGCTCCTGCCCCCACAAACAGCTATAGATCTCGCTACTCAGGAGACACCAATGGCCATCCCTACAATGACATTGCAGATTATAGTGAGCGCCATGAACATGTACGAGAGCTCTGCCAATGTCCTCCCCAAACACCTTACTGCCCACCACCGAAGTGAAGGCTTTCATAGGGGACAATTTCATCCTAGATTTCATGAGTTTCCTCCACCGCAGACATCCCAGTGTTTCTTACTCTCTCCATTGGTGTGGAATTGGCATGACCCCACCCACTACCTCTCCCTTAACCCTTTTCTATTCTTTTTTTATGCCACACAACAAACAGCAACTGAATATAGTAGAGAGGTTTGGGGAGAATTCACCATGATTTATAGGAGTTGTAGGTACTGGGATTTATAGTTCACCTGCAATGTAAGAGCACTCTGAACACCATCAATGATGGACCTGGAACTAACTTGGAACACAGAAGCCCCATGACCAACAAAATATACTGGAGGTCTTTGGAGGGATCTAGAGGACTTGTTGTTCACCTAGATCTAGAGTGCACTATGAACCCAAACAATGATGGATCTGGTCCAAACTTGGCATACATACTCGATATGTCCAAATGTGAGTATTGGTGGGTTTTGAGGGGAATTGGCCTGGACATTTTGGAGTTGTACCTACTAGGATTCAAAGTTCACCTGCAATCAATGAGCACTCTGAACTTCACCAAAGATGGAATTGGACCAAACTTGGCACACAGAGCCCTCATGGCCAGCAAAAAATACTAGAGGTCTCTAGAAAAAATTCACCTTGCTTTGGGGGAGATGTAGTTCACCTACATCCACAGAGCACTGCAAACCCAAACACTGATGGATCTGGACCAAACTCGGCACAAATACCTGATATGCTGAAATTTTGATTACTGGAGGGGTTGGGGGGGGGGGTGACCTTCCTTTCTGGGAGTTGTAATTCACCCACAGCCAGAGAAACTATGACCTTCACCGATGATTGACCTGGACCAAATTTGGCACACAGAACTCCCATGACTAACTCAACCTATTGGAAGGGTTTGAGGGATGTGACTCACCATAGTGGGAGTTGTAGTTTACCCTATAGCTAGAACCCCACTGATGGTGCACCCAGAGCAAACTTGCTCAACATAACAAACTTTAAGTACTGATGAAGCTTTTCGAGGTTAACCTGGCATGATGTGAGTTGTAGTTCACCCACAACCTTATGCATTTTGTACATTTAAAATGACTTTTTCAAATAATCCAAGCAATGCCAGGTACCCAAGCTGCTGCTGCTGATAATAATAATAATAATAATAATAATAATGCCACACCAAACTACGAACCCTGGGATCCAAGAGTACTGATCCATGTTCCCAACGCACTATTATTTATTTAAAAACTTTTGTTCCCCGACCTTCTCACCTAGGGTTGCCACTTTTTGATATAAGAAATAAGGGACATTTATGGGATTTTTCACAAAAATAAGGGACACTTCATTAAAAACTTGAAACTCAAACATTAGGTAGAAATAGTTTTATTAACAGAATAAGATAATGATTGAAACTCACAAAAGAAATTGACTTACACCCTCTTAACAGTACATGGTATGTTTCTGCATGCTTTGTCATGCAGAAAAACATTATTAGAACTACCTTATTTTCTCCATCTGTATTTAGTACTTGACTTTGCTGACTTTAAAAGTGCCCTGTCTAAACATTAAAATAAAATAAATTTTATAAGACAGTACATCTTCATGATTATTATGTCAATAGTTAATGGTATAGTATAGTATGGGATACACAGCATTGTATAGTATTGGGATGCACAGCTAGGCCTATTTTAAGAGTTACTCTCAAGCAACCAGAAACTATCTTTATCCAACATAACCCAACATTCCCCTTGGGTAACGGTTAATTAGTCTACTGTACTTTGAAAAAGTCCTGCATCGCCTCTTCCTTCCAACGGGGACGCAGGCTGTCCTGCGAGTTGGAATCCCGGGCGCCGTGGAAACCACAGCGCACACCTTCCTCTGGTCAACCACGCCCAGTCCTGTCCTGCTAGTCAAAAATAAGGGACAGGGCCTGAAAATAAGGGACACAAATTTTAGGGCCAAAATAAGGGACTAGAATAAGGGACATATGGGACTCATTCTCACCAGCATAACAGCAAAAATTCAATGCTATACTATTTAAAAACAACGAGAACAACATAGTAAAATACATAAAAACCCAGCATAAAACCACATCGCCATTAAAACAATTCCACTCAATCTGTAAACATGGTCATACATTCAGACAATAGCCAATCTCAGCCTATTCTGGGAAGGCTTGGTTCCACATCCAGGTCTTCACCAGCATCCTGGGTGACCTGCCGGCTGTCCTCTTGCCTAGGGGAAGGAACGCCTCATGGAGGGGGGGGGGGGGGGCTTCACGGCAGACCAGGCTCCTCCGCCGCAGGTTTGACAGCCAGCAAGGTGCTTCCATGGCAGCAGGAGACGGAGGCCACTTGGATGGGGTGGGCCTCTCCCAGATGGATGGGGCCCGGGCGGGGGGTGTCCTCCTCCTTCCGGCCCAGGTGGCACTGGGTGCTTTTGCCCCACGTGTACACCTCGCTGTCTGCTCCCACCATGATGGTGAAGGCGTCCCCACAGCCCACCATGGCCGCCCTGATCGCTTGGAGGCCCTCCACCAGGTAGGGTGACCGGCTGGAGCAGCAGGGGATGGGGCCCAGCTGGCCGGCGGTAGTGACCACTGAAACGCTGGCCGGAGGCGGTGACCACTGCCGAGTGGGACGTCCCAATGTTGGCCCAGACAATGGCCTCTTCATTCAAGGGGGCCGAGCAAGCGGGGCTGAAGAGCAGGGCTTCCTCCACCGGATCCGCGAATTGGGACTCCCCTTGGGACGCCGCAACGCAGTCCAGGCCCAGCTTGCTGTACCTGTTGCTCCCACAAACCAGGATCTGGTTCTTGGTGGTCAGGATGATGGAAGCGTCAATGCCGCAGAGGACCCTCTGGGGCTCGTGGTCGGCAGTGACGGTCACCTGCTGCGGGGAGCTGTGCAAGTCCTGGGTGCCCAAGCCGAGGCGGCCGTTATCCCCTTGGCCTCAAGAGAAGACTTCTCCTTCGGAAGTCTTCCCTATTATTCCCTACCTTTGTGATACCCAAAGGAGACTGTAGAAAGAAGGAATGTGACAGACATAACTGTATTCCGTGCCACATCAATGGTCTATCTAGCCCAATAAGGCTTGAAAGCACAGCAAAAAGCTGCCCATATTCTCTCCATCACAAATCATTACAATATCAAAGGCGGCTCAAGTCCTAACACAATCCGAGCCTATATATCATCATTAGCAGAGTTTAGCAGCTCCCATGACTAGCGAAGCCAAAGTGAGGAGTGTTCAACAAAATACAATGTTCAAACAGCTGGGCCAAGTCAGAGCTAAAACAATATATAATGAGTGGGAAGAAGAAAGTGAACCGTGGTTGCTGTAGATCCCAGGACAGGCATAATCACTAGTAATCTAGAAGACAACATTTCCTCCAATGTGTCACAGATGAAAACGGGGACGCTCTCGGATACTTGAAACATCCTCACAGCGAGGAGACGCCAAGGCTTTGAGCTGCTTTATTCTTCATCCTCCTACCCAGCAACAGCCTCTCTTGGCTTGACTTTGGAAACAGAAGGCATTATTAAGGCCATAATAATACCACTTGAAGATAATGACAAGGAGGATTCCCATCTGCCTTGGAGCTGACCGTTGAAAGCATTTTGGCTCACTTCGGGTTCTTTGTTGCCTACTTCCAGCAACTGGCATCTTTGGCCAGCCTGACTAGGGATGATGGAAGTGGCACTCCAACTACAATCTGGATCCCTGTGTCCAGCTCTGGGCACCACAGTTCAAGAATTATATTGCCAAGCTAGAACACATCCAGTGGAAAATGGCCACAATGATCAAAGGCCTGGAAGCAATTGTTTAGCTTGGAGATAAAAGGTTAAGAGGGGACATGAAAGCCATGCTTACATGTTAGGTTTTAAGTTATACTAGCTTGGGGACCCGGCGGTACCCGGGCTATTTGAGGAAGGCATTGTGTGCCATAGTTTGTCATTGGTGTGGGCCACAGTGCTCTAAGGAAGTGAATTAAAGTACTGCAAGTCCCATCATCCATGGTCCATCCTTCCTCAAACTGCACCAGGTTGAAGGGTGCATCTTGGGGGGTCTGTGTGCCAAGTTTGGTCTTGTTCTATCATTGTTGGGGGCCTAGTCAGGAAAATCAACTTGAGGAAGCCTTGTTGTCAATTTCGGGCCTGCTCTGTGATTTATAGGGGCTGCAGTGTTGTTTGGGAAGTGAATGAGGTGAAGGTACTGCAAATCCCATCATTCGTGGCCCATCCTGCCCTAAACCACACCAGATTGAGAAGTGGGCCATTGGTCCCTTGTTTGCCATGTTTGGTCCTGATCCGTCATTGCTGTGGGCCACAGTGGCTGACTGCCTGAGGCCTTTTGCTTTCCCTCTGAGTCACCTTAGAAGTGTATTGGATATCTCTCCCCTGAGAAACTTTCTAGAATGTATAAAAATGCGGACCCCAAGTGCTGGAAGTGTGGTAACAAAAATGGCACCTTCTTCCACCTCTGGTGGACTTGCCCTAAAGCATCCAAGTTTTGGACATTGATCCACAGTGAACTTAAAAAAATCATAACATTCAGGCTTGAAAAAAGACCAGAGACCTTCTTGCTAGGAGTACTTGAGGGAACAATACCAATAATGGAAAAGAAAATAACACTCATGGCGATAACAGCAGCCAGGATTCTCTTTGCAAAGTACTGGAAAACCTTGGTACTACCAACAAAAGAGGAGTGGTTCTTAAAGGTATTGGAACAATACAGATGGAATGGTTAACCGAAAAACTACGAACTCAAAACAATAGCAATCATGAAAAAACAGACTGGGGATTAGTACATCAATACTGCAGAATGGAATATAATGTGGACCTGTTATTAGATTGAATGTAAAAATCTGTTCCTCTCTATGTTTACACAGGTAGTTTGAAGGGAAAGTTTAACGACGGCGTGAAGGGAAGGAAAAAGACAAGATAGAGCAATCTCAATCTCCAAACAGCAATACTTTCACTTACATTCTTTCTCATACACACTTTCCTATCTTCTTGACTTTCCCTCACCCTTTTCAGAGCGACTGTGAGTTCGCTCTGTACTTCTTCTGTCTACTATCCCATTCATTGAAATGTTTGTTTGCATGTTTTAATGTTGTAACCCTTTTATCACTTTTGAAAATTCAATAAAGAAACATTTTTTTTAAAAAAGAAGAAGTGTATTGGGTGAAGGTACTGAACATTCCATTTCCAACAGAAAAAACTGTCAACTGGCTAACGTCAACTCCAGCCATTTATGCCTGCCTCAGGTCCTTTCCTTTCCTCTCTGTGCTGTGTTGGAATGTTGGGAGGCTGGCCAGTCACAGTCATTTATGCAAATAATCCCAGAGTGTCAGCCAATCGAAACGCTGCCACATATTCCTCCCACCACACTGCCGCAAACATTGATATTTATTATATACATAGATGTTGTATTTTCTTTACTGTTAGCTGCTTTGGCTCTCTTTTTAGAGCAGTGGATCCCAACTTTCCTAATGTTATGACCCCTTAATACAGTTCCTCATGTTGTGGTGACCCCCACAAGCATAAAATTATTTTCATTGCTACTTCACAACTGTAATTTTGCTACTGTTATGAATTGTAATGGAAATATCTGAACTGCAGGAAATATTTTCATTCACCGGACCAAATTTGGTACACATACCCAATACGCCCACATTTTAATGCTGGTGGGGTGGGGTGGGGGGTTGATTTTGTCATTTGGAAGTTGTAGTTGCTGAGATTTTGTGCTTGGCCGACTTACCGGCCGAGTGGGTTGCAGGGCGGGGTTGCCCTCGCCGCCATTTTGTGGAGAGTTGCAGGGGCTTCTCCTTCCTAGTAGCCCCTGGGGTGGCGGGAAGGTTTCCCGCCACCAAATGCCAGCCGGCCAATGATGGGGCTGGCCCCGCCCCGTCCCCTCCTTGTGCCAGCTGGCCTGTACTTCCGCCTGGGCAGCCTATTTAAGGCCGCCCAGGGCTGCCCAGGCTGCACGTGGGGGCCAACTCTGCTTTTCCTCCCACCCTCCCTACTTATTGCATTGCTTGTTGGTGTCCATTTTGTTCTTCTTCATGTCATTGTTGCATTGTTCACAGGCGCGGATCAGGCCTTTTTGGCGCCCTAGCCCACGCCCCACCCCCAGCTCCTCCCGGCTCCGCCCACACCATGCCCCGGCTCCTCCCCACTCCACCCACATCCCGCCCCCGGCTCCTCTCCGCTCTGACCCAGCCCCGCCCCCGGCTCTGCTCCGCCCCAGCTCCTCCCCGCTCCGTCCCTGGCTCTGCCCCCGCCTCCTCGCCAGCTCCTCCCTCCTAAAGCCACTATGCCGACCTGAGGAGTGGCTGAAATCGCGGCTTTAGGTGGGAGGGAGGAGCCGTGGGGAGGCCCCGCATCGGCTCCGGGGGTGGGGCTTTCCTTCCTCCTCCTTGCACCGGCGAGGAGGCGGGGGTGGAGCCAGGGGTGGAGCCGAGGGTGGGGGCACAGCTGAGGGGAACGGAGCAAAGGAAGGGGTTGGCCGTGGATGGCGCTTACGCCACCGCGCAAATGCGCCCTTTTTATTTTTTAAAAAAATCTTTGGGGGGGGGTCTGGACCTGCTGCCCCCCCAAATTGGTAATCCGGGCCTGATTGTTCATGGTTATGCATTATTATGTTCTTTGTCATAACTCCGTGTTTGGCATGTGGCATGGCCCCTGGATCAGGCTGGCTTATCACCCCTTGGTTGTAAGGGAGATAACGCCCAGGCCCCCTGGGGTGCTGAGTTTCCGTGGACAGGCATTGGGCCGCTCGCACCCCAGGCTTGCAAACGCCTTTGGACATTCGTGTACGACCCTTTGTTCCTGATTTCAATAAATGAGTTGTGGCCATTTTCATCCAACCACTTGGGTATGTGTTATTGTCCATGACAGGAGGTGTGTCACCCTTGCACACGCAAATAGCTCACCTACAATCAAAGAGCATTCTGAACTCTACCAACGGTGGAATTATACCAAACTTGGCACACAGAACTCCCACGACTAACAGAAAATACTGGAAAGGTTTGCTGGGCATTGACCTTGAGTTTTGGAGTTGTAGTTCACCTACATCCAGAGAGCACTGTGGACTCAAACAATGATGGATCTGGACCAAACTTGTGAAAACTGGTGGAGTTTGGGGAAAATAGACCATGGCAGTTGGGAGTTGTAGCTGCTGGGATTTATAGTTTACATACAATCAAAGAGCATTCTGAACTCTATGAATGATGGAATTGTACCAAACATAGCACACAGAACTCCCACTATCAACAGAAAATACTGGAAGTTTTTGCTGGGCATTGACCTTGAGTTTTGGAGTTGTAGTTCACCTACATCCAGAGAGCACTGTGGACTCAAACAATGATGGATCTGGACCAAACTTGTGAAAACTGGTGGAGTTTGGAGCAAATCGATCATGACAGTTGGGAGTTGTAGCTGCTGGGATTTATAGTTCACCTACAATCAAAGAGCATTCTGAACCCCACCAAAGATAGAATTGGGCCAGATTTCCCACACAGAACTCCCTTGACCAACAGAAAATACTGTGTTTCTGATGGTCTTTGGTGACCCCTTGCACACACCCCAGGAGTTCGAAACCACAGGTTAAGAAATAATAATAATAATAGGCGTATTGTACCATTGGCTGGGCAGTTATACAATCCAGTAACTTCAGTGCAGCTCTGCTGGCATAATTTTATGCTGCAAAACCCCAGGCCTTGTTGTTGTATTTTTTGTAACTCAAAGGGAGGACAGATGCCAGAAATAACTTGACCTGATTTGCATATGATGCAAATCCACTTGGGAAGGATGCCATTTGCTGCTCTTCCTCGGGCAAACTATCTTGAGCTGTACCCTAACAGCTGTAGGGCATGCCATACATCTGGGAAATGTCATATCCCCAGAGCTATACAAACATGTCGGTGAACTGGACAACCAACTTTTTCAGGATGCTTCTGATGCCTAGGGAAAAGACAGGCATTTAAAAGGAGAGGGACAGGCAGGCTTCATTCTTTTGTTCCAAACTATCTTGGGGACTTGGTTTTGCCCGGGTTATTAGAAGAAGTCATTTAAAAAATGCATAAGGATGTGGGTGAACTACCAAATTAATCCGAAATTTTTAAAATAAATTTTGTAATTGAAATGTAATTAATAACGAAATTCGTTACTATTTCATTAGTGGGGCCAGTGCAAAGGGGATGCCCGCCTCCATGCCCCCTCGCCAGCTCAGAACCAACCCGAACCAACCCTGGTTAAAGGGGCGAAGGGCTGGATCCCTCCCTCTGCCAGGCTAGTAACCAATCTGCGTTCCCTTTTACCCGGGTTGGATTCTGAGCTCACAGGGGTGAAGGGAGACCTGTAATGTCATTGGAAACAGAGCATTTGGTGGCTCCTCAGCACTGTGGGTTAAAGTTGTTTATGGAAGGGGGGGGTCTGTCCATAGAAGTGGGCACCCCAGCCACATACACACATACATATTTTCCACTTTTATTAGGTATGGTGGCGCAGCTGGCTAAGTGTCAGCTGCACAAGATCTCTCTGACCAGTAGGTCGTGAGTTCGAGGCCTGCCAGGGTCAAGATGGGTGCTCGCCCTTTAAGTGTAGCCTCAGCCTGCTGTCGACCTTTGCAGCCCAAAAGTCAGTTGCATCTGTCAAGTAGGAGATAAAGGTACCACATTAAGTGGGGAGGCAAATTTTGACTGAATTATGAGGCCATTAAAGAACTCCAGGAACACTGAGGAATGGGGAAGGAACAACAAGGGACGCTGGGAATGCTGAGAGATGAGGAGTGCGCCAGCTCCCCCTGGTGGCCAGAGTTTGCCTCTGTTCGTCTATATGTGTGTATGTGGAAACGGCAGGGATTGTCTGCTAAGTATGTGTATCTGTAATCCGCTCTGAGTCCCCTTCGGGGTGAGAAGAGCGGAATATAAAATAAATAAATAAATAAATAAATTATTTTTTACAGTATTTATATTATTTATATGGATAGATAAAGAGGGAATGTGGATATTTTCATCTTTGGATGCAATATGGTGTTACCCGTTGAGTCATCTGTAATATTACCAACTCACCACTTCATTATAAACATCCTCTCCAAATAGAAGAAAGAGTGAGAGTAACATGATGCAATGGCAGTCGGCCAAGCTTTCCTTTGCTGAGCAGTTTCCTGCTTAATAGCCCAAGGTGATGGATGGATTGATTCACTGATCAATTGATCATCCATCAATGGGAATTCTGACAGATAGGAATGGGAACCACAGACCCTGGGACTGAATTAAATCCTCTGGGATTTCCTTATGGTTGTCAAGTGAAGAAACATAACATGATTTGTGTACTTTTAATACAACAGTTGAAAAACCCTGATTTTTAAAATATGAGCATAATTTGGGGGAGATTTTTTAACCCAAACTTGCACAAGAAGTCATCCTAAAAATGCACAACTCCACTCACCCACTACTCTCTTTTCATTAGAACACTTCTCAAAATGGTGGCCTTTCAATCATCATTTTAAGAAGGGCTCTAAAGAACAAAAATCAGGTTTTTGCTGTGCTGAACTTGCTGGATAGAAGTCTATAGGAAACCCTGGTTCCTGTGCAGTTGCATGCTCTATTAGCGGTGTGAAGGAGGGAATGTCATAAAGTGTTGCTTGTCATGAAAGCTCCACCTGATGAAATACTGTCTCCCTCTAAGAGCATTATATGTTTTAACGGTGTCCTGTTTTCTCTTGGCAACCCTAGCAGACCATACCTTTTCCCCACAACAACATAATTTAATGGTTCCCATCTTTTATACATGTCTAAAATAATAAGATGCTTCCTCTAGAGTAGTGGTTCCCAACCTTTTTTTGACCAGGGCCCATTTGACCAGGGTCCACTTTGACTGGGGCCCACTTGACCGGGACCTACTTTGACCAAGGCCCACTTGACCAGGGCCCACTTGACCGGGGCCTACTTTGACCAAGGCCCACTTGACCAGGGACCACTTGACTGGGGACCACTTTGACTAGGGCTCACTTGACCAGGTCTCACTTTGGCCAAGGCCCACTTGACCAGGGACTACTTGACTTAGACCCATTTGACTGTGGCCCACTTGACCAGGGCCCATTTTGACCAGGGCCCACTTGACCAGGGCCCACTTTGACCAAGACCCACTTGACCGGGGACCACTTGACCAGGGCCCACTTGACTGGGGCCTACTTTGACCAAGGCCCACTTGACCGGGGACCACTTGACTGGGGACCACTTTGACTAGGGCTCACTTGACCAGGGCCCTCTTTGGCCAAGGCCCACTTGAGCAAGGCCCACTTGACCAGGGACTACTTGACTTAGACCCATTTGACTGTGGCCTACTTGACCAGGGCCCATTTTGACCATGGCCCACTTGACCAGGGCCCACTTTGATCAGGGCCCACTTTGACCAAGGCCCACTTGACCGGGAACCATTTGACCAGGGACCACTTGACTGGGGACCACTTTGACTAGGACTCACTGGACCGAGACTCACTTTGACCAAGGCCCACTTTGACCAAGGCCCACTTGACCAGAGCCCACTTTGACCAAGGTTCACTTCACCAGTGACCACTTGACTGGGGACCACTTTGACTAGGGTTCACTTGAACAGGACTCACTTTGACCAAGGCCCACTTTGACCAGGGCCCACTTGACCGGGGACCACTTGACTGGGGACCACTTTGACCAGGGACCACTTTTCAACATTAGTATGAAATGGGGGTGGGGCTGGTAATCTCTGTGGAGTGGAAGTAAAATAAATTAAATAAACAAAGAGGAAGGCGGTTCGCAGACCATATTTTTGTTCTTGTGGGCCACAGGTTGGGAACCACTGTTCTAGAACTTAGCTACTGGCAGGAAGGCCTTTAAGATTGTGTTTCCCCCTCCCCTTTCTCTCTCTCTCCTTAGCTTTGCCCACTATTGGAAAGTGACTCTTGAGAACTTCTCCAAAGCTGAAATCTACCATGGATGGAAGGAGGTTTTCAACCCATGAAGTCTGCTCCATAATTTATGATGTGATGCCCATCAGAAACGGGCATCTATTCAACAGCTATTTGCTTGAAAGGATGGGGGTAGGTGTGTGTGAGGAATACATTGTCAGTTTGGAGGTGGCAAGGAAAAAGAGCCCAGGGAGGTGGTAACACCGAGGAATAGGAAGAAGGAGACAGAACGCATCAGTGGCAACGCTCTCTCCCTTCGAGAGCAAAATAGCCCATGAATCATTTTCTAACCAAAATCATAAATAAACACGGGAGGGAGAGAGGGAGAGAGAGAGCATGTGATGAGAGGCCATAAAATGCATAAAATGCACCTCTCATAACAATTTTAGGGTGATTAATCCATCAGTTGCGCCTAGTAACCTGTTCATAAGATGCAGCCTACACTACAGAATAATAATAAAGACTTCAGCACACTTTGTGCCATTAACCGTCTCTGTAATTTTTCTATTAGGGATATGAACGGAATGAAGACAAATATTGCATTATCTCCCTGAGTTTGCACACAATTCTTTCCACCTATACCTGCACTGTGTTTTCATACACAGATGAACACAGTGAAAGCTATTCCTCTTCTAATATTCTCTATAACACAATTCATGCTAAGGATATTGCCCTGACACATTGTTTGTGTGCATGCCTTCATCTCATCTGCTGACTTATGGCAACTCCATGAATTTCATCGGTTCTTCTGCCATTTCTTTCCTCTGAAATGTAGCCTACACCACCTGGTGGGGGTTTTTTTTTGGAGGTCTCCCATCCAAGTACTAACCAGGGCTGATCCCACTCAGTTGCCAAGGCCAAGTGAGATCTGGTGCCTTACTTGAATCTGGTGCCTTACTTGACGTGAATGGAAAGTAGGGAATGAGGGAGATATTTCACTCAGTTGACAAGATACTACATCAAATTGCCAGGGTCATGGATCAAATGTGCTACACAGCCTTTGAGTTGAAAGGCAACATGGCGCAACTGAAGGTGTCATGAATGTATAGACTGAATATCTCTTATCTGAAATGCTTGGGACCAGAAGAGTTTGGGTTATGGGATTTAGGGGAGATTTGGAATACCATTTTGGGGCTTTTTTTGCAGTCAACAACAACAAAACTTTATTACGGTCACTGACCAGCACAAAGCGGGCACAAGCACCCTGAGAAGCCTTTCCCATGGGGCTTTAAGGGCTGGAAATCAGCCCCCAAGCTGATGCAGTTGCTCAGTTGTCTTTCTGGATCAGGCATGAGCAAACTTTGGCCCTCCAGGTGTTTTGGACTTTAACTCTCACAATTTCTAACAGCCTCGGGCCCTTTACTTTCCCCTCTCAGCCTTTTAACATTTCCCATGCCTGTTCTATATGGTTTTTAACTACCCTGAGTCCCCTTTGGGGTTGAGAAGAGTAGTATATAAATATCACAAATAAATAAATAAATGCCAGGAATGGACTCCAGCCCTTTTGTAGGTTACGCTCATTTGTTGTTTTTTACTTGTCCAGTCATTCCGACTCTTCGTGATCTCCTGGACCAGCCCACGCCAGACCTCCCTGTCGGCTGTGCCCACCCTCTGCTCCTTCAAAGTCAAGCCAGTCCCTTCAAGGATACCATCCATCCATCATGCCCTTGGTCAGCCCCTCTTCCTTTTTCCTTCCATTTTCCCCAGCATCATTGTCTTCTCCAAGCTTTCCTGTCTTCTCATGATGTGGCCAAAGGACTTCATCTTTGCCTCTAATATCCTTCCCTCCAATGAGCAGTCAGGCTTTATTTCCTGAAGTATGGATTGATTGGATCTTCTCGTGGTCCAAAGCACTCTCAGAACTTTCCTCCAACACCACAGTTCAAAAGCATCTCTCTTCCTTTGCTCAGCCTTCCTTATAGTCCAGCTCTCACATCCATAGGTGACTATGGGGAATACCATTGCTTTTACTATGTGGATCTTCATTCCCAATATGATGTCTCTACTCTTCAGTACTTTATTGAGATTGGTCATTGCTCTCATTCCAAGAAGGAAACGTCTTCTGATTTCCTGACTGTAGTCTGCATCTGCAGTCAGCTTTGCACCTAGAAAAACAAAGTCTGTCACTGCCTCCATGTTTTTCCCTCCATTTGCCAGTTATCAATCAATCTAGTTGCCATCATCTTGGTTTTCTTAATGTTGAACTACAACCCAGCTTTTGACCTTTCTTCTTCCACCTTGGTTAGAAGGCTCCTCGGCTCCTTCTCGCTTTCAGCCATCAAAGTGGTATCATTTGCATATCTAAGGTTGATAATATTTCTTCCAGTAATTTTAACTCCAGCCTTGGATTTGTCAAGCCCTGCATATTGCATGATGTGTTCTGCATACAAGTTGAATAGGTTGGGTGAGAGCAGTACTCCTTTTCCAATCTTGAGCCGGTCTGTGTGTTCTTACTGTTGCTACTTGGTCATTATACAGATTCCTCAGGAAACGGACAATGTGACTTTGCATCCCCATACCACCAAGCACTTGTCACAATTTATTATGATCCGCACAGTTAAGTGCATGTTTTATCAGTATTGCTAAAAAAATGCTGTTGCAAAACACATGTTGTTTTATTTATTTATTTATTTATTTTATTAGGATTTTTCAAATAACAATAAAAGTGGTGGAACAATTTTAGGGTATAGGATAGTAGGGGAAAAAGAACGGAATAAAAAAGAGGGGGGGGAGAAGAGAAGAGAGCTAAGGGGGGTTCTTCCGTGACTGCATAGTAGGATACGTCAACACTGTATTGTCTCTTATTTCTTCCGTTATTTGTAGTCTCTCTTCTTTCCCTTGGCGGTGGTTCTGTTTTATATTTAAATCATTATCTTAATTCCATTGTCCTTTGCCCAGTTCTTCAGTAGAGACCAGTCTGTCATCTTACTACATTTATTCTGTATTTTCATGATCAAATGTATCAACTTGTCCATATTCATTATATCAAGAATTTTTTCTAGTCATTCTTCTTTATGGGGTCTTGACTTTTGTTTCAAGAATCTTGCATAGACGATTCTAGCCATGTAGGTAAATAGTTTATCATCATTTATGCTCCAATGAATATTTGTCATACCAAGAAGGAAGCATTCTGGATTTTGAGCATCACAAAAGTGTGCTGGAAAGGTGTATGTTAAATGAAGCTTGAGGCTGGAGTGCATACCTATGAACCTTGTTCAGAAGGGCTAGAGAGAACCTCAATTTTAATCCATTTTCCCATTTGATCCAATCGCATGGAGTCATAGAATACAACTTGGCAGGCTGTTTTGACCGTGATATTAATGCAGAGGTGTTTTCTTAAAACCACACTTGCTTCCAATTTATGAAAAGGGACCCATATTTTAAAAATAAGCAAATATACCAAAAACAGAATCCCTGTGCTCTGGGCCAGCTTCCAGATATGTCCAGGATGCTCTGTGCCTTTAAATCCTTTTCCTTGGCTCAAGCCTCGCCTCTTTTTCTGACACAGCACAAGCTGAGCATCTTTGAGCTGAACCATAGTCTCCAAGCTGGAAGGCTGGGAAGCGAAGGAGTGCAGTTCTCCCCAGTTTCTTGGCATGAGAGGAGGAGGAAGAGGAAGAGGAGAAAGAAGCAGCTAGCTGCAGTGCTCTTTCATATGCGCACACATGCACATCTCCCCATCTTCACATCCCCTGCTCAGCAGCCAAAGCAAGAAAGAGGGGCATGCATTAGGAAAGGAGGCTTGCCAGAGGAGAGGAGGAGGAGTAGCAGCTGCTTTTGCCTTGCTCTGCCTACATGGCTTGTCTTTTGGATAGAGCTATGGGCTTCCAAAGCACTAGCTGTCACTGTCAGCGCAACTGGGGATCTCTGAAGCTTTAAAGAAGACGTGTGTTCATATTTTTTTTGGAAAAGCTTAGTCTTCTGGCCAGCTTGGCTTGGTGGTCCCCTTCAACCAGGATGTGAGCTGCATCCAAACTCGGTGACTTCTGGATCCAGCTGGAAGACAACAACACAGGACTGGGCTTCCCCAGGGAGTTAATCCACCTGCTTCCTCTGCATGAGGGAGATGAGGTGCTGAGAAGGACAGGGACTCCATCCTCCTCTTCCTCAAGATCTCTCCGAGGGGCACCATGTCACCTGTGGACTGGAGACCAAGGCCCACAGTTCGGTGGGGTGGAACCCTTCTGCTATGCAGATGGAAAGGCTGCAAAGCCAGAGCTTCTGAACTGAATTGATTCATCTTCCCAGCTGCTTGCAGGGAGAGGAAGAAGGGTGCTCTTTCTATTCATGCAGAGAGAGGGTACAGTGTCCCCCTTTCCCCTTTACTTTTTCCAGCATTCTTGAAGGAAACCAGAAGGGTAGTAACCACGATGCATCCGCATGGGATCCAAGGGTTAATCTGAGGGTTAGGAGCTCAACATATCCTGGATTATTATTTTCTCCTCCACCCCACTCCCGTCGATTTTTAATATTTTTTTTGATGTGCCCAAATGGTTGTCTATGAATGTCCAGACTCAGTCAGCCACTGAAGGATCTTTTTTGAACACCTCAAAAAAGGACGAAAGGAGACTGTCTCTTCCTGCCAAAGCCGAACAGTTCTACGCCGTTCCGGAGCAGCCGCCTTGCTCGTAAGTTGGCTCTTTAAATTGTCTTAATGGATTAAAAATAAGCTGTTCCTTTTCTTTTGCAAAGGATTTTTTTTTGGAATGGAAAACATTACCAAATCTGGGCTATTTAAAGGCTCGGGAGAATGTGGTTTGGGAGGATGGGGAGAGATTAAAGTTTGCGTTTGGATGGTGTGCAAAAGTCGGCACACGGAACACATTGACTCATCTCTGTGTCTTCTGTTCACGCGTGTGCCCTTGCGTGGTGCCGACATCTCACAGTCGGCGGGGATCCTTGCTTCAAGGGCTGATCCTTCACAGGGGAAGTTAGTCCTGTTAAGGGTGGCATGTTTGTCCCAGAAAATGGGTGATATTTCCTTTGGAAAGCAGGGCTCCCTTTGACGTAGAGCAAAAGCTCATTCTGGTATACTCTCAAGGGTATGGGAAGCCACCACAAGAACCTGTGATCAAGTGGCAAAAAAGTGATATCAAGGATGTCCAAATGAGACCTCTTGATCTGATGTGGATTATCTTGTTGCTCTTCCCCTCCCCTCTTTCTTTTTGATGCAGGACATGATGTAGAACCTCCCGTGCTTCCAGCATCCCATGGATGCCCGATCTTCATGCTCAAAGTCAACCACCTTGGTCCTTTAAAGGCACTTACTGTGAACCCTATAAAGAAACTCCAAACCTCAGTCAGGGTGGACATCTCCCATAATGGAGCCTTCCAAAGAAAGGCAGGTGGCACTGGCACCAAAGTTATCCTGTTCGGCGAGGAACCCTGCCTGGTGAACAGCCTGAGGAAGGGAAGCAGAAGACGTGGTCTTCAGGATCTCCTCAAGGAATACCTCCAAAAAAGACAATGATGAATTAAGGTATGGGAATGCCCTCCTGGAGTTCGCTTTCCACTACTTTTTCTAGACCCTGGCATTTCAAAGTTGGCAGATTGGAGCACAGATGCAAACCCTTAATCCCTTAAGGTGGCCATTCCTGGTGAGTTCATCTCAACTGGCTTTGCAGCCCAGGGGTGATTCTCAGCCTTCTAGATCTGTGAAGGTTCCTTCTGCAGCTGGAATGGATGGCATGTCCTGGATTGGTGCTTGCCTTGATCCCGACTCAATGGCCCCAGCGTTGTTGCCCCGATCCAACTAGGGTGGGGAGATCAAAGGGTGGCAGGTCAAGGTGCGGCTGAGGCGTTCCGGGGCAGGGTGGGGGAGCGTTAAGATGTGGAGATCTCCCCAGCCAAGAGACGTTCCGTGGAGGCACAGTCTGGCTGGGCAAAAGCAGAATGCACAGCGCGGCTCTGCCCCAGCTCCCTGGCACCGTGTGAAGGATGAACTCCCGGGGCTTGCAGGATAGGCAGCCCACTGACAACGCGACCAGCGGCAGCAACACCGGCGAGAGGGAGCGCATCAGGGGACGCATGAAAATGGTGATCGGACAGCTCGAAGGCATCCTGCAAGAACTTAAGGAGGTGGCCAAGGAACTCCGAGACGTAAGTGTGGCTTGGGACGCAATGGGAAGGCACTAAGGTGCATCTAGAGTCAAAGAGAGGTGGAAAACCATATCTAGAACAAAGGCCAGGTCAAAACAGTTATGGAAAACTGGACATGTATAAAATAGGGGCAGAATTTGTACATGATCTCAGATAGAGAATGAAGCATGCGTATGAGTAACCATAAGGGCTCTATTTCACCTTTTCTGAAAATCTAGGTCCAGTTCTCTGACACTCTAGTGATGGTTCTAGCTGTCAGCATGTATGGTTTTATCCATATGACTGCACCTATCATGGGTCCAGTAATGTTAAGATTGCGTAAATGTTCTGCAGTTGTGAATTTTAGCCATGGTTGCACTGCATCATGGGATTTGTCATCTGAAAGCCATGTCAATGTTTCTTTGGCTAAGTAGGGTATGTGTGTTTCATTCTAGGTGGCCTTTGATATTTTGTGATCACAGGAGATGTTTTAGCTGGAAAGTACTAAACTATTGCAAGAATGCGACCACTTGTTCAGCTAACAAGGGTTATACATTGGTAGTATAAATGAAAGCTTCATTCAAGAGCCATAGGAGATGACACGTTGAGTCATATTTTGGGAAATGGAATCCAAAAGTATTGTCGAAGGCAATGTGAGTTTTCTGGGCTGTATGGCCATGTTCCAGAAACATTCTCTCCTGACGTTTCATCGGCATCTATGGCAGGCTTCCTCACAGGTTGTGAGGTCTGTTGGAAACTAGGAAAAATTGGGTTTATAAGTCTGTGGCTATATTGTTAATACAATAAATAAAGAACAACACTCAAAAACAGGGGAATTCCTGACAAGAAACAATCAGGGCCAGCTAATCACCTCCCAACAAAGGATTCCCCCAGGCACTAAGAAGCCAGACTTTGAAACTGCGGTCATTAAATGTTACATCCAGAATAGATTACTGCAATGCACTCTACGTGGAGCTGCCTTTGAAGACTGTTTAACTTCAACTAAACCAATGGGCCAGATTACGAACTGTTGTTGTGTCAGTTCCACTGGCTGCCGATCCACTTCCAAACTCAATTCAAAGTGCTGATTTTGATCTATAAAGCTCTATATGGTTCTGGCCCAGCTTACTTGTCTGAACACATCTCCCTCTCTGTCCCGCCTTGCGGTTTAAGATCATCCAGGGAGACCCTGCTCTCGCTCCCGCCAGCGTCGCAAATATGTCTGGCGGGGACGAGAGACAGGGCCTTCTCAGCTGTAGCCCCCTGCCTGTGGAACTCACTTCCCAATGAGGTAAGATCGGCTTCATCCCTCCTGCCGTTTAGGAAGAAATTGAAGTCGTGGTTCTGGAACCAGGCTTTTGGACAGCAAGCATAAATAGCACTTTGGATATGGAATTTGACTGGAATGGTGATACTGTTTTATTGCTTTAATTAAAGTTCTATTTATTGTTTTAATTGTTGTTATATTGCTTTGTTATATTTAGTGGCATCAAATTGTGCCAAATGTAAGCCATCCCGAGCCCCCCTTCGGCAGTTGAGAAGGACGGGGTAGAAATACTGGAAATAAATAAAATAAATAAACAATCAAGATGGCCAATTAAAACATTCACACCTACCTCAAGCAGACAAGAGTTCTTTCTCCCACCATGGACATTCCACAGATATATGAACCCCATTTTCTCTAGTTTCCAACAGACCCCACAACCTCTAAGGATGGCTGCCATAGATGCGGGCAAAACATCAGGAGAGAATGCTTTTGGAACATGGCCATACAGCCCAGAAAACTCACAACAACCCAGAATCTTAAAGTGCCATAATCATGTTATTTAAGGCAGGTGTGTGCTTTAAGGAGGCTTCAGTTCGTACCGGTTTCTTACCTTAAAGGAGGCGCTTGGCTGCAGGTAGGCAAGTGCGCTTTTGAGCCTGCACACCACGGACACATCCTTTCCAAGACAAGAAGGCTGCTAATGAAAAGCAGATGAGGAGCCGAGATAGGTCCCTGCTTGGTTTCGTGTCAACTTGATTTTCGTACTGGGAGGGGTCTTCCCGTTATGTCAGGCATGGGCATTGGACTCCAACTCCCACAATTCCTAATGGCCTAGGAATTATGGAAGTTGTAGTCCAACACACCTGTAGGGCTGAAGTTTGCCCATACCTGCATTACGTGCTCTCAAAAACATTGGAAGTATTGAAAGAGCGGATGAAACAAAGGGAAATGGTTCCGTACACAACCCCAATCTGGAAATTGCTATGGCTTCTTCAAACACTACAATGGCATGGACCTTGGGAGATGACTAACCATACCATTTTCAGAGACACATGTGCCAGGGAGGTGTGATAGTGCCTTCTCAATGACTATCCCTAGGAAAGTTCTGAGAAGGACAATAAGCATGCTAAGAGGGATGGCAAACAAAACATAAAAGGTTGAGAGATTTGGGCCCGTTTGCCCCGGTGAAGAGAAGATTGAGAAGCACTATTTCAATATCAAGGAGAGCATGGGACAGGCTTGTTCTCTGCTATCCAAGAGCGTAGGACCAAGTGTAATGGTATGAAGTTACAAGAAGGTAGGTTTTCTTTGAGCATTGGAAGGAATATCTTGACAGTAGGAACGGTTTAGCAACGAAGCCAATTATTTAGAGCAGGGCTGTCCAACTTCTACCGGCCCAGGGGCCTGAATTCCGGTCACTGATGACCTGGGGGGCCGAAGAGTCTGCCCCCGCCCCCGGCTCCACCCCTGGCCCGGCCCCCACCCCTCCCCCAGCTCCAATTTACTTACAATTCATAAGAGGCATCCATACAATCAAATATCATCTTTTACTAAGGGGAAATGCAGGGAGGGAATACATAAGGGGCATCCATACACAATTACATAATAATAACATAAAGGTTAGCCTACCTTCCCAAACGCGCAGGATCCAGGAGTAGCCGGACCACGAGCAGAGGCGACGACCGACCGAGGCAGCAGCCGAGAAGGTCCAAATCACGTCTGCGGGGGCCGCAGGGATTAAGTAGCCGAGATTTCGGCAACAGGAGTATCGCGAGACTACGGAAGCCACACGGGATTTCGCTCTCAACGCAGGCGTGATCTCGCGTTGAGAGCGAAATCCCGTGTGGCTTCCGTAGTCTACTTGCTCCGGAACCCGGAAGTGGGTGATTTTTAAAAATATTATTATTTAATTTATTTTTTATTTTTTATTAAAAAGCTTAGGGGGCCGCAGGGAAGGGGCTGGGGGGCCTTATACGGCCCCTGGGCCGCCAGTTGGACAGCCCTGATTTAGAGAGATTGTGGAATCTCCTCCTCTGAGCTGAGCCAACAATGTGATGCAGCAGCTAAAAAAGCCAATAGGATTTTGGCCTGCATCAATAGGAAGTGTCTAGATCCAGAAAAGTCATATTTATTTATTTATTTAAAACTTTTGTACCCCAACCTTCTCACCTCTATCAAGGGACTCAGACCGGCATAACAATTCAATGCTATACAATTTAAAAACGACTTCAACAACATATTAAAATACATTAAAACCCAGCATAAAACCACATTGCCATTAAAACAATTCCACTCAATCTGTAAACGTGGTCATACATTCAGATAATAGCCAATCTCAGCCTATTCTGGGAAGGCTTGGTTCCACATCCAGGTCTTCACCAGCCTCCTAAGACCTAAAGGACAACAGAGAGGGGGCAGATCTAGCATCACTTGGTAGAGAGTTCCACAGTCGAGGGGCCACAACATAGAAGGCCCTGTCTCTCATCCCCACCAGCCATACTTGCGAAGCCGGTGGGACCGAGAACAGGGCCTCTCCGGAGGAGAATCCGTTCGGACAGGTAAACTGGGCCAGAACCATATAGGGTTTTGTAGGTTAAAACCAGCACTTTGAATTGTGCTCGGAAGCTAATTGGCAGCCAGTGGAGCTGGCGCAGCAAGGGAGTTATATGCTCCCTGTGCCCCACTCCTGTTAGTAACCTGGCTGCCGAACGTTTGACTAATTGCAGCTTCCGAACAGTCTTCAGGGGCAACCCCACGTAGAGAGCATTGCAGTAGTGTATTCTATCCCTCTCTTCTGCCTTGGTCAGACCACACCTGGAATATTGAGTCCAATTCTGAGTACCACAATTGAAGAGAGATATTGACAAGCTGGAATGTGTCCAGAGGAGGGCGACTCAAATGATCAAGTGCTTGGAGAGCAAGTCCTATGAGGAGCGGCTGAAAGAGCTGGGCATGTTTAGCCTGCAGAAGAGAAAGGCTGAGAGGAGACATGATGAAGGCTGTGTATAAATATGTGAAGGGAAGTCATAGGGAGGAGGGTGCAAGCTTGTTTTCGGCTGCCCTGGAGATTAGGATGCAATGGAACAATGGCTTCAAACTACATTAAAGGGGATTCCACCTGAACATGGAATCTTGAGTCCCCTTTGGGGCGAGAGAAAGCGGGATATAAATGCAGTAAAAGAAATAAATAAACATTAGGAAGAACTTCCTATTTAGTAATGTATTTATTTATTATTTCACATATTTGTATCCTGTCCTTCTCACCCCCCCCCCCCCCCCCCGAGGGGGACACAGGTCAGCTTAGAACATGCAACCATTAGATGCCATCACATAAATTATAAATAAACAATTACAGTTAAAACAAGCAGTTAAAACATCAATTATTAAAGCATCCATTTACAATCACTCAAGTTCAAAATCACAATCCAGGACAATCCATTGTCGGTCACATAAATCTCTCTCATTCTTGTTGGTGCATCTACTGTTCGAACGCTTGGTCCCACAATAATGTTTTAAGTCAGTGTTTCTCAACTTTCCTAATGCCTGCGACCCCTTAATACAGTTCTTCTAACCCGCAAACATAAAATTTGAATACTGGTGGGATTGGGAGGATTGATTTTGTCATTTGGGAAGTGTACTTACTGGGATATATAGTTCACCTACAGTCTGAACTCCACCAACGATGGAATTGAACCAAACTTGGCACACAGAACTCCCATGACCAACTGGAAGGGTTTGGTGGGCATTGACCTTGAGCTTTGGAATTGTCTCTTTCGGCATTACTTCGCGAACGAAGATTCTTAGGAAGGACTCATCCCACGCTTTTTACAAGCGCGTTGATGACTAAAAAGGCCAATCCGAGAAAGGCAAGTTTGGTTGCAGAAAGCACAGCAGAAAGTCTCTGTGGGTGATGTTGTTTCCAAGCTGCGGCTCTTTCTGCGTTGTCGTTTCTCTTCGAGACCCATTCAGCGTGTCTTCTCAAAAGAGGCTGCAGCATTGTGGATAGTGCGTCTCCATGCCTCCCGATGTGAGGCCAGGGTGGACCATTGTTGGTAATCAATCTGGCCAAGCCTGAGATGTTGTTTCAGGGAGTCCTTATATCTCTTTTTGGGGGGCCCTCTCTTGCGCTGACCCGTGGCGAGTTCACCATAGAGTAATATCTTTGGGAGGCAGTGGTCCTCCATCCTAGAGATGTGTCCTGCCCAGCGCAGCTGTGTTCTCAATAGCATGG
The DNA here is from genome assembly GCA_030556195.1 of Anolis apletophallus. NCBI lineage: Eukaryota > Metazoa > Chordata > Lepidosauria > Squamata > Anolidae > Anolis > Anolis apletophallus. The sequence goes on along the minus strand of JARBWK010000015.1, from coordinate 32,858,154 downwards.
CCTCAATGCTGGTGATCCCTGCTTGCTCAAGGACAGCAACATTAGTCACATAGTCGGTCCAGTGTATATTTAGGATTGTGCGAAGACAGCGCTGATGAAAGCGTTTGAGGAGTCGTAGGTGTTGATGATAGGTGACCCATGTTTCAGACCCATAGAGGAGAATAGACAGTACGATAGCTCTGTACACACTGATTTTGGTGCTTTGCCTCAGGTGCTTGTTGCTCCAGACTCTTTTGTGAAGCCTTCCAAATGCACTCTATGGAGTTGTAGTTCACCTACATCCAGAGAGCACTGTGGACTCAAACAATGATGGATCTGGAGTGTTTTTTAAAAAAAATACTCTAACAACCATCATGTTGGACTATACAGAGAAGCCATTGAAATCCATAGGCATGTGGACAATTTCAACAGAGAAAGGAGAAAACCATGAAAATGAACAAAATCTGGCTACTAGTATTATAAAAAAAACCCTCTAAAATCAGGACAGTAAATAAAGAACAACACTCAAAAATGGGAATTCCAGACAAGAAACAATCAGGGCCAGCTAATGACCTCCCAACAAAGGATTCCCCCAAGCAATAAGAAGCCAGACTTGGAAACTGCTAGGTAATTAAATGCTAATCAAGGTGGCTAATTGAAACATTCACACCTACCTCAAACAGACAAGAGTACTTTCTCCCACCCTGGACATTCCACAGATATATAAACCCCTTTTTCCTAGTTTCCAACAGACTTCACAGCCTCTGGGGATGGCTGCCATAGATGCAGGTGAAACGTCAGGAGAGAATGCTTCTGGAACATGGCCAGACAGCCCGGAAAACCCGCAACAGATTCCCCTCTTGCTTTGAAAGACAACCGAGACAGAGAGACCAATGTAATATACAAAAGCTTTAAACACTTTTTATTATAATTATACTTATGTTTCAAGCTTTCTAAACCAACCCAAGTAGGACACCAACTGAATGAATGAATGGAATATATGGAAAAATATCTATAGGTTTTGTTGCATTTTCCTCCTTATCCCACAGCAGTTTCAGAGAAGCTCAGACTGTTTATCTGTTCAGCTTAGTATTATCGTCTTTAGGTCTCCGGAATCTCGGTTAGGATTTTCCTCCAACAACCACCTGCTCATTGAGCCTTTTCACCTGATAGCTTCTGCATGCAAAGCGTGTGACTTTCAGCTGGGCTGTGGGTACAAAACCCTTGTGCTTTTTGTGTTGTGTATTACAGAAAACATGAAACCCTGCCTATTTTTTTGTATTTTCAACACAATTTGGATTTTGAGTATAGCCTCAAGCTGGTGGCTTCCAGATTTGTGGGGCAGCAAACCTACTCCTGGTTTTAATATTAGTTGTGATGTGCCTTAGTGTTGTTTCCAGCTTATGATGAATCTACTTCAGGTGTTCCTTGGCAAGATATGCTCAGAGAGAGGTTTGTCTTTAACCCCCTTTGAGGCTGAGAGAATGTGACTTGTCTGAGGTCATTTAGTAGGTTTCAATATTTATTTATTAATTTACTATATTTATACCTCACCCTCTCTCACCCCGAAGGGGACTCAGAGCAGCTTACAAATTATATGTATATATACAATATATTATATTATTAGCATAGCATATTACATTATAATGCTATCTATATTATATGTACATACAATATATTGTATTATTAGCATTACACAATATTAATATTATATATTACTATCTTGTACTATACCACTATACTGCAATATTATTAGTAATATTACATGTAATATTTCATATATAATTATCCTATTGTATTATTAGTGGTATTATAGTGTATTACATTATAATATAATTGTTAATATTATATGTATACATATTATATTATTAGCATAACACAATATTAGTGTTATATATTCCTATATTTCATGTAATATTTCATATACAATTATTCTATTGTATTATTAGTATATTGTATTACATTATAATATTAATATACTATATATACATAATATATTTCATTAGCATAGCACAATATTAGTATTATATATTACTATATTGTACTATATCACTATACTGCAATGTTATTAGTAATATTACATGTAATATTTCATATATAATTATTATATTGTATTATTAGTGGTATTATAGTGTATTACATTATAATATAATTGTTAATATTATATGTTAATATTAGCATAATGCAATATTAGTGTTATATATTGCTATATTTCATGTAGTATTTCATATACAATTATTCTATTGTATTATTAGTATATTGTATTACATTATACCATTAATATTAATATTATATATATATTTACATAATATATTCCATTATTAGCATAGCACAATATTAGTATTATATATTACTATATTGTACAATATATGTTATTAGTAATATTACATGTAATATTGCATATATAATTATTCTATTGTATTATTAGTGGTATTATATTGTATTACATTATAATATAATTGTTAATATTATATGTATACATACTATATTATATTATTAGCATAGCACAATATTAGTGTTATATATTGCTATATTGCATGTAATATTTCACATACAATTATTCTATTGTATGATTAGTATATTGTATTACATTATAATATTTTTATTAATATTATATATATTTACATAATATATTCCATTATTAGCACAGCACAATATTAGTATTAACTATACTGCAATATTATTAGTAATATTACATGTAATATTGCATATATAATTATTCTACTGTATTATTAGTGGTCTTATATTGTATTGCATTATAATATAATTGCTCCTATTATATTTATACATAATATGTTATATTATTAGCATAGCACAATATTAGTATTATATATTGCTATATTGCATGTAATATTTCATATACAATTATTCTATTGTGTTATTAGTATATTGTATTAAATTATAATATTATTATTAATAATATTATATGTATGCATAATATATTCCATTATTAGCATAGTACAATGTTAGTATTATATATTACTATATTGTACTATATCACCATACTGCAATATTATTAGTAATATTGCATGTAAAATATCATATAATAATCCTATAATACTATTATCAATTGCATTTTAAAAATGGTCAATCTGGCTCTAGTCCAGCCGTCAAACTACTACACCACACAAGAGCTATCCAATGCTGTTGCACTGTTATCCTTCCAAAATGCGTCCAGTACTTTGGACAGCTCCATCAACATTTGAATTTAAATTATCGCATTAAAGGACGCTGGCATTGAATCCACTAGCTGACAATGCTGAGAATTACTATTAAAGGTGCCAAACTCAACTTCCCTTGTGTGCTCCTTAATAGAATAATAATGTTGGAAGGGATCACATGGGACATCTAGTCCAACCCCCTGCCATGCAGGAAAAGCACAATCAAAGCACCCCCAACAGATGGCCATCCATTCAGCCTTAAATAGAAAGAATTGTGGTTATCCAATTGGCTAACCAATTGGTGAAAACACCACATGGGCTCCTGCGGAGATGAATGGAAGTGCAACTGCAACTATAGAATGAATGCAGTTTGGCTGAATGCTGTGGGATCACAGGAGTCACCTCTGCCAAAGAGTGGTGACATCTCACCAAACGACAACTCCCAGGATCCTGCAGCATTGAGCCATGGCATTGAAAGTAGTGTCCAACTGCACTCATTCTACAATGTAGATGCTCCCTGTTGGTGTGAATATGTGAATTTGGTTATTCCTTGCCTAAGAAAACACTATGAAATTCCAGGAATGCCTCAGATTGGCAGGAGACTAGAAGGCACACTCGCACACATTACCTCTCGATAGTTGACATCATTGTATGCATTCTGGCATGTTGACTGAGCAGAAAGGCATAGTGCAAAATTGAGAAAGGGATAAAAAAATACAGCTTGAGGTGCTGCATGGCTCTAGCACAGGCATGGGCAAGCTTTGGCCCTCCAGGTGTTTTGGACTTCAACTCCCAAAATTCCTAACAGTGGGAGTGGAAGTCCAAAACACCTGGAAGGCCAAAGTTTGCCCATGCCTGCTCTAGTGCTCATAACGTTCCTCTAAGCATAGCTACTTGTCTTCCTTCCTCTTTAAGTATTCCATAATACAGTGCTTAAGTGGCTGAGGGGGGAAAGGAAAGGGCCTGAGACTGTTAGGAATTGTGGGAGTTGAAGTTCAAAACATCTGGAGCGCCAAAGTTTGCCCATGCCTGGTATAGACTCACCCTACACCCTACCCTAGTTGTGGCTAGAAGAGCTTTTGCACAACTAAAACTTGTGCACCAGTTGTGCCAGTATCTTGGGAAGTCTGACTTGGTCACAGTGGTCCATGCTCTTGTTACATCCCAAATAGACTGCTGCAATGCACTCTACCTGGGGTTGCCTTGGAAGACTGCTTGGAAGCTCCAACTAGTCCAACAGTTGACAGCCAGGTTACTCACTGGAGCAGCACACAGAGGGCATACAACCCTTCTGTTATGCCAGCTCCACTGACTGCCGATCTGCTACCAAGCACAATCAAAGGGCTGGCCTTAACCTTTAAAGCCCTGAATAGTTCCAGCCCAGATTACCTGTCCAAAGGTATCTCCTGTTACAAACCACCACAAAGTTTAAGATCAGCTGGAGAGGCCCAGCTCTCGATCCCACCACCATCACAAATGCAACTGGCGGGGACAAGAAACAGGGCCTTCTCAGTGGTGGCCTCTCACCTGTGGAGCTCTCGATCCCACCACCATCACAAGTGCAACTGGTGGGAACAAGAAGCAGGACCTTCTCAGTGGTGGCCCCACACCTGTGGAGCTCTTGATCTCACCCCACACCTGTGGAGCTCTTGATCTCACCACCATCACAAAATGCAACTGGTGGGGACAAGAAACAGGGCCTTCTCAGTGGTGGCCCTCACCTGTGGAGCTCTCTCCCCAGTGACATCTGATTGGCTACCTCCTTCCTGTCCTTTAGAAAGAAACTCAAAACTTGGTTATGGGACCATGCATTTGAACAGTAGCAGCAACAATCAGGAATAAGACTCAAAGTGACATGTATGACAATGGACTGTCCCAGACACTGATTTTGAACCAGCTTGATTTTAATCAAGTTTTTCTTAATGTAATGTATTTTAATGAACTGTTTTATATGTGTTTTATGAATGTGGTTAGCACTAGAATGAGTGGTTGTTGTGAAGCCGCCCTGAATCCCCACAAATGTACGAAATAAATAAATATGTAATCAATGTGAAGGCAAAAAAATTCCTAATTCAATTACAGACTACATAAATAAAAGTCTCCCGATTGTGATAAGTAATAAGGCCACTCTATTTTGCTTTGGCCAAGAGTTCTTTGTCCCGTTAGAGCAGGGGTGCTCACACTTTTTCAGCATGCGAGCTACTCTTAAAGCAACCAAGTCCAAAAGATCTACCTGCCCCTGCCGCCGTGTGCTCCCGCACGCTCCCACCGCCGCCTGCTCTTGCCACCGCATGTGCTCTTGCTGCTGTTTTCCGCCCGCGCAGCGCTTCTTCCTCCTGCAGGGCATTGCAGGAAGGAGAAAACACAAGGCGGGGCATCCAGAGGGAGCGCTCCACCCTGCCTGTCTCGATGGCAACGGAGGCTGCACAGCTGCTTCTGGACGAGAGAGAGGCAGGGCGCTCCCTCCAGAGGCCTCGTCTTGTGCTTCCTTCTTCCTGCAATGCCCCGCAGGCGAAAGAAGCACCGCGAGAGCGGAAGCCAGCAGCAGGAGCGCACGTGCGCACAGGGTGTGCGCATGGCAGAAGTGCCCCATCCGGCTGGTGAGGCCCAAAGATGACCTGGAAGAGGGCCGAAGATCTACTAGTAGCTCCCGAGCTACCTAATGAGCACCCCTGCATTAGAGTGTTCTGATGTGGACATGGCAGCTTAACACAAGCTGGAACATGTCCTGAGACGGACGCCGCTAGTAACCTAGAGACCAAATCCTGTGATGATAAGTTGTAGGAGTATGTTTATCCTGGAATGGAGATGATTAAGAGATGGCATGATAGGCGGGCGCCTTCAAATCTTTGCAAGGCTGTCATGGAGATTATGGGAAAAAATTCATTCTTGTTGCATCAGAATATAGAGCTGGAATGAAAGGCATTTGAATTACTAGAAGGAGAATAAACAAATGTATTATAGCAGGGCTGTCCAACTTCTACGGGCCCAAGGGCCGGAATTCCGGTCACTGATCACCTGGGGGCCGAAGGGTCTGCCTCCGCCCCCTCCCCAGCTCCGCCCCACCCCTCCCTCGGCTCTGCCCCTCCCGGCTCTGCCCCTCCCGGCTCCACCCCTCCCCGGCTCCAATTTACTTACAATTGGCCTTGAGTTGTGGAGTTGTAGTTCACCTCCATCCAGAGAGAACTGTGGACTCAAATAATGATGGATCTGGACCAAACTTGGCATGAATACTCAATATACCCAAATGGGAACACTGGTGGATTTGGGGGAATGTTTCCTAATACCTTTGAGTTATTTGAGTCCACACTCAAATTGGGACACACCAAAAAACCCAAACACCTCAATGCCGTCGCAGGGCTTGATGGGGCCTCCTTTCCCAGAGGTGGGTGGAGGAGGCCCAAAAAGCTCCCTCCCTCCCTGAAGGGAAAACAAGCCGCGGGGCGGGCGCAAAGGAAGCCACGTTGCGCCCTGCACGCGAGGAAGGCAGCACAACAAGGGGAGGGGCGCGGAGGAGGGGAAGAAAGCGTCGCCAAGGAAACTGCTGCTGAGGGACCCCCCCCCCCTCCTCACCCAACGTCCCACTGTTTTTAGATTGATTGATTCGAGCCAGGCCCTTCCTTACCCATACTGCAGGAGCCCCGCCACAGGGCCAAAGCGCCAAGGCCGCCGCCGTCCCTGAAGAGCCCCGCTGGAGCTGAGGCCAAGCTCAGGCTGCACAGGAAGTCGATCACGATCTACCAGTCGATCGCAGGACTAAAGGAGGTCGATCGCAGCCAGATGGGGCGCTCCTCAGAGGGGGAAGAGCCAGGCCGTGCCAAGCCCTGCCCCCTCCCCAGCTTCGGCACTCCCAGCAACTGCTCCAGCCTTGAGGAGAGCAGGGCCAAGCCAGCCCTGTGCTAGCTTGGCACTGCCATCCTCAAGCCTGGAGAAGCTGCTGGGAGCTCCAAACCAGAGGGGAGGGGATGGGGCTTTGCACGGCCTGGCTCCACCCCCTCTGGCTTCCACTCTAGCAGCTGCTTCTCCAGGCTTGAAGATGGCAGTGTCAAGCCAGTGGTGGCATAGCACAAGGCTGGCTTGGCCCTGCTCTCCTCAAGGCTGAAGCAGCTGCTGGGAGTGCCGAAGCCAGAGGGGGGCGGAGCCAGGCCACTCCAAGCCCCGGCCCCACCCCTCCCCTCTCCAGTCTTAAGGAGGTAGGGAGATCTTTCTGACTTGGTTTTATTATGTAGCTCGCATGCTGAAAAAGTGTGGGCACCCCTGCTCTACTGTAATACTTTATTTATATTCTGTCCTGTCTCCCCAAGGGGACTCAGAGCAGATTACAGCATATGTACAGACAAAAACACAGACAAACATTCAGTGCCTTGATACGATGAGACAGAAATTGTATCATGACACAGGCAAAGGCTTCCCCTTTCATCTCCAGCTTCTGGAGGCAGTGCTCAACTCCAGCTCTGGGGGAGGTGTTCATCTTCATTTCCAAGCTGAGGAGCCTGCGTTGCCCATAGATTGCTTGGAGTGCCTATTTGCCTTCTCGCCAAACTGGTACCTATTCATATACTTGCATTTTCAGTTTTCAAGCTGCTAGATTGGCAGAGCTGGGGCTAACAGCGGGAGCTCACCCCATCCAGCAGATTCGAACTGCTGAACTTCAGGTCAGCAGTTCAGCAGCACAAGGGTTTAACCCATTGTGCCACCATGGCCCCTCCAATTTGTGCCATAGATTTCCTGAAGTCTGGGAATCATTTATTTTAAGCACCGGGAATGTGGCACAGCTGGCTGTCAGCTGCATAAGATCTCTCTGACCAGTAGGTCATGAGTTCGAAGCCTGCCCAGGTCGAGGTGGGTGCTCGACCTTTAAGTGTAGCCTGCTGTTGACCTTTGCAGCCCAAAAAACAGTTGCACGGGTCAAGTAGGAGATAAAAGTACCACATTAAGTGGGGAGGCAAATTTTGACTGAATTATGATGCCATTAAAGAACTCCAGGAACGCTGAGGAATGCGGAAGAAACAACAAGGGATGCTGGGAACACTGAGAGAGGAGAAGTGTGTCAGCTCCCCCTGGTGGCCAGAGTTTGCCTCTGTTCATCTATATGTGTGTATGTGGAAACGGCAGGGATGGTCTGCTAAGTATGTGTACCTGTAATCCGCTCTGAGTCCCCTTCAGGGTGAGAAGAGCGGAATATAAATAAAGTGTGTGTGTGTGTGTGTGTGTGTGTGTGTGTGTGTATTTACAACATTTGTATTCCACCCTTCTCACCCCAAAGGGGACTCGGGGCAGATCACAGAACACATACACTCAATGCTGTTAAACAGACAGAACAAACAACTTCCCAACTTCAGCATCCTGGAGGCTGTGCGTGATTCCAGCCACAAGGGGGTGCTGTTGCTCCATCCTCTATGGCGAAGAGCCTTGATCACAGACTTCCTCCTTCCTTTGATCACCAGAATTTTTGTTTATGGTGCCATAAAATTCCTTGTAGCAATGATGGAAGGAGAATGGGAAGAATTGACAATATAGTAGGACCATGTATTATATGCGGGATTTGTTCCTGGACCCATTTGCGTAATCCGGAATCCTGTTTTTCATATCTGAAATTAACAATGAGAATTGCTCCGGTAGACCGAGAGAATGCCTAGAGGAGGGTTCTTTCTTGGCCTTCGGTCAATTTTGTGGTCAACGTCCAATGGAAATATTGATGGAAATTGACCATAAAATGGTATCGGAGGCCTAGAGGTAAGATTTCTCTTGGCCTTTTCTAGGTAATTCAGAACTCTTTTGAGTCTAAATGAGCTCACATTTAACGAGCTCATGTAATAAGCGGGCCAACCTTAATATATTCACAAAGTGATTGTTGTAATTAAATATTAAAGAGTTTCCAGCATGTTGGCAATACAGAGCATAATCCTTTACCAAAGGATGGACCTTCAGAAGCTGCTCAGAAGATGTAATTTTTTTTGAAAAAAAGGAGATGTGCCTATCGCAACCTCCCTTTGTGTTTATGTCTGATTAACCTCCTGGCTATATATATTGGAGACTTGAAAGGCTAATTAGTATATCAGGATGAGTCAGTGTATTGAACAGACTTTGTATCTGATAGACTGGGCAAAATGAAAATTTACAAAAGCAAAGATAATGTGAACGAAAGAGCCGACCTGTCTATTGAGCTGAGCCAAGGCTGAGATCGTCACGGGGGATATTTGAATCAATGTTTGCAAAATTTGCGGCGGTTGAGAAGGCAACAATACATGTGGAAAACATAATGTGTCTCTCTCACCTTCACGATAGTCAGAGGGGAGGCCTTTGTTCCAGATTGAAGGGAAGGTCTCTAAGCATCACCCAATGATACCCAACATGGAAAGAATGACTCACTGGACTTCCTAAGGGAAAGGAATCCTTATGGAAATACCAGGATGACTAATAGATGTTAAAGGGTTCATCTGATGATATTTATCCGGGGTGGGATGTCATTTGGACCTCATCCTAATACAAAAGCTTTCTCGGAGTCTGCTTTAGACCAGAAGTACTCACACTTTTTCAGCATGCAAGCTACTTATAAAACAACCAAGTCAAAATGATCTACCTACCCACTACTCAGAGAGCCATAAAAGCAAAATATTTGGAAATTTATTTCAGTGAGAGCCATATAATATATCTTAAGACTTAATTCAAAATGTGAGTAAATGTGAATATATAATGATGATGATGGTGATAATATTAATTCAGCCGTTGCTGAATACTACTATTAATAATAGATTTCCTAGATGATGGTGATAATATTAACCTCCTTCTTCCAGGGAAAAACACAATCAAAGCATTCCTACTACTACTCTGATAATAATAATAGTAACAACAACAACAATAGGTTCCTAGAGTAGAAGGAGACCTCCAAGGGCCATCCAGTCCAACCTCCTTCTGCCATAAGGGAAAAACACAATCAAAGCATTCCTCACAGATGACCATTCAGTCTCTGATAATAATAATAATAGTAATAGTAACAACAACAACAATAGGTTCCTAGAGTAGAAGGAGACCTCCAAGAGCCATCCAGTCCAACCTCCTTCTGCCATAAGGAAAAAAACACAATCAAAGCATTCCTCACAGATGGCCACTCAGTCTCTGATAATAATAATAGTAACAACAACAACAATGGGTTCCTAGAGTAGAAGGAGACCTCCAAGGGCCATCCAGTCCAACCTCCTTCTTCCATAAGGGAAAAACACAATCAAAGCATTCCTCACAGATGGCCACTCAGTCTCTGATAATAATAATAGTAACAACAACAACAACAATAGGTTCCTAGAGTAGAAAGAGACCTCCAAGGGCCATCCAGTCCAACCTCCTTCTGCCATAAGGGAAAAACACAATCAAAGCATTCCTCACAGATGACCATTCAGCCTCTGATAATAATAATAATAGTAATAACAACAACAATAGGTTCCTAGAGTAGAAGGAGACCTCCAAGAGCCATCCAGTCCAACCTCCTTCTGCCATAAGGAAAAAAACACAATCAAAGCATTCCTCACAGATGGCCATTCAGTCTCTGATAATAATAATAAGAATAATAGTAATAATAATAGTAATAGTAACAACAACAACAACAACAGGTTCCTAGAGTAGAAGGAGACCTCCAAGGGCCATCCAGTCCAACCTCCTTCTGCCATAAGGGAAAAGCACAATCAAAGCATTCCTCACAGATGGTCATTCAGTCTCTGATAATAATAACAACAACAACAATGGGTTCCTAGAATAGGAGGAGACCTCCAAGGGCCATCCAGTCCAACCTCCTTCTGCCATAAGGAAAAAGCACAATCAAAGCATTCCTCACAGATGGCCATTCAGTCTCTGATAATAAATAATAATAATAGTAACAACAACAATAGGTTCCTAGAGTAGAAGGAGACCTCCAAGGGCCATCCAGTCCAACCTCCTTCTGCACCTGTGTGGCTTCGGGAGCCTGCGGGGCGGGACTGAGCCTTCCTCCCGCCCTGCCTGTGATCTCCCAGGACACCCTACATGATCTACCAGTAGATCGCGATCTACCTAATGCGCACCCCTGCTTTAGACTAATGGCAAGAGTCAACTGTGCCTTTGACAGAGGAGAGTTGTCTGAAAGAGAGAGAAAAGAAAGATAGCATCAGAGAAAAGGAACTAGGAAATTGGGGGTCACAAAGCAGAAGAAAAAAAGGGTGTAATGAAAGTGGTGCCAGAAAGAGATAAAAGAAAAGGGTGTCAGAGAGAGAAAGAGAAAAGTGGTGGTGAGAACAACAACAACAACACTTTATTTATATTCCTCCCTTCTCCCCGAGGGGACTCAGATCAGATTACAACATATAAACAGACACAGGCAAACATTCAATGCCTTGTTATATAATATAATATATTGTATATACATATAATATTGATAATATAATGTAAAACAATATATACTACTAAAATAATATGATATTATAATTATATATTTATATTACATGTAATATTACTAATAATATTACAGTATAATGTTATAGTACAATGTAATATATAATATTAGTTTTGTGCTATGGCAATAATATAATATATTGTATTTAATTTTTACTTGTAAGCCACTCGGAGTCCCCCTCGGGGTGAGAAGGGCAGCATATAAATGTCATAAATGAATAAATAAATACATAAATTGTTACACTGAAGTACAATGAGACACAAACACAGAGACAAAGGCAAAGGCTTCTTATTTAATTTCTGGCTCTGGAGGCAGTGCTCATCTCCGGCTCCACGGGAAGTTCTCATTTCCATTTCGAATCCCAGGAGCCGGCATTGTCTGTAGGCACCTCCTGGTCATGTGGCTGGCATGACTGCATGGAGTGTCTTTTTGCCTTTCCCACCCACTGATTTACTCACATTTGCATGTTTTCAAACTGCTAGGTTGGCAGGAGCTAGGTCTAATAGTGGGAGAGAAGAGAGAAGATAGGTAAGAGAGAGGAAAAGAAAGAGGCATCAAGAAGAAAGAGAATATTTATTTATTTATTTATTTCGGAGCATTTTTGATTGGGGGGCTGAGTTTGGTTCTGAGACTTATCACTACCCTAGAGTATTGAACCCAATAACCCCATTAATGGGGATATAATGAGCATGGTGATCAGATCATGACAAATAAACAGGCAGTTTAAATAATGTACATTTTCGTGGACCACCCTGAGAATTTCGGTGAAGCCCCCCCGGCTCTGCCTGCCTGGAGGAACTATGGCTTACACAGGCAACCATTCATACACACACACACACACACGCAATTACAGTTAAAACAGCAATTAAAAACTATTATAAACATTCAATTTAAAACAAGAAAGGAGGTGTCGGAAAGAAAGAGAAGAAAGGGATGCCAGGAAGAAGAAAAAAAGAATGTGGGTTCCAAGAGAGGAGAGGGTTGTGTCAGGAAAAGAGGGGGGAAGAGGGTGTCAAAAGCCCAGGTAGAAAAGTGGTTCAAAACTTGCCTAGTACAGTCAATCCTCTATCTACGGCTTTCAAAAAATCCCCCCAAAAAAACTAACCTTGGTTTTGGTATTTTCTATAAGGGACACATTGTCATGCAACATGGTACAAAGAAATTAAATGCCACCCCCAGAACTCATTATATATGTAGAATTGCAAAACAACCCCCATACTTCCACATTCTAATCACTATCTCACAATTATTTTATTTATGTATTTATTTACTATATTTCTACCCCGCCCTTCTCAACCCCACAACACCTAAAGCCATCAGTTTGAAACCATGGTGTTCAATACAACTCTGTAATGAAAGCTATTTCTCTGCCAATTTGTCCTTGTTTTTATCATCCTATGGACAACCGGATATAAAGCAGGGAACTCAATGCACAGCCTATGCCATTATATATAACTACAACACAGCAAAGACGCATCCAATAAGAAAAATTAGAACCATAAGGCAAATACCCAATCAGATTAACCACAGAGATAAGGTAAATAAATCCCAGAGTGGGACAAACTAAAGATTAAGCAGAGCTCAGGGGAGCAAATTCTATAACACCCTAAGGTTAGCTGGCTTACCGCGCTATTCCTATTGGGTTCTGCATGGCATCTACCTGCCAACACGAACTTGGGTCCCTAACAGTTATTTTATGAATAATACTTATTTATTTTTGTCTCCAGCTTATTGGGTATTTGCCTTTTGGTTCTAATTTTTCTTATTGGATGTGTTTTTGCTGTGTTGTGCTTTATCTCCGGTACCTCCCAGTGTTTTTTGATTATATATAACTAGCCATCCCTTGCCATGCGTTGCTGTGGCCCAGTCTGGTGATCTGGAAAATAAAATAACAAGAGACATATCTAATATAAGTAATTCCTTTGTGCTCATATGTAAACATTATTTCTTGTTGTTTCTTTGTTAGTGTTGATGTAGAAATTGTCTGGTTTGCCTACTCTGGAACTTGCAACATATTATTGTCCTTCTTTAGGGGTCCTTTTCAAATCTGTGATACTATAGCTGCTATATACTGTACATTGTGTGTGTGTGTGTGTGTGTGTGTGTGTGTGTGTGAGAGAGAGAGAGAGAGAGAGAGAGAGAGAGAGAGAGAGAGAGAGAGAGAATCATATATATCTATTGATATCACTAGCTGGATGGCTCTTTGTCAGGAAGGCTTTGATTATGTTTTCTTGCCCTGGTGAAGGGAGTTGGACAAGATGGCCTTAATGCACCATTTCTCAACCATAGGATTGCAAGGGGGTGTCAGAAGGGTCGCCAAAGTATTTCCTGTTGGTCATGGGGGTTCTGTGTGGGAAGTTTGGCCCAGTCTCTTGTTGGTAGGGTTCAGAATGCTCTTTGATTATAGGTGAACTATAAATCCCAATAACTACAACTCCCAAATGCCAAGGACTATTTCTCCCAAACTCCATCTGTGTTCACATTTGGGCATGTTGAGTATTTGTGCCAAGTTTGGTCCAGATCCATCATTGTTTGAGTCTACAATGCTCTCTGGATGTAGGTGAACTACAACTCCAAAATTCAAGGTCAATGCCCACCAAATGCTTCTAGTGTTTTTTGTTGGAAATTGGAGTCCTGTGTGCCAATTTTGGTTCAATTCCATTGTTGGTGAAATTCAGAATGCTCTTTGATTGTAGGTGAACTATAAATCCTTACAACTACAACTCCCAAATGACAAAATCAATTTTTTGAGTGACTGTCACTCCTTGGGTAGTAGGTATCTTGTGGCCAAATTTGATGGCAATTCGTCCAGCAGATTTTGAGTTATGATGGCACTCAAAACAAACAGAGCATTTTTACATATATAGATAGGAACTGGGTATCCAACAAAATTGGTATCCTGGGAAACAAGACCCAGTGGATACCAAGGTCCACTGTTCTTGCTTTTTGGCTTTTTCTCTGCTAACACGCAACCTCAATAAATTATCCCTGAAGGAGGGCAGCCTTAACCAAGAAAAGAAGAAGTTTCTCATCCCAGTGTCAATCTAAGGCATTCCTCGACCTCCTCTTCATTTCATGCCCTCCTCTCTTTCTTATGGCTGCTCCGACTTGCTCAACAGTCCCACTGGGCCCAGTTCATCAGGGATCAGGGCTGCAAGTCAGTGGCGGCAGAGAAATTATTGTGGTCAGTCAGTGCTGCCTGCAAATCTCCTTGGGAAAAGGCCGAAGGCAGCAAGTGAAACACGAAGGCAGAGACACAGGAAGCAGCAGCGATATTTATTAGCAGTGAGGCTACTCTTTGCCCACTGTTCCTTTGAGACATGACCAAATGTCCATCAATTACCTCTCAGGCCTGCAGATAACTTGGTGGCTCAACTCTGAAGTTCAGTGTGATGTTTGATGGATGAATTCTCCATCTTTGTAGACTAGGAGTTGGACTTGGGATTTGTTCATAGAAAACTAGAACCATATTGGTTGCATCACTGTGAATGCGACATGACCCAATCCACTTCCATAGGATGGGCAAAGTACAAGCAATACAACACATGGAGCCTCAGGACTTCATGTTTGGAGTCCCAAAAATGTTTTAACCTGACCTCCACAAAGATGCCAAAATATCACTTACCACTAAATACTATATCCACCTTCTGTTCATTCCCTCCAGCTGCCTCAATGTGCTGCAAACATCTCAATGAATTCTCATTTCTCCACTTTTTCTGGTTTTTCTCCTTCTTCCACTATGCCCAGTTACCTAAAGCAGTGTTTCCCAACCAGTGTGCCGTGGCACACTAGTGTGCCATGAGCGATCATCAGGTGTGCCATGGGAAATTGGGCGTAGAAGAGAGAGAGCGAGAGAGCCCTCCTGTCCTACCGGGAAGCCCTAGCCAGGGCTCGATCCCTTGCCTGAGTCCCACAAACACAGACTCCTTTTGGGAAGCCTTGTGCCGCCAGACTCACCACTTGCCTTCTTGGGCTTCCTTCTCCCCTCTGCTCCTTCCTCGGCCTCAGAAGGGTTTGAGCAGAAAGGCGGGGACTGCATCAGGTGGAAAGAGCCACACTGAGAGAGAAGATCCTGGGATGGGACTTCCCTGGGTCCCCCGGCTGCCTGGGGCGGATCTACACCATAGCATTCATGCAGTGAGGCACCCCTTGGTCTTCCAGGGCTCAAGGCTGGGGAATCCTGGGATTTGTAGTTTGGGGAGGCTCAGGATGGTGTCAAACTACCACTCCTGTGATTTCCTCACACTCAGCCAAGGCAGGTCAAGGGGCATTGAGGCATCTTTAAGCAGGGGCCGAAAACTAACAGGGTTTGCTCACTTAAGGCAGGCATGGGCCAACTTGGGCCCTCCCTCCAGGTGTTTTGGCCTACAACTCCCACCATTCTCCCTTTCTGTGTAGGCTATATGTGTTGTGTGTGTATATGCATATATGTACTGTGTTAAAGTGTCATTTTGTGTCATTTTGGTTGGTGGTGTGCCCCAGAATTTTGTAAATGTAAAAAATGTGCCGCGGCTCAAAAAAGGTTGAAAAACACTGACCTAAAGCATGGCAAGCTAAGTGTTATTAATTCAGCACTAAAGAGAAAAGGTGACCATTCAGATTTTTGCCTTTCCTTGTAGGCTTAGGCAAAAGCAAACTTTCTCATTTTGTCTTGGTTTTAATGAAATGTTGGAGGGCATCACATTTTGAGAAGGGACTACAGAAGAAAATGGAGGTATCTGAACGTGCAAGGAGACATCTTAGGTGAGGAAGTGGTCCCAGCTCCATAAATAGGGTTACAGCCTGTGCTGGATGGGGTTGCACTCCCCTTGAAGGCGTAGGTTCGCAGCTTGTCCTCCTGGACTCATTGCTGAATTGTGGCGGTAGCTAGGGGGGCTTTTGCACAATTAATTCTTGAGTGCCAGTTGCACCCATATCTTGGGAAGTCAGACTTGACCACGGTGGTCCATACTCTTGTTAAATCCAGGATAGACTACTGCAACATGCACTACGTGGGGATGCCTTTGAAGACTGTTCAGAAGCTTCAAATAGTCAAATGAGAGGCAGCCAGTTTAATAACTGGGGTGGCATACAGGGAGCACACAACCCCCATCTTGTGTTAGCTCCACTGGCTACCTGCTTGCTACCGGGCACAATGCAAAGTGTTGGCTTTGACCTATAAATCCCTAAACAGCCCTGGCCCAGTTTAACTGCCTGATTGCATTTCCCTCTATGAACCACCGCGGAGACTAAGATCTTCTGGGGAGGCCCTGTTCTCGGTCCCACCACTGTCACAAGCATGATTGGTTGGGACGAGAGAGAGGGCCTTCTCAGTGATTGCCCCCCGGCTATGGAACTCTGTCCCTGGTGAGATTAGTTCAGTCCCTCCCTCCTACCCTTCAGAAAGGTGGTAAAAGCCGGCTATGGGACCAAGCCTTTGGGACAGTGCAATCAGGCAATAATAGGAAACCCATTCCGCTGACTGGAGCTGGTATGGTTGTTTGAGATGGTTTAAACAATTAATTTTAAAGTAGATATAACTGATTTTAGTGTTTGTTTATATTTATAGTTTATTTTATCTTCCGGCACTGAATGCTTGCCGTATATATGCTGTGCTCTGCCCTGAGTCCCCTTCAGGGTGAGAAGGGTGGAATATAAATGTTTTAAATAAATAATAAATAGATTTGCTATTGATCATGGAAACATAGAGTCAGAAGGGGCTACAAAGGCCATCTAGCCAAGCCCACACTGTTAACGAAAGCACGTTCCCAAGATAACAATTTGACTTTGAAGTTCTCCAAAGCGGGAAAGCCCACATGTACTGGTATCTGGAACCCATAAATGACTTTCTTTTAGTAATAGAGCACTCTATTGCTCTTTCCATGTATGGAAACAACAATTCAGTCTGGTTTTTTGGAGTGTAGTCCAGGCGAGTAACTAGGAAAGTCTTTTGGCTGTTGGTGTGCAAACATCCAATGAGACCTTCCAGCTAGACTAGACCTGCCTTTCATTTTTCTCTGGCGCGCAACCCTTTCATCTTTTGACTCACTGCTGTCTCATCTCCCCTCTGGGGTCATCATCCCCTATTGCCCTTTCTCCCTCGGCACAAAGAGCCTTCTCATTTCATTGCTAACGTCGTCCAGTATTCCTTCTCAGTATCCAAAGCTTTTTTTTGGGTACTTTTCAAGGGGTCTTTTTGAAAAATGAGATGATGTTTTTATTGGGTTGCTGTGAGTTTTCTGGGCTGTATGGCCATGTTCCAGAAACATTCTCTCCTGACGTTTCGCCCACATCTATGACAGATATCCTCAGAGGTTGTGAGGTCTGGCCCAGCTTACTTGTCCGAACGTATCTCCCCTTAAGTGTCTAAGTGTCAGCTGCATACGATCTCTCTGACCAATAGGTCATGAGTTTGAGGCCTGCCCGGGTCGAGGTGGGTGCTCGACCTTTAAGTGTAGCCTGCTGTTGACCTTTGCAGCCCGAAAGACAGTTGCATCTGTCAAGTAGGAGATAAAGGTACCACATTAAGTGGGGAGGCAAATTTTGACTGAATTATTAGGCCATTGGGGAGTTCCAGGAGCGCTGAGGAGTGCGGAAGGAACAACAAGGGATGCTGGGAATGCTGAGATATGAGGAGTGCGTCAGCTCCCCCTGGTGGCCAGAGTTTGCCTCTGTTCGTCTATATGTGTGTATGTGGAAACGGCAGGGATTGTCTGCTAAGTGTGTGTACCTGTAATCCGCTCTGAGTCCCCTTCGGGGTGAGAAGAGTGGAATATAAATAAAGTGTATTATTATTATGTACCACCTTGAGATTTAAGATCTTCCAGGGAGGCCCTGCTCTTGGTCCCACCTTCGTCGAAAATATGCTTGGCGGGGATGAGGGGCCGGGCCTTCTCGGTGGTGGCCCCTCACCTGTGGAACTCACTCCCCAGCGAAATAAGATGAACTTCTTCCCTCCTTTCCTTTAGAAAAAAAATTAAAAACGTGGCTTTGGGACCAGGCATTTGGTTGATGTGGAACAGTGGATGAACAATTGAGTAATGACAATGTTGTAAAGGCGGACTGCGGGTTGACTTGGACAGCGTATGAATGTGGAACGGAGATTATATAGTTGTAATTGTTTGTTATTTAACTGATTTTAATCTGTTGTTGTAAATCACTGGTTCCCAAAATGGGCAGTACCACCCCTGGTGGGCGGTGGGGCGATCTAGGGGGGCGCTGGAAGGCTCAGGAGAATTTGGGGGGCGCAGAACCCCTGTAAGGTGGCGGTGGGGGTGGTGGCCTGAGCCAGGTGACAGGCTAACATCCACCTCTGCGTTTCTCTCTCTCTCTTCTTCCCTCCTCCTGCTCCCTCCTCCTCCTCTCGCCAAGCAAGGGATAATAATAATAATAACACCTTTGGGGTTCCCTTCCAACTGGTTGAGTCTTATAACAACAATAATAATGTCCTTCAACATATTTAGTGGACCGTGGATTCAGTGCGGTAACCAATTTATTAACAAAAAAAGAAACCGATTGCAAAATAGTCAATTGCGATGATTTGAGATTACTGCCGACGAAAAAAGAGCCGAGGATTACTACATTGGTAGCAGCATGCCAGGTTCATCCTTCTCATTAAGATGGTTTTGAATCTTTTAACTTTTTTTTTGTTTCACCTTTCTATTCTAAGTTCAATAATTGCATAATTTCAATCCTCAAATGTTTCTAATTTACAACTTTTTTATTATATTTTACAAAAAAGGTAGAAATATTAATACATATATCTTTCTGTTTAATTGCTATTAAAATTTTTAAAAAATAATTTCTACGGGGGGTGGTGAGTAAAAAAAATTCTGGAAAAGGGGCGATAGGCCAAAAATGTTTGGGCACCACTGTTGTTGTTGTTGTGTACTTTGTATCCCGCATCAAATTATTGCCCTTTGTCAGCCGCCCTGAGTCTCCCTTTAGGGGTAGAGAAGGGTGGATTATAAATGAAATCTATCTATATATATATATAATAAAAGTCAATGTTTGCGGTGGGAGGAAGGGAGGAATATGTGGCAGCTTTTTGATTGGTCACCAATGTGGGATTATGTGCATAAAGACCTCTCATTGGCCAGCCACAAAACTCCAAAACTAAGGTACCAGACAGTTTTTCCGTTGGAAATGGAATGTTCATTTCCTAATAGGATTTCACTACAGAGAGAGGGTTTCCTGATGTACTGAGAGCATAACTAGCATTACAAGCTAGGCCCCAGATTTCACTACAGAGAGAGTTTCCTGATGTACTGAGAGCACTACCAGCATAACAAGCTAGGCCCAAAATAGACATACATCCTTCCAGTCAAAGATGAAAACACCACTTTCCCCAACAGGCCTCAGCCTGAATTGACAGTAAGGCTTCCTAGGCCTCAGCCTGCATTGACAGTAGGGCTTCCTAGGCCTCAGCCTGCATTGACAGTAAGGCTTCCTAGGCCTCAGCCTGAATTGACAGTACGACTTCCTAGGCCTCAGCCTGAATTGACAGTAAGGCTTCCTAGGCCTCAGCCTGAATTGACAGTAAGGCTTCCTAGGCCTCAGCCTGAATTGACAGTAAGGCTTCCTAGGCCTCAGCCTGCATTGACAGTACGACTTCCTAGGCCTCAGCCTGCATTGACAGTAAGGTTTCCTAGGCCTCCGCCTAAATTGACAGTACGACTTCCTAGGCCTCACCCTCAATTGACAGTAAGGTTTCCTAGGCCTCAGCCTGCATTGACAGTAAGGCTTCCTAGGCCTTAGCCTTAATGGAAAGTAAGGGTTCCTAGGCCTCAGCCTGAATGGACATTAAGGCTTCCTAGGCCTCAGCCCATTTCAAATAACCCGGGCACCGCCGGGTCCCAAAGCTAGTAAATAAATAAATAAAACGTCAGGAGAGAATGTTTCTGGAATATGGCCATACAGCCCAGAAAACTCACAGCAATCCAGGTGTTCTGGCTATGAAAGTCTATGACAACACAATTGTGTTTTTATTTTGCTACTGACTGGCATTTTATGGGTAGTAGTGTAGCAAAGTTGGATGTTTCAGGCAGTTTCAAGGCAGCATTCTCACCCAGAGATTCTTCCCTTAGCCTTGAAATCTGAAGAAGAGGACCCAGTGAATTCTAGACATCTATAAGGCAGTGTTTCAGAACCAGTGTGCCGGGGCACACTAGTGTGCCGTGAGCGATCATCAGGTGTGCCGTGGGAAATTGGAACCTCCAGGAGGGGAGGGGGGAGAGTCTAGTGTGTTGAAGTATACAAACCCTAAGAAACCTACCTCGATAAAAGCACTCCATGTGTGTTCATAGTTGGGCATATTGAGTATTCATGCCAAGTGTGGTCCAGATCCATCATTATTTGAGTCCACAGTGCTCCCTAGATGTAGGTGAACTACAACTTCCAAACTCAAGGTTCAATTTCAGTACTGTAGCAGTATCCTCCAGATACGCATCAATTTCTCCTTCAGTACTTTCTGTTGGTAATGAGAGTTCAACATGTCAAGTTTGGTTCAATTCCATTGTTGCAAGAGTTTAGGATGCTCTTTGATTGTGTGTTAACTATAAATCCCAGCAACTATAACTCCCAAATGTCAAGGTCTATTTTCCACCAACTCCATCTGTGTTCACATTTGGGCATATTGAGTATTCATGCCAAGTTTGGTCCTGATCCAACATTGTTTGAGTCCACAGTGCTCTCTGGATATAGGTGAACTACAACTCCAAAACCCAAGGTCAATGCACACCAAACTCTTATAGTATTTTCTCTTGGTTATGACAGTAACACATATTACATATTAAAAACATATTAACTATATGTATTACTGTGTTAGAGTGTCATTTTGTGTCATTTTGGTTGGTGGTGTGCCCCAGGATTTTGCAAATGTAAAAAGTGTGCCGCGGCTCAAAAAAGGTTGGGAAACACTGCTATAAGGGACGTCTTAGGTTCTGCATGAACTCCATTCTAGAAATAGGAAGACATATAGGGAGCACTAAAAGGGTCAAGCAAGAACAATCCAGGTATATCAGTCATTGCCGGTCTCTACTACTTTCTGTCTACGAACTATACACATTGGCAGCTCAAGGGACTGTAGAATTCCCATAAGCCCCAGAAAATGAGGTTGGAAAAGATGAGTCCCAGCTAAATTAGGATCTCTTTCAGGCCCAGGCAGGATGGAGAATATTGTTCGGTTTGCAGTTTTTAAACAAACTGACCTAATTTGGAATTCCCAAATGAAGGCGTGGATCAGAACACGGTTATCCTGCAGTATGTCGAGCCCTCTGCATTTCCAAGGCAGCTCCTTTCCTCAAGAAATAGCATGAAAGAGGCATACAGAAATGAGGAAATATCCACATTTAAATACAAATTATAATGCCGTTGAGGAAACACTATAGTACTACCCCGTATTGGCAGAACTGATATGCATGGTTTCACTTAACCACAAATGCATTTATTTACTCCTGTACAAACTATGCCAGTGTTTCTCAACCTGGGGGTCTGGGCCCTGGGGAAAACACGAGGGGGGTTTCGGAAGGATCACCAAAGACCATCAGAAAACACATATTTCTGATGGTCTTAGGAACCTCTGACAGAGAAGGCTGAAGATCTCTCCATCTGTCCATCTCTTCCTTTTTGGTATTAGTGAACTACAACTCCTGAAATTCAAAAATGGCCACACACACCCAACCCCACCAGTATTCAGTGTTGTTCATGTAGGTAGTGTGCCAAATTTGGTACAGATCCATTTTGGGCTGGGTTCAGAGTGCTCTTTGATTGTAGGCGAACTATAAATCCCAGAAACTACAACACCCAAGTGTCTAGGTCTGTTTTCCCAAAACTCCACCAGTGTTCGCATTCGGGCATATTGAGTATTTGTGCCAAGTTTGGTCCAGATCCTTTTTCGAGCGGCGCCGGGATGAGCGTGACGGGGACGCCCGCCGTGGTCTCGGTCTCCATCAGCAGCAACCTCAACTCCTTCCGGGCCCTGAAGCGCTACGCCCGAGGCCTCACCCTCGCCGAGTTCAAGTGTAAGTTGGAACTGGTTGTGGGCAGCCCAGCATCATGCATGGACCTTGAGCTCTACACTGCAGACGACAAGTTTATGATGAAGTTGGACAGCGACGAGGCCTTGCTGGGGTCTTACCCCATTGACGACGGGTGCAGGATTCACGTTATCGACAGGAGTGGTGCGAACATTGGGGAATATGAAGACTTGTCAAGGGTGGAGAAGTTTGAGCTGACCGATGCCGAATATGACAAAAGAACAGACACTGCTCGCTCCTTCATGAAACGCAGCAAGCTGGGGCAGTACAATCGGGAAGAGACGCTGAAGAAGGAAGGTGAGCAAGAGCAGAAGCTGGCGGAGGAGAAGGCCCTGGCGGAGGCCATATCCGTGGGGGCGAGGTGTGAGGTGCGGTCATCGGGGCAGCCCAACAAACGGGGGACCGTGATGTATATCGGTTTAACCGAGTTCAAACCTGGTTACTGGATCGGCGTCAAGTATGACGAGCCTTTGGGGAAGCATGACAGCAGCGTCGGTGGAAAGCGGTACTTCGAGTGCCAGCCAAAATACGGGGCCTTTGTGAAGCCACAGCACGTGGTGGTGGGGGAATTCCCGGAAGAGGATTACGGCCTGGACGACGAGATGTGACAGGAAGGGCAGCCGGAAGCGGAAGCGGAGGAGAAGGCAGCCGCCGGCTCCGTTGTGGGACTTGTCCTGGTTGCTGCTGCAAAGCCCGGCTGCATCCCAACGCCACCTGAGAGAATGTGGGGCCAGCCGGAGAGAGAAGATGCGGAAGCCACTTGTGTGTCCTTTTGACTCGTGTCGGTTGTGTGTGGTTTTTTTCCTTTCCCCCCTGGTTGCCTCTTGTTTTGTTCGGCGAAGATGCCGCGTCCCTTTGAATGTGTCCTGATACATACCAGATCCGTAAAATAGAGAATGTGAGCATTGGCCTTGTAGTCAAACCCCTGAAGATGGGGAAGGGTTTCGTTTGTGGGGGTTTTTTTGGCCAAGGGCCGTGTTTCTTGAAGCGGATTGGTCCAGATCCATCATTGTTTGAATCCACAGTGTTGTCTTGATGTAGGTGAATTACAACTCCATAATGCAAGGTCAATGCCCAACAAACCCTTCCAGAATTTTCTGTTGGTCATGGGAGTTCTGTGTGCCAAGTTTAGTTAAATTCCATTGTTGGTGCAGTGTGGAATGCTCTTTGGTTTTTAGGTGAACTATAAATCCCAGAAACTACAACTCAAGATCAATGCCCACCAAACCCTTCCAGTGTTTTCTCTTGGTCATGGGAGTTTTGTGTGCCAAGTTTGGTTCGATTCCATCGTTGGTGGAGTTCAGAATGCTCTTTGATTGTAGGTGAACAATAAATCCCAGCAACTACAACTCCCAAATGACAAAATCAATCCCTCCGCCAACCTCACCAGTATTCAAATTGGGGTGTATAGAGTATTTGTGCCAAATTTGGTCCAGTAAACAAAAATACATCCTGCGTATCAGATTTTTACATTACGATTCATAACAGTAGCAAAATGACTGTTATGAAGTAGCAATGAAAATAATTTTATGGTTGGGGGTCACCACACTGTATGAAAGGGTCACGGCATTAGAAAGGTTGAGAACCACCGATCTACACAGTTGAATTAACACAGTTTGGTCCCCCTTGAACTGCCATAGTTCAATGCTACTTAATCCTAAGAGTTGCCATTTTACAAAGTCTTGAAGCTTCTCTCACAAAGAGTGCTGGTACAACACCAAATTGCAACTGCCAGGATTCCATAGCATTGAACCCACGGCAGCTAAAGTGATGTCAAACTGCATTAATTTGTCAGTGTAGATGTACCCTACTTCTGAGACACGTAAGCCTGTATGAGTCATCATCAGTGTTTTGTATTGTGCCCATCATCCAACGATGATCATTACTCTTTTATTCTGCGCTGTATGGTATGACATTGTGTTGCCAGTGGCTTTTAGTTGACAGCGGAATTTACTGTCTTCTATTGTGCTTGAATATGCACAGCGCCTGGAGAAACTCAGGCTGTGAAGCATTTAAGGAATTCAATAAATAAATAAAACACATATTTGCTTTGGAGTAAACGGAGTTAAGAAGACTCTTCCTGGACGTTTTCTAAGTATCTTGCGGTAGGCATATTTGCATGCAAAGTGAGCAGCAGAGAGTCCTTGACATGAATACAATTAGGGGGCCGTTGCCATTGGAAGAGGCACAGAATGACTGCCTAAAATGTTAGTCTGGAGTCCGATTCCCTCTCCTCTCCAGGATTCCCCCAGCCAGGAAGCAGCCAGGCTTTGAAGCTGCAAGGGAATAACACACTGAGAAATGAGTCTCTCTGAATAAAAAAACACTACATCAATAAAGTAGCTAATAGGCATGAGAAAAAAGTTATGAAAATGATTCGTTTCGTAAGAAATTCGTAAGAAATGCTACTTTCGAGTATTTCCGCACCTGGAACGCCAACCAGGAAGTGGACTTTCTTTTTCGAACTGGGGCCAGGATTTTCTTAAGTGTCGTTATTAGGTCGTAAGGGGGCATAAGGGGGCACCTCCTTCTCTCTCACCACCCTCCCGCCTCCCTTGCCAATATTATGGCAAGGCAAGCCCTAAACTCGCTCCTTCTTTCGGCTGGAAGGAAGCCTGGAAAAATGCAAACAGAGAGGTTTACTCAGAAGTAAATCCACAAAGGAGGGCACTTTGGATGAAGGGCCCTCCTTGTGGATTTACTTCTGAGTAAACCCTCTGTTTACATTTTTCCAGGCTTCCTGCCTCTCCTGCCTGCCAGGATCTAAAGCATCAAAGAAAGCAGAAAACGCTGGCTCACAGAGAAGAGCCCGTTTGCACCGCATGAGGAGGGACCAGTCAGAATACTTCGGTTTGAATTTTACCTCTTCTTATACCCATTGTTATTACTGCTGTATTATTGCATGTGCATGGAATGTAGGTATATGACCAGCCTGGGCAAACTTGGGCCCTCGCTCCCTCGGGATCGGGGTGAGAGAGAGGCAGCGAGGAGCCAGGGAGGGGGCTCCTCCTCCTTTTCTTTTGCTGCTTCCAAGAATAGAATACCCCCTCCCTCCCTCCTTCCCTCCCTCCTTCCTATTTGGAGAGTCCCATCTAGAATTCAGTGTGATTTATTCAAGTTTTGGCCTGCAACTCCCAGAAATCCCAGCCAATTTACCAGCTGTTAGGATTTCTGGGAGTTGTAGGCCAAAACCATCTGAATGCGCATGCGCTGGCATACGAACTACTAACAAATTTTGTTAGTAATTAAGTTACATTTTAGAATTTTTGGAAATTTTTTTGTAAGTCTTCCTATTACTAATTAAAAAATCCCCCATTTAGATTTTCGATTTCCTATTTTTGGGTTCTAAACCATGCCTAGTAGCTAAGTATCACTATAAGGAGATAAGGCATCAGATTATTTGCATAAAGGACTCTGATTGGCCAGCTTCAGAACTCCAACACTCTAAGGCACCAGACAGAGGGCATTGGTTGCCACTGGGAGACAATTTGCATAAAGGACTCTGATTGGCCAGCTAAACAGAATGCAACTGAATGCTTGCGAGTAGTGCATATCGCCTCTGATTGGCAACAGAGTTAGCCAGTTGACAGTTTTTTCTATTGCCAATGGAATGTTCATTTTCTGAGAGGATTTCACTACAGTGAGAGGGTTTCCTGATGTACTGAGAGCATTACAAGCTAGGCCTCACAATAGACAGACATCCTTCCAGCAAAGTGGGAGCATACACATGTCTAAAAAAAGGGGGGGGGGGAAACCATTGGAAAGTGTAATATATGACTAAACTTATATTACCGAACATCCGAAAACAAACAATACCCTTTTCAAATAACCCGGGCACCGCCGGGTCCCCAAGCTAGTAATATATAATAATGATGATGATGATGATAATACCTGGATTCATTGTAGGCATATAATAATGATTCATACAAGAGGAGGAGGTGGTGGTGGTGGTGCCTGGAATGTATGCTTTCATGACATTGTTAGTATTTTAAATGTGATATTATGTCATAATAATAATAATGCCTTGAAAGTATACTTTCCAAGTATACGTTATATAACAATCATCATCGTCATCATCATATCCTGCTTTCCTCTTGCAAATCAGACCCAAATGTATCAGGGACTGCCCTTGACTAGATGTAGACTGATTCTTAGATATCTAATCCCAGCCAACATTTAAATGCATGCCTCGAATGTATACTTTTATGACTATATCTACAGGATTATTTAATGTATTTATGTCTTTGGTTAATGCATTCTTTTATGGTCTCCAGCTACTTCTGGCTGCCTCTCTTCGCAATTGTGATGAGTGGATCACCAATGAATTTACTGAGGAATGACTGGCATTTTGTCCTATTTCCAACATTATTTATCAGCTATTTGTCAGGATGATGGTGCCTCTCACACAGCTCTGTATGCATAGGATTTGTCATTTCAAAAAATAAGGAAACCCAACCAACATGATCCTCAGTGTAGCCGTGGCATGTGTCTGTGAGTCAAGACCCTGACATTGTAATGAGGATGTGAAGGGAAGGCAGCGAGGCAGACGAAAGAGTAAGGGAACAGCGAAAGCCAGGTGGAGAGAAGGGAAATGGAGTAGAACAGGTAAAAAGATTAAATCAAATGAGAGGCCATGTGGAAAAGGTCACGAGAGAGCAATCTTTCCTGAGTCCGTTTAGCCTCTCTGCTTCTCTAATCTGCTTGGGTTTCACAACTGAGAATTAATGCCAGGGAAGCATTAGGGTGCCATAGGTGAATATAGGGACTAAAACCTCCCTTCAAGCTTTCTAAGTTGGAAAGACATGATCTGGCCTCAGTTCTCCCGATGTATCCTACTGGGGGAAGCAATCATTTTATTGGCAACACAAGCACCGGGAATGTGGTGCAGCTGGCTGGGTGTCAGCTGCATAAGATCTCTACTGACCAGAAGGTCATGAGTTTGAGGCCTGCCCGGGTCGGGGTGAGCTCTCAACCAATTTGTGTGGCTTGTCGACCTTTGCAACCCAAAAGACAGTTGTAGCTGTCAAGTAGGAAATTTAGGTACCACTTTGTGGGAAGGCTAAATTTCACTGATTTCTGGAATGTTAAATTGCCTTTCTGGCGTGTGTACCTATGTTTTAAACTGTTGTATTTTTGGGTTTTTAAATGATGTAAGTCGCCCGGAGCACCAGTGGTGGAGGGCGACACAAATAATAAAGTTATTATTATTATTATTATTTATGTGTCTATATATGTTGTATGTCAATGGCATTGAATGTTTGCCTGTATATGTGCATTGTGATCCGCCCTGAGTCCCCTGCGGGGTGAGAAGGGCGGAATATAAATGACTTAAATAAATAAATAAATAAACATAGCATTGATTCATTGTGGGGTCCCTCAGGGGGCAATTCTCTCCCCTCTGTTATTTAACATCTACATGCGACCACTTGCCCAGCTGGTGCGTAGCTTTGGGCTTGGATGCCATCAATACGCTGATGACACCTAGCTCATTCTGAGAATGGATGGCCGGGCCGAATCCGTACCCGATAATTTCCATCGCTGCCTAGAGGCCGTTACTGGATGGCTGCGAGCCAGTAGGTTGAAGGTGAATCCAGCCAAGATGGAGATCCTGTGGCTCGGTCGTCCGGGCGGTGGGGATGTCCAGCTTCCGACCCTGGATGGCGTGACTCTTCGTCTGTCGTCTTTTGTTAAGAGCCTTGGGGTAACCCTGGAACCTCTGCTGTCGATGGAGGCACATGTCTCCACCGTCAGCAGAGTGGCATTTTTCCATCTCCGCTAGGCAAGGAAGCTGACCCCCTACCTGTCTCGCTGTGACCTGGCCACAGTGATTCAAGCCACGGTCATCTCAAGGCTAGACTACTGTAACGCTCTGTACATTGGCCTTCCTCTGTCGGTGATCTGGAAGCTCAAGCCCGGCTCCTTACCAGGAGCTTGTTGAGCGTTCACATCACCCCCATTCTGCGCGAAATGCACTGGCTACCGGTAGAATGCCGGATCACCTTCAAAGTGTTAGTTCTAAATTTTAAGGCACTACATGTTCTGGGGCCAGTGTACCTGCAGGACCGCCTCATCCCGTATTATCCCACCAGATCGTTGCATTCAGAAGAACAGAATCTCTTGGTCATTCCCTCCCCCAAATTGTATCGGCTGATGGCAACCCGTCAGCGGGCCTTCTCAATAGTGGCTCCAACACTCTGGAACCTGCTGCCTGCAGAGGTTCGCGCCTTGCAGGACATCCTTCTGTTTCGGAAAGACCTTGCTCTTCCAGCAGGCGTTTGGAGCCAGTTGAACTGTAGCCCCCGTTACGTGCCGCCATATCTGATTACCTGTTTTATCTGTACCACACTTCGCCTAGCTGTGGCTCTTATAATGTTTTATTGTATTTTAGATTTGTTTTACCGTGTTTTTAATGCTATATGCTCGACTGTTTTTATGATCATGCT
Organism: Anolis apletophallus; assembly: GCA_030556195.1. Taxonomy (NCBI): domain Eukaryota; kingdom Metazoa; phylum Chordata; class Lepidosauria; order Squamata; family Anolidae; genus Anolis; species Anolis apletophallus. Next base: position 32,829,134 of record JARBWK010000015.1, on the reverse strand, counting down.
GTGAGCTGCCCCGAGCCTTCCGGGAAGGGCGGCAGAAAAGTATGAATAAATAAATAAATAAATCATAAATTGCAGTAATGCCCTTGCTCTGTGTGAGGAAGGTCACCGGGTCAGTCCCTGGCGACTCCAGTGAAAATAATTAGATGACAAGAATGAGCAGTTTGTTTTGCAGCCTCAAACAACATTGAGCCAAATGGGTGAATAATAACATGAGACCAAGTGTATAATGTGAGTAGATCAATAGGTACCGCTCCGGTGGGAAGGTAACAGTGCTCATGCAGTCATGCCAGGTTGGCAGTAGCTGGGGCTAATAACAGGAGCTCACCCATCCCATGGATTAGAACCACCGACCTTCCGGTCAGCAAATTCTGTAGTTTAGTTGTTTAACCTGCTGCACCACTGCATCCCTCTACAATACATATACATTGGGCTTATTTAAAAAAGATTTTGTGATTATATTTAATATAATTATATAAAAATAGCATTTTTCTGCTGAAAGGCTGCACATAAAGGTTATAGCGAGTCATTCAGCGTCACCCTCTTTGATGCTGTCAATCAGTATAGTTGGCACCCTCTGCACCCTTCTGATGATGCCACCGATCTCTGGGTTTCTTGCTGCGTTTATTCCCTTGGCAGAAACAGGGCGCCTTTGTGCTGATGCATCTCTTCCTGAGTCCCATTGCCCTGGAGGTGCAAGCGACTGTCAAATGGCAAAGCATGCCAGGCTCCGTTCCAAATGGCACACGCCATTCCCTGAAATCCACCGCGGCCCCGACGCACTGCCTTGCCAAGTGGCTCCGTCCAATCCCGGGGGCTCGCTTAGATGAAAAGTAAATCTTCATTAAAATGAAATCATCCATGCCACGGCCCGACGGTTCCCCGAAAAGATGCTGAGCGAAGGCTAGGAGCGACGCCAGAGAGGGCTTAGCACGGTTATCATTTTTATGCCCATTTTTCATCAGCAAAGCCCTCCGCCCACGCTGGCATCTCCACCTTGGCACATATTTGGGTCTCCTATTGACAGCCGTCAGGGAAAGAGAGCCGCCTGGCTTGGCGCCGTCAGCTGTCAGAACTTCTCAGCTGTATCCCCAAATCCTCGATGCCGAGAAGCATAGATTGAATTTTCCAGACTGACAAGGCCTTTCGCTTTAAAAATAGTAGGGGGGGGGGGGTTCTCCTCTTGCTGTTGCCATGGCGATTCGGAGTGACCATGGCACGCAGCCTCCAGCAAATATCAAATCTTTTGAACTGTATGATTTATATTCCCTCGTAGTCCTCAAACGTGTTAAATACAGCGTCTTAATTGACTCGTTGTTCAGAAGTCGGGTCAAGTTAATTAAAAATACACAGCACTTCCGAACTGGCGTCGTGGTTTTCCCTTAAATCCAAGCATCCCTTTCTCCCCCTTTCCCCAAGAAAAGGCTTGGTTTGTCTTTGCAAGTCATGAATTGTTCCCTTTCGTCTTGAAATCTCCTCCCCACAGGCTGCGATGCAACAGCTTTTGCTCAGAAATGTGCGCCTGGACCAGAGATTTTATGCTTCGCTAAGGAAACAGCTTGTACATCACTTAATATGTCAGAGAAGAGACTATACTAAACTAAGATTAAACCAAGTAAAATTCTTGGCTCTCTATATAGGGCAATTTCCGTAGCTATGTTCGCTCTAAAAATCTCTAGGTCCTCCAATTCAAATGTACGGTCAGTTTCCCGAAGATGTTGGCCATAGACAGGGGCGGTCTAAGGTATTTTATATGGGAAGCGAACATTATTTTGGCGCCCCCCCAACATTATTTTGGTGCCCCCCCCATGTAAAACAAATATACAATTATAATATCACAATACCATTAGTAGTATTATATTGTATCAATGTATATACAATATATTATAGTACATACTCATACTATATTATATCATAATTATATTATACTACATTACAATATAATTATATTATAATATATTGACATTATAATATGATATAACATTCTATTGTATTATTATAAAATAATAAATAAAATTATTTATTTAAATAAAATTATCCTCTACTAAATATTTTCATTACTCCTATAAAACTCAAATAACCCAAAATAAAGTAAAATAAAATATTATATATTACTATTTGCCTGAGCAGTTGTGCCTGTATCTCCTTGATGTTCCCGGCTGGCACGCGCATGTGCACGGGGAGATGGGCGGTTGTGATTGGGTTCACACGTGATTGGGCCTGGTGAGGGAGTTCGCCTCAGCGCGTGGCGGCTACTTCCGGTGGCAGCTGTCAGGAGGCAATACGTTGCCAATACCCCTTTGGCTCTGCCCCCTGCCTGCCCAATTGGGTCACCGTATTCGGCGGCAGGGCGGAGACAAAGGGAGAGGGGAAGCACTCCCTGCCTGCCTGATAGGGAGTGCTTTGCTTAAAGGCTTCTGCACACAGGAGCTACTGGGCATGTGCTGAGGTTTTCGCGCATGCGCAGTTGCTCCTGCGCTCAACTTCAGCTCCAGAGCAACTGCGCCTGCATGAAAACTTCCGCGCATGCCCAGAAGCGGCGTCGGAGTGCACGAGGCTGGGGCCCAAAAGCAGGCAGCCACGCCGCTGCCTGAGGAACATCGGCAGGGCCAGGATGCTGTCTGGTGCCCCATGTGGCCGCTTCCTTGGCCTACCTGTAGGACCGCCCCTGGCCATAGAGTACCTTTTCTCGACCTGGGGGTCGAGACCCCTGGGAGGGTCATGAGGAGGTTTCAGAGGGGTCACCAAAGACCATCAGAAAACATATATTTCTGGTGCTTTTAGGCACCTCTTTGGCAGAGAAAGCTGAAGATCTCCCCACCTGTCCTTATCTTTCTTTTTGGAAACAGACAGCAAATCCTCCTACCAAAAGCCTTCCTCTGCTGTCATTGGCCAGCCTCTCAGCCAAGGGGAGGGCTGTTTCTGATACTCCAAGTGGGGAGGGGAGAGCAGGCGTGATGGGCACATGCAGGGGCGGTCTAAGGTAATTTTAAATGGTAAGTGAACATTATTTCCCCCCCCCCCCCAAAAAAAATCACTTGATAACAAAAGGGGGCAACAGATGGGGCACCTGCCTGGCAAAGGAGCGAAAAGGGAAGCAGGGATGCGCCCCCAGTTCAGGAGCCACTGTGTGCCTATGGAAAAGGGACCAAATAGAGAGGCTGCTTCTCTTTTTCCTTGCCATCAACCCCCTACCCCAGTCCACCCTGCTCTCCAACATCCCCAGCCCCCTTTGCGTGGATACGGGGTCTACTTGCTTCCACTGATGCCTCCTTTTCCATGGCACACACACTCACCGCCCCCCTCCGCCGCTGTTGGTCAGCATGTGCTCCTGCCCCAGCCGGTCTGCAACTGCACCTGCGCGAAAACCTCTGTGCCTGTGCACAGCGCACAAGGCCCAAAAGCAGGCAGCTGCGGTGCTGCCTAAGGAACATCAGCAGCGATGGCAGGACGCTGGCTGGCGGGCGGGGGATTGCATCCATACCAGATGGCACCCCACACGGCGGCATCCTTGGCCTACCAGTAGGACCACCCTTAGGCACATGGCAGCATGGTGTGCATGTGCGGGTGAGAGAGAGCATGTGAGGTTGGAGGGAGGCTCACACCAGTGAGTCCTTTCAAGGCATGGGAGTTCTGTGTGGAAGTTTGGCCCAATTCAGTCATTGGTAGGGTTCAGAATGCTCTTTGATTATAGGTGAACTATAAATCCCAGCAACTACAACTCCCAAATGTCAAGGTCTGTTTTCCCCAAACTCCACCAGTGTTAATATTTGAACATATTAAGTATTTGTGCCAAGTTTGGTCCAGACCTATCATTGTTTGTGTCCACAGTGTTCTCTGGATGTAGGTGAATTACAACTCCAAAATACAAGGTCAATGCCCACCAAACCTTTCCAGAATTTTCTGTTGGTCATGAGAGTTCTGTGTGCCAAGTTTGGTTCAATTCCATTGTTGGTGCAGTGTGAAATGCTCTTTGATTTTTAGATGAGCTATAAATCCCAGAGACGACAACTCCCAAATGACAACAATTCCCCCAACCATACCAGTACTCAAATGTTGGTATATTGAGTATTTGTGCCAAATTTGGTCCAGTGAGTGAAAATCTGTTCTGCCTAACAGATACTTACATTGTGATTCATAACAGTAGCAAAATTATAGTTATGAAGTAGCAATGAAAGAAATTGCTGGTTGGGTGTCACCACAACATGAGGAACTGTATTAAGGGATCGTGGCATTAGGAAGGTTGATAAACACTGCCATAGAGCCATGCTGGAAGATTCAGATGTTCCTAAAGAGGTGTTCTCCTGGGGGGAAAATAACAGTGATATGTTCATTTGTGGTTTTCCACTTTCATAGAGGTTTTGTGATCCAAACCCTTGTAAATATGGAGGACTTGCTGTTTTGTCCAGTGGCTTCCATAGCATATGTGTAGTTAATGCACTACTGCAGCCTTTGAAAAAGCTATCCATGGTCCTGAACGCAGAACAGATTCAGCACATTGGACAGCTCCTTTCAACTCTGCAATAAGTGGATTTATTATGCCCAACACATGAAAGCCAAAGGCAACCGCTGTGCTCAGCATCAAATTTATGAAGTCATTTATACATTTTGGAGAGGGTTTTTTTATGAAATGTTGTTTTATACATGAATATATCCATGTATGAAAAACACACTGAAAGGGATGGAGCAAAGATCAGCTATATTCAGCCTCCAGTTTAGGAATGAAATACCTAGTTTTTCTAGTTTGGTAGAAAAATATATGTTGTCTCTGCTGTCTGCGAGATAGTAATGATTTGCTGTAGGGAAAGAAACCCAAAAGAAATCCTATGGTTGTTTGGGGGGTGAATGCTATATTTGTGTATTGATGTTACCTCTTTCTATATAAAAATCAAAGTATGTGTGTTTGTTTGTCCCACCAAGGCTGTTGCTAGGTGAAGTGGTCATCTCTGATGTCAATAGAAAAGAAAGGTGACATGTGGATAAAAGGAAAAGAAGGACAGAAAAAAGAAAGAGGGGGAGGGAAAGAAATGAGGAGGGGGGGAGGAAAAAGAAAAAGGAGGGGAAGGGAAGGGAAACAAATGAGAAGGGAGAAGAAAGGAAGGGGAAGAGAAAGGGGAAGAGAAGAGAAGGGAAGGGAAAGAGAAAGGGGAAGATAAGAGAAGGGAAGGGAAGGGAAAGAAGAAGGGAGGGAAGAGGAGAAAGAAAAAGGAGGGAAAGGGAAGGGAAACAAATGAGAAGGGAGAAGAAAGGAAGGGGAAGAGAAGAGAAGAGAAGAGAAGGGAAAGAGAAAGAAATGAAAAGGGAGGGAAGAAGGAAAAGAAAAAGGAGGGAAGGTAAGGGAAAGAAATGAGAAGGGACGGAGGAGGAGAAAGAAAAAGGAAGGGAGGGGAAAGGGAAAGAAATGAGGAGGGAAGGAGGAGGAGAAAGGAAAATGAGTGGAAGGGAAAGAGAAAGGGGAAGAGAAGGGAAAGGAAATAAATAAGAAGGGAGGGAAGAGGAGAAAGAAAAAGGAGGGAAAGGGAAGGGAAACAAATGAGAAGGGAGATGAAGAAAGAAAAGGGAAGGGGAAGAAATTAGGAGGGAGGGAGGAGGATAAAGAAAATGGAGGAGAAGGGAAGAAGAAGAGGAAGGGAAAAGGGAAAGGGAAGCGAAAGAAAAGAGAAGGGAGGGAAGAGGAGAAAGAAAAAGGAAGGGGAAGGGAAAGAAATGAGGAGGGAAGGAGGAGGAGAAAGGAAAATGAGTGGAAGGGAAAGAGAAAGGGGAAGAGAAGGGAAAGGAAAGAAATAAGAAGGGAGGGAAGAGGAGAAAGAAAAAGGAGGGAAAGGGAAGGGAAACAAATGAGAAGGGAGATGAAGAAAGAAAAGGGAAGGGGAAGAAATTAGGAGGGAGGGAGGAGGATAAAGAAAATGGAGGAGAAGGGAAGAAGAAGAGGAAGGGAAAAGGGAAAGGGAAGCGAAAGAAAAGAGAAGGGAGGGAAGAGGAGAAAGAAAAAGGAAGGGGAAGGGAAAGAAATGAGAAGTGAGGGAGGAGGAGAAAGGAAAAGGAGGGGAAGGGAAGGGGAAGAGAAAGGGAAGGAGAAGAAAAAGAAATGAGAAGGGAGGGAGAAGGAGAAAGAAAAAGAAAGGGAAGGGAAAGAAATGAGAATGGGAAGGGGAAGAGAAAGAAAAAGGAAGGGAAAGGAAGGGAAGGAGAAAGGGAAAGAGGAGGGAAGGAAAGGAAATGGGAAAAGGTATGGGAGAAGGAAAGAAAAAGAAAGAAGGAATGAAAGCAGTGGGCAGTGGCCTCTCAGGCAATGGTATGTATATACTTGGCATGGTTCCGAACCCAAAAATCGTGATTCTAAAATCAAATGGGGGGGGGGGGGGTTGATTAGTAATAGAAAGACTTACCAAAAAAATTCCAAAAATTTCTAAAATGTAACTTAATTACTAACGAAATTCGTTAGTAGTTCGTATGCCAGCGCATGCGCATTCCAGATGGTTTTGGCCTACAACTCCCAGAAATCCTAACAGCTGGTAAATTGGCTGGGATTTCTGGGAGTTGGAGGCCAAAACTTGAATAAATCACACTGAATTCTAGATGGGACTCTCCAAATAGGAAGGAGGGAGGGGGGGTATTCTATTCTTGGAAGCAGCAAAAAGGAGGAGGAGCCCCCCTCGCTCCTCGCTGCCTCTCTCTCACCCCGATCCTGAGGGAGCGAGAGCCCAAGTTTGCCCAGGCTGAGAGGAAAAGGAAGAGGCCTGAGGCTGTGAGGAATGGTGGGAGTTGAAGTCCAAAACACCTGGAGGGCTGAAGTTGGCCCCTCATGAAGCCTCTTCAAGGCTTTAGATCCTGGCAGGCAGAAGGGGCTGGGAGAGCACATACATATTCTTGGGGGGGGGGGATTTGCTGCAGAATCTTCTCTATGAGCCCGGGATTCTGCAGCCAATCCCCCCCAAGAATATGTATGTGTGTGCACCCAGGCAGCAAACGCTGTGCCCTGGGTTTTGGCTTTTCCGGGCTCATAGAGAAGAGCCTTTTGCAGTTTGAGGAGGAGCACAGTCAGAATACTTCGGTTTGAATTTTACCTCTTCTTATACCCATGGTTATTACTGCTGTATTATTGCATGTGCATGGAATGTAGGTATATGACCAGTTGGATTTCTTATAATATTAGGCACTTACAGTAGCATTCATTCTATTATACATTAGGTTGGTTTCTCACCCCAATACTCTTTGATGCTTTAGATCCTGGCAGGCAGGAGAGGCAGGGAAGCCTGGAAAAATGTAAACAGAGAGGTTTACTCAGAAATAAAATCCACAAGGAGGGCACTTCATCCAAAGTGCCCTCCTTTGCAGATTTACTTCTGAGTAAACCTCTCTGTTTACATTTTTTCCAGGCTTCCAGCCGAAAGAAGGAGCGAGTTTAGGGCTTGCCTTGCCATAATACTTATTGGCAAGGGAGGCGGGAGGGTGGTGAGAGAGAAGGAGGGTGCCCCCTTATGCCCCCCCTTACGACCTAATAACGACACATAAGAAAATCCTGGCCCCGGTTCTATAAAGAAAGTCCACTTCCTGGTTGGCGTTCCAGATGCGGAAATACTCAAAAGTAGCATTTCTTACGAATCATTTCATTTTCATAACTTTTTTCTCATGCCTAGTATATACACTGGAAAATTTAATAACATTTAGGAAGATTTGCCAGTGGGGAGGGAATCCTAAAGACAAATCTATCTATCCGTCTGTCTGTGTCTACCCATCTACCATCTGTCTAACTATTGAGGAAGTGCATGGAAAACGTGTATGTTTGTGTTATTAAGAAATTGTCTATTGGAATATGTGACGATGACTAGCAAGTGTAATTTGCATATGCTTGGCCTACCTATAGAAAACTCCTAATATTAACTTCAAAGAAAGACCGGCTAATCTTATTTTAGCTATCAGGAATGTTGTACAAATATTCAGAATTTGTGGAAATAAGAGAAAGAAAACATACCTTGACAACAGCAAAAATGAGAGATGTTAGATGTGCTATAGTACTATATATACAATACAGTTTGTTTGCATTGGAATGTATTGAACCATTGAAAAATTAATTTCTGGACTATAGCTGCTAGAATCCAATAGGGTCCAACTGGACATCGCCAAGACTAGGTTGAGGGATGATGGGAGTTGTAATCCAACAAAATTTTGACATGTCAATTCCATTCACCACCTGTCTTGAGAACCCAATGTTTACATTGTTTCCCATTTTGGTTTCGAGGGTAACAAGTGGCAACGAAGAAATATCTTAATATTCTTGCAATCAATAGAGGAGGAGGAGAAGAAATTGCCTCGGAAGATGAACAATTAAGGAGACGGGTTATTATCCTAATGGGGGTTGATTGAGATCTGCGTAACTGATTCAAAACGGTGGAACACATGGTTCAGCCGCCAAAGGAGCTAGGGTCTGCGCCAGCATCATCAATGGAGCTCCATCGCCATTTCAACCCTCGCCTCCGACGCCAGGCCTTTACTGCCGCATCCAGGCATTTGCTCAGAATCCGGCTCCAGTTCATCACGGAAAGCCTTATCAATTATTTACACATGTTGCTTACTGCCGGCAGGCTTTTGGGAATGGGGTCGGGCTGCTTTTCCAGGGGATAAAAAACCCATCGACACCAGGTTTTTCTCTCTGTGTGGGTGTCTTATGCTTTTTGCTTTTGGGAGCAGTTCAATGCCAGGTCTGAGTTCTGATTATGGGGTTGTTGTTTTTTTGGAGTCAATATTAGGCTAAAGCTGGCAAAGGCGACTGAGTGAGGAATTTGAGGATTGCGGTGGCCATCTGTGGTTACTTTTGCAGGCCAACATACCCACCAATTGCACCTCCATGCTGCCATTTTTTACATTGTTTTATGGAAGGGAAGGAAATCTAAAATATCCCCGACAATTGTATAAGGTAGGGATGGGCAACTATTGCTGTTTAGGGAGCTGCACCACAGCTTGGAGGTTTGGAAACCAAACTCAGAATTAGTTGAGAATTACTAAAAGCACCGGGAATGTGATGCAGCTGACTGGGTGTCAGCTGCATAAGATCTCTATAGACCAGAAGGTCATGAGTTCGAGGCCTGCCCGGGTCGAGGTGGGCTCTCAACCTATTGTGTAGCCTGTTGTCGACCTTTGCAACCCGAAAGACAGTTGCATCTGTCAAGTAGGAAATTAAGGTACCACTTAGTGGGGAGGCTTAATTTAACTGATTTACAAGGCCATTAAAAAGATCTCCAGGGAAGATGCTGAGGAATGAAGGAGTGTGACAGCTCCCCCTGGTGGCCAGATGTTAAATTGCCTCTGTCTTGTGTATTTGTGTCTAAATGTAATGTGTACATTGTAATCTGCCCTGAGTCCCCTGCGGGCTGAGAAGGGTGGAATAGAAATGAAGTAAATAAATAAATAAATACTTGAGAATTTCAGGTTTGGTTAACCACCTCATCACATTGAGAAGGGAAAGAATGGCTGACAGCATCTTTAAGAGTAGAGAATCTCACAGATAGAGAGAGTATCTTGCGTTTGTCCCTGTGGAACTTAATTTGGTTAGTTTTGGCCAATCGTCTCTCTAATCTATTAAGATCATTTTGAATTCTGCTCCTGTCTTCTGGAGTATTGGCTCTCCCTCCCAATTTGGTGTCATTTGAAAACTTGATGATCATGCCTTCTAATCCTTCATCTAAGTCAGGGGTGCCCACACGTTTTCAGCATGCGAGCTACTTATATTAAAACCAAGTCAGAAAGATCTCCCTACCTCCTCAAGGCTGGAGAGGGGAGGGGGCGGGGTGGGGCTTGGCCAGAGGGGGTGGAGCCAGGCCGTGCCAAGCCCGCCCCCTCCCCTCTGGCTTTGGTGCTCCCAGCAGCTTTTTCAGGCTTGAAGATGGCAATTCCAAGCCAGTGGTGACATAGCTAGCACAAGGCTGGCTTAGCCCTGCTCTCCTCAAGCCTAGAGAAGCTGCTGGTAGAGCGGAAGCCACAGGAGGGTGGAGCCAGGCCACGCCAAGCCCCGCCCCCTCCCCTATGGTTTTGGTGCTCCCAGCAGCTTCTCCAGGCTTGAGGATGGCAATGCCAAGCCAGTGGTGGCATAGCTAGCACAAGGCTGGCTTGGCCCTGCCCTCCACAAACCTGGAGCAGCTGCTGGGAGTGCCGAAGCTGGGGAGGGGGCGGAGCTTGGTGCGGCCTGGCTCCTCTCCCTCTGAGAAGCGCCTCATCCGGCTGGGATCAACCTCCTTCGATCCCGTGATCGACTGGTCGATCGCGATCGACTTCCTGGGCAGCCCTGATCTAAGTCATTAATAAAGATCCTGAACAGGACCGGGCCCAGGACGCAACCCTGCTGATGGCACTCCGCTCATCACTTCTTTCCAGAATGAAGAGGAAGCATTGGGGAGAATCACCCTCTGGGTTTGTCCACCTCGCCATAGTTTTGCCTAGCTCACATTTGACTAATTTGCTTGCCAAAAGGCCATGTGTTCCTTGCATCTACCCAGCTTGTAACTCTATCGAAAAGAGAGATCAGATTAGCCTGGCATGACTTGTTTTTGATAAATCCGTGTCGACTCTTAGCGATGACTGCTAATAGAATCCATAGAGGGGGGAAAGGGAGAGATGGACGTCTCTCAGTGGAAAGCTGTTTTTGTCCTGGGAAAAGCACAGCACATTTCACCCCCACCCAAAAGTCAGATAAATTTTTCAGAGGCCCTCTTTCAGAATGATATGAAATCTAACTGCAGAAAAATCCAAAGTCAAGCATCCCACTCCATTTTCTGGACAGAAAAGAAACTCATGAATTAAGCACAAGGTTTTTTTGATGCTCGCAGATGGTTTTTTCCTGATCATCTGTGAACATAAAAAACAACAACCTTTGGACATAGTTCATGCATTTCTTTTCTGTCCAGTAGATGATTCTGAGCTCCAGTCATTTCTGCAGTTAGGTTTCATATCACTCCCAAATAATGGGTAAACCCAGGACCCAGGGCTGGATGTGCCCCCTTGAGCTCTTTTCTCAGGCCCTCCTCTTATCACCATCTTATCCTTCCTTCTCTCTTTCCTTCCTTCCTCCTTCCCTCTCTCCTTTCCTTCCCTCCCTTCCTTACCTCCCTCTTTCTCTTATCCTTCCTTCCTTTTGACCCTTTTATCCTTCCCTCTTCCCTCCCTCCTTCAATATCTCCTGCTTTCTCTGTCCTTCCTTCCCTTTTGTCTTTCCTTCTCTCTTTGCACACTCCCTTCCCTCCCTCTTTCTCCCTCTCTCCATTCCTTTCCACCCTTTCATTCTTCCTTCCTTCTCTCTCAACTTCCTCCTTCCCTTCCACCCTTTCATCCTTCCTTCCCTCTTCCCTTCCTCCTTCCCTCTCTCCCTCTTTCTCCTTTCTTCCCCATTGTCTTTCCTTCCTTCTCTCTTTCCTCCCTCCCTCCATTCTACCCTTCTTTCCTTCCCTCTTCCATCTCACCCTCCCTCTTTTGCCATTTCTCCTTCGTTTTATCTTTCCTTCCTTCTCTCTTTTCTCCCTCCCTCCCATCCTTCTTTCTCCCTCTCTCCATTCCCTTCCACCCTTTTGTCTGCCCTTCCTTATCTCTTTCCTCCCTCCTTCCCTTTCTCCCTATTTCTCCTTCCTTGCTTTCCTTTTGTCTTTCCTTCCTTATCTCTTTCCTCCCTCCCTCCATTCCCTTCCACTCTTCTTTCCTTTTTTTCCCTTCCTCCTTTCCTCCTGGGGGATGTTTAGGTGGGAGGAGAGAAGATAGAATTCCCTCGGGGAGATAGGGTGGGTTATAAATAAATCATCATCATCATCATTGTAGAGAGGGAACATGAGAACCATGTTTTAAGATTTAAAATGGTGTCCCATTGAGGAGGAGGAGGGGACCAGGGCACAAGGGAGCAATGGGTTCAAATAGCAGGAAAAGAGATTTGACTGACAAGATTAGGAAGAACTTCCTGGAGAGTGACATAAGCTGCCTTTGAGTGTGGTGGAGCCACCCTCTCTGGAGGGTTTTGGGGGGGGGCAGAGGCTATCAATTGGGAGTGCTTTGATTGTGCCTTCCTGCATGGCAGAGGGTTGGACTGGATGACCCTTGGGGGTCTCTTCCAACTCTATGATTCTAGGAGTAGTCAACATAGAGTCTAATGAATACACTTTTTCTCTCCTGTCCACCATCTCATCCTGACCAAGGCCAACCCTTTTGGGATCCAAATGTTTCCTGTCTTTCCTTCACTTTATTTATTTATTTTTTTATTTATTTTTTATTTTGATTTGTATACCGTCATTTCCAGATGGCTCAGGACGGTTTACAATATATCGAACTACTGACAAAGGCATAAAACATAACAATATAACAATTAAAACAGTACCATATAACAGTATAGAACAGACGAGATCGAAGCAATTTCATATAGGGTGATTCCACCCTCCCAGGAAAGTTATAAGCTAAATGCCTGCCGGAACAAAGCGGTTTTACACGCTCTCCAGAAGGCCATCGGCTCACCAATTAAGTGTACTTCTGGTGGTAGGCTATTCCACAAATAAGGTGCAGCCATGGAGAAGGCTCTCTGTCTAGTTGAAGACAAACGGATAGTACGTACAGGCGGAATCTGTAAAAGATTAAGGTCCTCTGAATGGAGGGATCTCTGGGGAACATATGGGAGTAGACTGTCCCTCAAGTACACCGGCCCCAGACCATGCAAGACCTTAAAGGTCAATACCAACACTTTGAAGATGACCCGGTGCTCAATTGGTAACCAGTGCAGACGCTGCAGAGTTGGAGTGATATGAGCCCTGGCCGGTACTCCAGCCAGGAGTCTCACTGCTGCGTTCTGCCCCAGTTTGAGCTTCCGGATAAACGACAAAGGAAGACCAATGTAAAGGGTGTTACAGTAGTCTAGCCTCGAGATGACCGTTGCCTAGATTACCATGGCTAGGTCATTACCGGAGAGGTAGGGTGCTAGCCGCCTCGCTTGCCGCAGATGGTAAAAGGCAGATCTGCTGACAGTGGAGACCTGAGCCTCCATCGTCAGCAGCGGATCCAACTGAGCCCCCAAGCTCTTTACTACGACCGACGGGCGTAATGCCTCACCGCCCAGCACAGGCAGCCGGAGCTCACACCCACCCGTATGACCCAGCATCTGCCTCCAAAAGAGGAGGGGGAGGAAAGGATAGGGAGGGGGCTTGGGGAGAACCCGCTCCTGGCCTATCCACCCAACTCCAACCCACCATGTGTCCCCCAAGTTAGAAAGTTTGCCCATGCTTGGGCTATACAGTCAATTTGGCTGTTTGTATGGAGAACAATCCAAAGCTACGATGACTTTCTTTTCCTCCTAATGGAAGATTCAGGCTGGAAGGTGAGGCTTCTGAGATACCCCCATGTGGTTAGAGGGGGAGAGGAGACAATAATGGACCCAACTTCTCTTACCAGGAAGGATTGCGTGCTTCCTTTGGTCTTGGTGATTACTGAAGGCATAACAAACAGGAGGGACTAATTAGCAAACTGTGGTGAGAGCTTAGACTCCAATTTCCTTTTTCATTTGGCTCTGGGCAGAGGAATTTAGGAAAGACACAGAGATGTGAGGTTCTGCTGTAGCTATGAGACAAAGAGAGGGGAAAATCTGTCTACAAACAGACAATTTTGGCGAGACTAATAAACTCTAAATCAGGGGTGGGCAACCTATGGCTCGCAGGCCGATGCGACCCGGCAGCCGATTCTGTCCGGCCCAGGAAGAAGGGCGTTGGGGGTGGGGCCAACGCCCTTCTGCTGCCATCCCATTGCGGACTGTGGGGCCTGTGTTGGTAGACAGGCCAGAGGAGCGGAGGCTTTGCCATCCCTGGAGGCGATCCGGGCCTGCAGCAGGAGCAGTGGGCGACCTGCGGGGGCTGATTGCCCTGGCGACGGGTTGTCAGGCTGATCAGCCGCCTCTGGTCGCCGATTGCGCCCCCTGCAGGCCCGGATCGCCTCCAGGGATGGCAGGCACTCCATAGCAGGGCGATCAGTTGGGGAACGGCTGGGGGCGAGAGCGGCCGGAGGCCTGCAGCCTCCGATCGCCTGCTGCTCTGCTCTGCTCTGTCATCCTCTGGGCTGGGGCCATTGGGCCATTCCATCTTGGGATCCTTCGTCTCTTGAGGATGTTAGCCTTCATCTTGGTTCTCACCTTGTCTTCTTCAATTTTATTTTATTTTATTTTACTGGTTTTTATTATTATTTTATAATAGTTTTATAATAATATAATAATATAATATATAATATAATATAATAATGTTATATTATAATATAATTTCAATATATTATAATGTCTATATACTATAATATAATAATTATGATATTAATACTAATAATATATGAATATTTCTTGATATATTAATATGTTAATATTAATGATGTGTAATATATAGTAAATATAGTAAGTAAATAAATAAATAAATAATGTAGATTAGAATGTAGTTCAGCCTTTAGGTGCGGCCCTCCATAATATTTTTTGACTCTCGTGCGGCCCCTTGGGAAAAATAATTGCCCACCCCTGCTCTAAATGCATGTGAATGAGATAGAAAGAAAGACTTGCATACCTCATCGAGGAGGATAAATGGTGCAAGTGTGCAAAGAGCTTGTGCACAGGTCTCTCTTCAAATGTTTTCTTCCTGTTGGATGAGATTACAGGAGCGATTTTATACATGTCCCAGTGGTCTTTCCACTTTCCAGGAGTTCTGCGTGAAAATTTCATGAAGTTTTTTTTTCTTTACAGAAAACCATCTATATTTTATACCGGTGGTTGATTTTAAGCAAAAACAATGTACTATACTGCACAACGTTATGTTAGACGGTGGATGCTTCTTTGTTCAACACCGCTGCTTAAAACTCAAGCAAAGCTCGGTGGTTCTGCTCTCTGCTAGCAAAAAGCAATATGAATGAATTCATTTTATTGTTACGGTCGCCGACCAAGAGTATAAAACTTTATTATATTTATTTATTTACATTATTTTTACCCTGCTATTCTCACCCCCATAGGGGGACTCAGAGCAGCTAACAATGGCAACGATTCGATGCCTCAATAAATTACAATAAAAACATACAAATATCATAGATTAAAAACAACATTAGTAAATAGTCATAAAGCCGTTTCCATTACAACAATCACAGGTCATATTCAATGTTCAGTGCCGTTATATCCATTAGCCCAGTGTTTTTCAACCTTTTTTGAGCCGCGGCACATTTTTTACATTTACAAAATCCTGGGGCACACTACCAACCAAAATGACACAAAATGACACTCTAACACAGTAATACATATAGTTAATATGTTTTAAAATGTATTTATACACTCAGTGTGAAAACTGGGCCTGTTTCGATGAACACAACATATATATGACTTCCTCTCACATACTTATACATGGCTATCATGTCTTCTCTCAGCCTTCTCTTCTTCAGGCTAAACATGTTGCTCTTCATAGAGTTTGTTCTCCAGACCTTTGTGAAATTTCACCGAGTGAAACTTGCTTCCAGTTAACTATGGATGTCATGAAGCTGTTATAAACAGTTCCTTGGGGGAGGAAACTCTCGAAAAATCCAGTAAAATAGTAAAAAAAAACCATCATTTCCAAGCGGAGAGGCTCAATTTGTTTCTTGGAAACCTGTGAATGCTTCAGCCTCCCAATGCTCCCAGGTTTGCTCACTGCTGATCAGCCGCCTCAGGTCGCCGATTGCTCCCCCTGCAGGCCCGGATCGCCTCCAGGGATGGCAGGCACTCCATAGCAGGGCGATCAGCTAGGGAACGGCTGGGGGCGAGAGCGGGCGGAGGCCTGCAGCCTCCGATCGCCTGCTGCTCTACTCTGTCATCCTCTGGGCTGGGGCCATTGGGCCATTCCATCTTGGGATCCTTCCTCTCTTTAGGATGTCAGCCTTCATCTTGGTTCACACCTTGTCTTCTTGAATTTTATTTTATTTTATTTTAGTGGTTTTTATTATTATTTTATAATAATTTTATAATAATATAATAATAAATAATATAATGTTATATTATATTATAATTTCAATATATTATGTCTATATATATACTATTATATAATAATTATATTAATACTAATAGTATATGAATATTTCTTGATATATTAATATGTTAATATTAATGATGCATAATATATAGTAAATATAGTAAATAAATAAATAATGTAGTTCAGCCTCTAGGTGCGGCCCTCCATAAAAAAATTTGGCTCTCGTGTGGCCCGTTGGAAAAAATAATTGCCCACCCCTGCTTTAGAAGCACTTTAGAAATGAAGCACCAGCCCCCCAGTTTTGTAGTGACTTTTGAACCATTTTAATAATTGCATATCCCGTGTGTGTGTGTATGTGTGTGTGTGTGCATATGTAAATTTTTATATGTATGTATCAGCTGAAATCAAAACCAGACGTGGCAGTGACATACTTTGAAAATTCCCCAAAAATCCATGAATGAGTCAAGTGTTCTAAAACTTAATGGGCTAACAGTGATAAATGTGTTCTATAACTGTAGCACGTTTCATGCCAATAGCTCTAACGATGAGAGAGAAAAAGGCACCCCTGAAGTTTTCACATTGACGCAAAAACTAAAAGTAATGAAAAAGTAGTTAACCCGCTATAGTTACAATAATAATAATAATAATATACACTTTATTTATATTCCGCTCTTCACACCCCGAAGGGGACTCAGAGCAGATTACAGGTACACATACTTAGCAGACAATCCCTGCCGTTTCCACATACACACATATATACAAACAGAGGCAAACTCTGGCCACCAGGGGGAGCTGACACACTCCTCATCTCTCAGCATTCCCAGCATCCTTTGTTGTTCCTTCCACATTCCTCAGCATTCCTGGAGGTTTTTTTTAATGGCCTCATAATTCAGTCAAAATTTGCCTCGCCACTTAATGTGGTACCTTTATCTCCTACTTGACAGATGCAACTGTCTTTCGGGCTCCAAAGGTCGACAGCAGGCTACACTTAAAGGTCGAGCACCCATCTCGACCTGGGCAGGCCTCAAACTCATGACCTACTGGTCAGAGAGATCTTATGCAGCTGACACTTAGCCAGCTGTGCCACAGACCCTGTCCAATTTCTGAAACACCCTCTAATTTCTTAATGAGTATTTAAACTTTTTTTTCATTGATGGCCCAAGCCTAATGTTTTTACCAAGATTTGGTACTCATTGGTATATCCTTATCTCATATTTTCTGCATTTTGGTTGGCCAATAAAGGTATCACTCTTTTATGGATTTTGCACATTGTATCTCAAATCTAGATGCTCTTGCAGTTAGGGTAGTCAATTGATAACTCGAATCAGAGCCGATCAATTGATAACTCCAATCCGAACCGATCAATTGATCACTCCAATCAGAGCCGATCAATTAAGAACTCCTATCAGAGCCGATCAATTGATAACTCCTATCAGAGCCGATCAGATCTCCAGCAACAGTGAAGTCTTCCCTGCTGCCTCCAAATCAACCCACTCCCCAATGTTTCTGAATGTCTTCATTGGGATCTTTTTTTAATGGGCCTTAATTGGGAAGATTAACGGGAGGAAGAGAACCGATAAAACATCCTGCAGGATAGCCAGCTGCCTCCGTTCTTCTCAGGAGCAGAATTTGGCAGAGCTACTTTCTTGGGGGGAAGCTGGTGGAGGTAGCCCAGCTGCTATGCTTCCCACTAAATATTGCTCTAGGTAGTAAAGCTGTTGCGGAGAGATTTTAGTTTATGTTCTATTGCTTTAAGAAAGTCTTCGCCACCTCGCAAAACCTCCAAAAAGTCCCCAAGCTGGCTTGCAACGAGCACTGGATTTATGTACACCCTTCAACTATCTTAGTATACGAGGGATGCTTCCAATGAGACAACAACAACAAGACATTATTATGGTCCACGACCAGTCCTCTTTCATCCCACTTTTTCAGCTGTTTTAAAATGTCCTGTTCTGTTTCCCCCCACTTCTCCTCCTTTGTCCTCAGCTTACTTCAGTTGAGTCCAAAGTGCAAAAGTAGCATTCATTGACTCAAAAGACAGAGGAGAAGAAAGGAAGAGGCGGAATCATGTCCAGCCCAGTAGATTCAGGCAAAGGCAAACCGCTGCAGCCTCTCCTAACTTGTATATTTTTCCTAATTATTATATTGCCATCTGGGCCATAATGTTAGAGATTATGCTAATAGAGTGCTATGGCTCAATGCAATGGAATCATGGGAATTCTAGTTTTAAAGGGTGTTTAACCCTCTCTACTGAAGAGTGCTGTTGCCTCACCAAACTGCAAATCCTAGATTCTATAGCCATGGCAGTAAAAGTGGGGTCACTCTGTATTCATATTATATAACAGGGGTGCTCATTAGGTGGCTGGTCGATCCCAGGACCTTAGGAGGTAGATCCCAGCTGGATGGGGCGAAAGATCTACTGAGGGGCAGGCCGCCCTGCTCCCGCTCTGGCTACAGCGTTACCACAGCTTCTTCAGCCTTGAGGAGGGTATGCTAAGCCAGTAGTGGCTAGCTATGCCACTACTGGCTTGGCATACCCTCCTCAAGGCTGAAGAAGCTGTGGCAGCGCTGTAGCCAGAGCGGGAAGGGAGCAGAGCCAGGCCTGCTTCTCTCTCAGGTAGATCTTTCTGACTTGGTTTTATCATAAGTAGCTCGCATGCTGAAAAAGTGTGGGTACCCCTGTTCTACAGTATATTGTAGGCTTGTGCAATCTTTGACCCGTTTCATGTCCCAGCTTTCTGTGTGGGGCCCAGTCTGTTTTTCAGGAGGCTCCTGAAATCAGGAGGGCATATATCTGTTTTTTCTCTGGGATGCTGAAATATGCACTTTCTATTTGCTCATTATGGGGTGGAGGCTTCCCAGGATCCCCTTCTCATCATTTTTGGCATTTAAGCTTTACTCTAGATGAGAGGCGCTCAGCTACAGGCAGACACCACTTTAATTCAATTCAATTTCTCACTTATTAATCGCCCTCCATTAAATGCTCTAGGCGATTTACATAAAACATTGCATAAGAACGTACAGCAGTAACCATGTAGACTGTATTAAACATTAAAAGCTCTGCTACAAAGACAAGTCTTAAGCGCCTGAGCAAAGGGCCTCAAGCCACGCATGGCCCTCATGTGGGGAGGCAAAGCGTTCCACAGGGCAGGGGCAGAGATAGAGAAGGCCCTACATCTCGTGGACTTGAGGCGTATTTCCCTGGCGCCCGGGACATGCAGTAAGTCTAGTTGGAGGAGTCTTGGTGACCACTGGTGGTGGAGAGGGGAGAGGCGGTCTCTGAGGTATGCCGCCCCCCTGGCCATAAAGTGCCTTGAAGGTCAGAATCAACAGCTTATACAGGGCTCGGGATTCTGTTGGAAGCCAGTGCAGATGTAGAGTTGGAGTTATGTGGCATCTCAGAGGTGTCTTTGCGAGTAGCCTGGCTGCCGCATTCTGAATAATGTGGCTCCTCCAAGTAGTCGACAGGGGAAGACCGACATACAAGGCATTACAATAATCCAGCCTAGATGTAATTGTCGCATGGATGACTGTAGTCAAGGCTTCCTCAGAGAGGTAAGGTGCCAATTGTCTTGCCTGTCGAAGGTGGAAAAAGGCTTGCTTACTAATAGCAGCGATCTGGGCCTCCATGGACAGCTGTGAGTCCAGTACGACACCCAGGCTCTTGACAGTAGAAGATGGATGCAGGGGGGCACCGTCAAAGTTGGGCAAAGGGAGCGCCACACCAGGCAGGTGGCCAGGCCACAGGATCTCTGTCTTTGTAGGATTCACCTTCAGTCTACTGGCCCGCAGCCATCTTGACACAGCCTCAAGACACAGGGTGAAATTGTCCGGTATTGCGGTGACTCCAGGCTCCAACCGCAGAAGCAGCTGGGTATAGTCCACATATTGGTGGCACTCCAGGCCAAAACTCCATACGAGACTGGCAAGAGGTCTCACATAAATGTTTAAGGAGGCTTCTTACCTGTTTCTTACTCTAGAGGAGGTGCGTGGCTGCAGGAAGGAATGTGCACTTTCTAGGCCTACATGCCACATGCACTTTCCACGGCAAGGAGGCAAGCTTACTCCAAAGGAGGCACTTGCTTGCAGGCAGGTGCGCATGCTTTCTGGGCCTGCATGCCATACAGACTTTCCAAGGCAAGGAGGCAAGTTTACTCCAGAGGAGGCAGTTGGCTGCAGCCAAGTGCATGTGCTTTCTGGGCTTGCACGCCACACGCTGTTTCCAAAACAAGTTGTTTACTCCAGAGGAGATGCCTGGCTGCAGACAGGCACGCATGCTTTCTGGGCCTGCATGCCACACACACTCTTTTTCCAAGGCAAGGAGGCAGTTCACGAAAAGCAGGCAAGGAGCCAGGATCGGCTCCCACTTGCTTTAATGTAGGGCTGGTTTTCGTACCGGGAGAGGGCTTCCCATTACATGCTTCCGAAGCTAACAGAAGTAACAACAAATTGATGCAATGAAGGAAAATGGATCCATGCACAACTCTAGTGTAGTGCAAACCAGTGTGCCGTGAGCGATCATCAGGTGTGCCGCGAGAAAAGCTCTCTGCCCCCCTTCCCCCCTCCTCCTGCCAAACTCCTGCTGCTTGGGGGGGGGAGGAGGAAGGGCTGCGCCGCGGCGAAGAAAAAGAAGGGGCCGGGGCGCCGCCTCCTTCGGCTGTTTCCCCAGCCAGCCTCCAATCCGCCATGACTCTCGCCCCTCGCTTGCTGAAGCCACGCAGAGGAGGAGTCCCGCCCACTGAAGCCCATCCACCGCTCATGCTCCTCCTCTGTGGGAGAGCTGAATCTGGGGGGAGGAGGTGAGGCATAGTGCGGCCTGACGCGGCCTGGCTCCACCCCCTCCCCCCGGCTTCAGCACTCCCACAGCTTCGCCAGCCTTGAGGAGGCAGTGCAAAGCCAGCGGTGGCAGAGCCAGCACAATGCTGGCTTGGCACTGCCCCTTCAAGGCTGGCGAAGCTGTGGGAGAACTGAAGCCAGGGGAGGGGAGGGGCATGGCACAGCCTGGCTCCTCCCCCTCCCCTGGCGTCGGCACTCCCAGCAGCTGCTCCCAGCAGGCCACCATCCCCCAGTTGTTCTTTACTGTGTTAGAGTGTCATTTTGTGTCATTTTGGTTGATGGTGTGCCCCTGGATTTTTTTAATGTAAAAAGTGTGCTGCAGCTCAAAAAAGGTTGGGAAACACTGGTGTAAATACATCCTTGGACACCTAAAACCTGCATACAAAAGTGGGCCCAGCAGGTGTGCATATTGGGTTTTTATTATTTTAAGCATGAATTTACTACATTTAATTCATTTTACTGGGTTAGTGTGTTGGAAACCTATGCCATCTCAACTCAAACTGGACAAGCAGAACATGTCGAACTCTGACAGGCTCACAAATTTGCTGAAAGGCTTCAGCAACGGAACAAAGGGCCTTTTCCAACATCCCCATTTTAATGGGAAAGAACTCCGGGCACATTTGCTGTAGCTGCAGAAAACAGAAAATAACAAAGGAGACAGGTAGACTTTTTAAATGCCAGAATTCTGTCTTTTGATGAGCAGGGAAGAAACCATAAAAAGGAAGCACCTTAAAATTGCAATGGAAAAGGAGCATTAGGGAAGAATGCTTCCTCTAAAGGGGCCACCAGTCCTGAATAGAAGCACCAATAGCAATGACCCTCTGCTTGGGAATGTTAAAATCCATGCCCACCTTCTGTTGTTGAAACCATCTCCGTGGCCAGAGAAAAGGAAGCAATGGTCAAATGTTATTATATTATCTAGGAGAGTTGCCAACTGGCTGTCCAGCAAAAGGACACATTGTTTCATCTCCATCGAAAGGAGGGCTAGGGAACAGGACGTAGCCAAGAAAAGGACAACGTTCCAGGGCTTCTGTATTAGAAAGGATGGAAAGATGGGCCAGGTAGCCTCAAAGTTTCTTTTCCCCCTGGGATTGAAAAATGCTTAACCTGGACTGGACTGGGGCCAAACTGGCAGGAAGGCAGATATCTTGAAGAAAGCCTGTCTGCAGAATCTTGATTCCTTTCGTGGATTTTGCCAGTTTCAGCGATGCTGTCTTTCACTATCTGGATGCGTTCAGCAGGAACACATTGCACACTGATTTCCAAGACAACAGCTCTAAATGGAAATCCATTTCTGCATTCTATCCCAACACAAAACAACTCGGAAGCATCAGCATTTGTAGAAAGTTACTAGTGGGAGAAGAAAACCTAGATACCATCTCCTCTTTGTTTCACCCGTTTCATTCTTTGGTTTATGTTCTCACATCTTCCTTCCTGCCTACCTGTTGATGACATTTCCCTCTTCTTCTAGAACAGAGGGTGCATCTACACCAGTGTTTCCCAACCTTTTTTGAGCCGCGGCACACTTTTTACATTTACAAAATCCTGGGGCACACCACCAACCAAAATGACACAAAATGACACTCTAACACAGTAATACATATAGTTAATATGTTTTAAATGTATTTATACACTCAGTGTGAAACCTGGGCCTGTTTTGATGAACACAACATAAAGTTATAGTTCACCCGCAATCAAAGAGCACTCTGAACTCCACCAATGATGGAATGCAATCAAACTTCCCACACAGAACTCCCATAACCAAGAGAAAATACTATAAGAGTTTGGTGGGCATTGACTTTGAGTTTTGGAGTTGTAGTTCACCTCCATCCAGAGAGCACTCTGGACTCAACCAATGTTGGATCAAGACCAAACTTGGCATGAATACTCAATATGCCCAAGTGTGAACACAGATGGAGTTTGGGAAAAATAGACCTTGACATTTGGGAGGAAGGCTGAGGAAGGCTGGCGAGGGAGACGCTCACAGAATCCCACCTGCCTTTCCTTCCTCCGAGGGTCCTCCTGCCAGGCCCCGACCTTTTCCCCCCACGAAGGAAGGCCCCTTCTCCCCTTTGGGGCCCTTCCTCCCTGAGGGGCTTCAGGGGGGGGGCGGGCCGAGGGGAAGGGTGCCCCGGGGCCTCACCTGAGATGCAGCAGGGCCAAGACGGGGCGCCTCCGGAAGCAGCTGGCTCCTTCGCTTCCTTCACCGCCACAGGACCCCCGGGACCTAGTGCGCATGTGCCCAGACAAGCGCACTTCCACTTCCACCTCATTCCCCACCCTCCCTCGATTGGACGCTGGCTGGCTGGGGAAACGGACGAAGGAGGCGGTGCCCCGGCCCTTTCTTTTTCTTTGCCTTTTTCTCCTCCTCCTCCTCCCCCAAGCAGCAGCAGCAGCAGCAGGAGTTCGGCAGGAGGGGGAGAAAGGGGGGGAGGTTTTCCGCGGCACACCAGGTGTTTCCTCACGAAACAGTAGTGTGCCACAGAACAGTGGTTGGGAAACACGGATCTACACTGTGGAATGAATGCACTTTAACTCATAGCTCAATGCTGTGGAATCTGAGATTTGTAGTTTAGTGAGCCACCAACATTCTTTGGCAGAGAAGACTTGCTTAGGTGATCCCTCATTGTCCGAGTATGATGGCCTTCCAAGAGGTGGTGGTGGATACATAGGTGATTGTGAAACCCTATTCTTGATCCACATGTACTTCCACAGTAAGAATATCGGTTTCCAGGTGGAAAGCAGTCCTGTTCAGGGTTGGCTTGACACACCTTCCTCTTGGCACATTTCTCCCTTTCGCCCTTCAGTCGTGTCTCTTTGAATTCATCACCACTGCTGGTCACAGCTGACCTCCAGTTAGAGAACGCAAGGGCCAGGGCTTCCCAGTTTTCAGTGTCTATGCCACCATTTTGAGGTTAGCTTCAAGCACATATTTAAATCTCCTTTCCTGTCCACCAACATTCCATTTTTCATTCTTCAGTTGGGAGTATAGTAACCACTTTGGGAGACAGTGATCAGGCATTTGGACAACGTGGCCAGTCCATGGAGTTAATGGTGTTGATACCATAGAGGCATCGCTTCAATGCTGGTGGTCTTTGCTTCTTCCAGCATGCTGACATTCATCTGCTTGCCTTCCCAAGAGATTTGCATGATTTTTCAGAGGCAACGCTGATGGGATCGTTCCAGGAGTTGAGAGTGATGTCTGTAGACAATCCATGTTTTGCAGGTGGATAGCAGGGTTGGGAGGACAAAAGCTTTATAACCAAGCACCTTGGTCTCCCTATGACTGTCCCAATCTTCAAACACTTTCTGCTTCATTCAGAAGAATGCTGCACTGGCAGAGCTCAGGCGGTGTTGTATTTCAGTGTCAATGTTGACTTTTGTGAGGTGGCTCTCAAGGTAGCAAAAAAGGGTCAACAGTTTCTAATGTTACACCATTAAGCTGTATTTCTGGCATTACAGAGGGATTGGCTGGTGACTCCTGGAACAGTACTTTGGCTTTCTGGATGTTCAACAAGAGGCCGAGCTTCTGGTTTGCTTCTGCAAAGGTGTTTAGAGTGGCTTGCAGGTCTTCTTCTGAATGCGCACAGATTACTTTAGCATCAGCATATTGGAATTCTATAACAGATGTTGTTGTGACCTTGTTTTTTGGCTTTCAGTCTGCTGAGGTTAAATAACTTGCTATTCTTTTGTGCTTCAACTCCCAGAATCCCCAAGCCAGAATGGTCAATTGAGGTTTCCTGGTAACTGCAATCTAAAAGATAGAACTTCTCCAAGATTTGCCCAGATGTGGTTCAATACAGCCTTGCCATCACATTTGGCTCCTATCTTAGACTTGTGTGATTAGTAGCACATTGTCGGTGTGTATGTGCATCCTGTGTTTATGTGCCCAGCCACCTCACCAGGCCAGGATTACCCATAAGGCCAACCTAGGCCATGGCCTAGGGGTGCAAGCCGAGGGAGGGCACAGATCACGGACCAAAAAATAATAATAACAATATTGAAACAAATAAAAACACAACGCGCATGGAGATGAGGAAGGAAGGATACCAGAGGTCCTCCTTTTCGGCGGCGGCCCTGCCCCTTCCTGAATACCAGCTCCTGCCTCTGCTATTGTTGTGCAAATGGCGTATGCGCAGGGGCTCTCGACACTGGCATCGACGTTGACAGGAGGAACAATTAACTCCCTTGATGCCGACAGCATCCACTTGCTGGCTCCTTCAGTGCAAGTACAGGAAACTCCTTTGCGCAGTCTGCGCATGCCCTAACACCATGAAAGCTGGTATTCCTCCTCCAACACAAGGAGGAGACTCCTCCTTACTGGAGAGAGAAGCGCAACTGCCGGCTTGGCACATGCGCAAACCCCAGTACAGGAGAGAAGCCCAATGCGACAAGCCCCGGTATAGAGGAGAAGTGCGGCATCGGTACAGCTGCTGACTACAACGCATGCACAATCCCCGATACCGCATAGGAGCCAAGTGCCTCAAGCCCCAGCATCGGGGAGGAGGCTCCTCCCCCCCATGCCTACATCTATAGTGCCTGCCGAGAGGGAAACTCCTGTGGCGGACCTAGTGAGGCCACACCGGGAGAGCTGGGTGCGGGGCCTTAAGGGGGATGAGCGGATGAAAGGATGTTGGGGGGGGGTGCAATAGAGGTTGGCTTAAAAGGAGCATAATTCCAAAGTGTGGCCTAAGGCGCAAAAAGGTGCTAATCCGGGCGAGGCCCAGGGCTTATCTGGAATAGCAGTTTAAAAGCCCCCCTCTAAACTACAAACTCCCAGAATTCTGCAGGAGGCAGACATAGCATTTAAAGTGGATTAAAGTGGGAAAATGCTCAAGTGTGATGAGGCTCTTACTATGTTTCCTATGAAACTGGCAAGGTCAGATGAAATTCTTGACAGTTTCAAGGAGGCCGATTTCCTTCACCGAGCCATTTCTCTGGACTTGGGTGGTTTTTATTACATCCAACCTAATGGGAGTGCTTCTTTCTCCAGTGGCATCAGGATTTATGCATATTCTGTAAGAGCGTATTACCCTAAGGTCTTGTTTGGTGTTCCTTCCCCCCGGCGGCATGGTTAATGTCAGGATACGATATGCCTTGGTTCCTTTACAATCAGTTTTTTGTTCTCAAAACATACGGATGGGAGCTGTTTGATAAGGAAGGTCACTCAAGGCTGGAACTTTAATACTTACTACAGAACAAATGTTCCCAAAACAAGAACATGATGAGGTCTGTATTATAATGAGCGGCGCAGAGAGCCAGTCTCAGCAAGGAGAAAAGCAATGGTTGGTTGATTTGTGCTTGTCGCACCTGGGCTGTCACAAATGCCAGGTTGGCATCCCCAAGCCTACCTGAAGGTGTCAATCCTACAGCAGCCGTGCCGCTCCCTGCCATGGCACATCTGCCAAATGCACAGGAAAGGAGAAATTTAATTTTGCAGAAGTTGGCATGCTGGTGGAGGTGTTTCCAGACTATGTAATCCAGTGAAAAATAAATGTTGTTTATACCTATCCTGTGCCAGCAACCTGCCTACTAGACAGCAGCCTATCTGCATGTTGAATATAGCCAAATTGTTCTGGGCAATGGAGTCCATGCAGCACCAGTTTTCGTGCTGTTAATAGAAAACCAGACCTACTATTAGGCAGAGTGAGGCAATGCTCTCAAATGGAGCAAATTGATAAAATGTATTTTATTGTGCTTATAGCCTGCTTTCTGTAAACCAGTGGTTCCCAACCTTTTTTTGACCAAGGACCACTTGACCAGGGACCCTTTTGATCAGGGACCATTTTGACCAGGGACCATTTTGACCAGAGACCACTCTCTGACATTAGTACCAAAAGGGTTACGAATCAGTTTTGGTCAACTGTAAATTCAGTTTGGGGTGCTGATTCAGAAAATTGCGTTGGCTAGACCAGTATTTCCCAACCTTTTTTGAGCCGTGGCACATTTTTTACATTTAGAAAATCCTGGGGCACACCACCAACCAAAATGACACTCTAACACAGTAATACATATAGTTAATATGTTTTTAAATGTATTTATACACTCAGTGTGAAACCTGGGCCTGTTTCTATGAACACAACATAGATATCCTGGCAGGAATGGCAGAAAGACACAAACTTCCCACACAGAACTCCCATAACCAAGAGAAAATACTATAAGTGTTTGGTGGGCATTGACCTTGGGTTTTGGAGTTGTAGTTCACCTATATCCAGAGAGCACTGTGGACTGAAACAATGTTGCATGAGGACCAAACTTGACACGAATATTCAATCTGTCCAAATGGTGGAGTTTGGGGAAAATAGACCTTGACATTTGGGAGTTGTAGTTGCTGGGATTTATAGTTAACCTACAATCAAAGAGCACTCTGAACCCAGCCCTGCTCCAATCTTGGGACACTACCTATATGGCCAACATTGAATACTGGTGGGGTTCGGGGGCTGTTTTTGGAATCTGGGAGTTATCATTCACGAACTCCAAAAAGGAAAAGAAGGACAGGTGGAGAGATCTTCAGCCTTCTCTGCCAATAGGGTTCCTAAGATCATCAGAAATATGTGTTTTCTTATGGTCTTTGGTGACCCCCCTGACATCCCCCTTGTGACCCCCCCCCCCAGGAGTCCCGACCCTCAGGTTGAGAAACACTGCTCTATGTCCTTCTGTTTACACTCCTTGCAAAAAAAAAAAAGGAATAGAAACGCCTTTGCATGGAGAAAAACCCTTATCACATTTTTCATGATCCTGTTAAATATCAAGGATACATGATATAAAAATCGCTATCTCTGATCAATGACAGTGGGATCCCCCTCACATGTCTCATTTACCTTCCCAGTTGGGTTCATTTGCTTGGCATGGCATTCATCTCGCTTGTGAAAAAGTAGGAGAATACAATTTTGAAAAATGAATGCATAACTGAAGGATGTGGCTTCTCAGCCCACAATGAATAGCTTCTAAAACACCCAACTTGGCCTTTCAAGGACTGGCAGCTTTGTACATTTGATGAGTAGTTCCGTGCGGCTTGATTATTGCTTTCAACTTGTTGGAGTCCTACCGTTTATGGCAAACCTGTTTTTCTGATTGAAATCAAAAGCCATGACTACAGCCCAGCCCTCCAAAGAAAAACAAACCCCCATGATTCTGAAACTAGTCTAGACTTTTGTAATTTGACAGGCAGGGGTCCGATTCCCAGTGTTAAAGATCAGCAATGCCACTCACAAACTGTACGCCTGAATATATGCACGCTCTTTGACTTCCAATGCCGGCTCTTCTCAGACCCTGGGATTCCATCAATGGGATTTCTGTTTGTTCGCTCGCCTGATTGTTTTGCCTGGCTGACTATGGTGTGCTTTCCCAATGCAATTTAGCTTCAGTGCTGTTTTATAAGTTAAACAAATCAAGTGCCAGCTTGGAATCTAGTTTGTGCTAATAGCCTGGTGCTACTCCCTCTGCTGTCGGGGTTGGGTTTAATTATGTTGTCAGGAGAGCTTGGGTGCCTGCCAGTACCAAGGCCAGGCATGCATCTACATTGAGGAATTAATGCAGTTTGACACCACTTTAACTGCTAAGGCTCAATGCTATGGAATATAGGAGTTGTCATTTTTATCAGTTCTTCCAAAGGATGCTGGTACCTCACCAAACTGCAACTCAACACCATGGAATCCTGGGTGTTGTAGCTTTACCTTTCTTTGCCATAGAGCAGGGGCCTTTTTCAGCATGCGAGCTACTTTTAAAACAACCAAGTCAAAAAGATCTACCTTCTGCACGGCGCACCTTGCCTGTGGGCGCAGCATCCGCGCGCCGCTCCTTCCGCACGCCGCTCCTTACACGGGGCATTGCGGGCACGAGGGAGCACCTTCTGCGGGGAATTCAGGAATGAGGGAGCGGGAGGCGGGGCCTGCCTCTCTCTCGTCCAGAAGCAACCGTGCAGCCTTTGCTGCCGGCGGAGAGAGAGCCTTTGCTGCGGGCGGGCCTCCGGAGGCCCCGCCTCGCACCTCCCTCGGCCCGCAATGCCCCGAGGAAGGTGCTCCCTCGTTCCCGCAATGCCCCGAGGAAGGTGCTCCCTTCTTCCCGCAATGCCCTGCGGAAGTCGCTCCCTCATTCCTGCAATGCCCCGCGGAAGGCAGTCCCTCGTTCCTGCAATGCCCCGCGGAAGGAACGCCACACAAAAGGAGCGCCGCAGAAGGTGTGCGCGGGCACGGAAAGTGCGCTGCGCGCAGGGCAGAAGCACCCCATCCAGCTGCGATAGACCTTTCGACCTGTGATCGACTGGTCGATCACGATCGACTTTGTGGGCAGCCCTGCCATAGAGTGTTGGTGCCTCACCAAACTACAATCCCCATGATTCTCTAATATTGAGCCATGGCAATAAAGTGACATCAAACTGCATTAATTCTACAATGTACCCGTGGATTAGGATCATAAGCACACTGAGATGGATGCCACTGGGCTTGTGCACTCAGGGTAAACCTTGACCTGTTTCGTGTCCCAGCTTTCAGTGGGGGCCCTGATCTGTTTTTTTGGAAGCCTCCTGAAATCAGGAGGGTAGATATCTGTTTTCAGTCTGGAGTGTCAAAAAATCCATTTTTATCAGCCCATTATTTGGGGGGGGGGAGAGGGCTTCCCAGGCTTCCCTTCCCATCATTTTGCGCATTTAAGCAGTTTCTACTCGAGGTGAGAGGTGCTCAACTGCAGATAGGCACACACTTTAAGGAGGCTTCTTTCTTACCTGTTTCTACTCTAGAGGAGAGGCACTCGGCTGTGTGCACTTTCTCTTCCAGGCCTACACACCACCCACACACACTTTCCAAGGCAAAGAGGCAAGTGTTGTTTCTTATTCTCGAGGAGACGGAGAGGCACTCGGCTGCAGGCAGACACACACACTTTCTGGGCCTGCATGCCAAAGCCACACTTTCCAAAGCAAAGAAGTAAGGCAAGTTCTGTTTCTTACTCTAGAGGAGATGGAAAGGCGCTCAGCTGCAGACAGGCACCTATGCTTTCTGGGCCTGCCTCCAAGGCAAGGAGGCAAGGCAAGTTCTGTTTCTTACTCTAGAGGAGATGGAAAGGCGCACAGCTGCAGAAGGGCCCCTGTGCTTTCTGGGCCTGCCTCCAAGGCAAGGAGGCAAGGCAAGTTCTGTTTTTTACTCTAGAGGAGATGGAATGCGCGCTCAGCTGCAGAAGGGCACCTGTGCTTTCTGGGCCTGCCTCCAAGGCAAGGAGGCAAGGCAAGTTCGGTTTCTTACTCTAGAGGAGGCTGCAGAAGGGCACCTATGCTTTCTGGGCCTGCCTCCAAGGCAAGGAGGCAAGGCAAGTTCTGTTTCTTACTCTAGAGGAGATGGAAAGGCGCTCAGCTGCAGACAGGCACCTATGCTTTCTGGGCCTGCCTCCAAGGCAAGGAGGCAAGGCAAGTTCTGTTTCTTACTCTAGAGGAGATGGAAAGGCGCTCAGCTGCAGAAGGGCACCTGTGCTTTCTGGGCCTGCCTCCAAGGCAAGGAGGCAAGGCAAGTTCTGTTTCTTACTCTAGAGGAGATAGAAAGGCGCTCAGCTGCAGAAGGGCACCTGTGCTTTCTGGGTCTGCCTCCAAGACAAGGAGGCAAGGCAAGTTCTGTTTCTTACTCAAGAGGAGGCACTCGGCTGCAGGCAGGTGCTCATGCTTTCTCTCCCGGGTTGCACCATTCCAGCAGCCATGCACTCTTTTCAAGGCATTTTAAGGAGGCTTCCTACTTTCAGTTAGGAAAGAGTGATGACTTCCTGGAAGAGGAGAGTAGTTTTCAGGGAATTAGGGTGTTCTTTTAGTTTGATGGGGGATTAATAAGAAAGATTGAACGGTGATGCCGAAAACTAGAGAAGGAGCCGAGATCGACTCCTGCTTGCTTTTGTGTCAGATGGGTTTTTGTACCAGGAGGGCTCTTACGGTTACGAGCTCCTGAAGTACCGAAAGTACAGAAAGAAATTGAGGAAATAAAGAAACGAATTTTGTGCACAAGTCTAGACGCCACTGCTGTAATGAAATCATGCAAATCATCTAACAAGCTGATGGGTGCAATGCCAAATATATCCAAAGACCAAGACAATGTAACCATTGCTTGGTTTAATCCTGCTTGCAGTGTTTCCCAACCAGTGTGCTGGGGCACACTAGTGTGCCGTAAGCGATCATCAGGTTTGCCGTGAGAAATTGGAACCTCCAATATCCTTACCTGTTTTCCAATGTCAGTTCCAGGATCTGCACAATAACACAGTCAGTTTGCAGACAATTTAAAGAAGCAGCACCATAATCATAGCGACAAGGTAGAAAACCACGTAGATAATCACATATATTCAAACCGCCAGAGGCTGAAGATAGATGTGGCGATGGAATCGAAAGCTGGCATGGGCAAACTTGGACCTTCCAGGTGTTTTGGACTCCAACTCCCACCATTCCTAGCAGCCTCAGGCCCTTTTCCCTTTTCCCCTCAGCCACTTAAGCAGGAAAGGGCCTCAGGCTGTTAGGAATGGTGGGAGTTGAAGTCCAAAGCACCCAGAGGGCCGACATTTTCCCATGACTGACAGCTGTTGAGCAAGACCTTCGTGTGTGTGTCTTTCTGCCATTCCTGCCAGGATATCTATGTTGTGTTCATCGAAACAAGCACAGGTTTCACACTGTGTGTATAAATACATTTAAAAACATATTAACTATATGTATTACTGTGTTAGAGTGTCATTTTGTGTCATTTTGGTTGGTGGTGTGCCCCAGGATTTTGTAAATGTAAAAAATGTGCCGCGGCTCAAAACTCCCAGGTTCCCAGAGTGTCCTGGACTCCATGTGTTGGTGGGACTGGGAAGTGGTATGTTCTCTTTTATTGGAGATCTGTAAGTAATGCCCAAATTGCCTTTTTAAAAGGATGTTCTAGCTACATCCTGCATTGCAGATCTTTTACGGAGCCATACTTTGAATTAAATAAAGGATGAGCAATTGGAGTTTACCAGATGTTGAGAGAGGATCAGAGCTGGAAGTATAACTGAATACAGAAATGTTACAGAACCATAAATCTAAGTTACAAATCCAATACAGATTACCAACCATTATCAGATGCCCTTGCTTTGCAAATTCCAATGTGCTGTTGACTCCATTTGCCTTACTTCCACCGGAGAACTGCCTATGAATTAATTCATTCATGAATGATAGGTTCATTGAATGCATGTTTTGCTTAACTGCCTATGACTGGAACAAACCCCATGCTGACTGCACCAAGCACAGTAGGCATGGAAAGATTATTCCTGGCTGAAAACTGAGTTTTCTGACAGTCAGAGATGGTAGAAAATGGTGACATTTTCTGCAGATTTTATCCAGTACTTACACACCCTGTGCACAAATTATTGCTGTTTTGTGTGTGAATACCAGGCTCTCGCATAACATAGATGCAAATAAAGGACGATGACATATACAAATACAGGTCTTCCAAGATCCAACACATTTTTAGCCCTAAACATTTCAGACAAATACTCAGCTTGTATTTGCAGTGAAGCAAATCTAATGAAAACTTTGTTCAGGTCTCTAGAGTGGATATTGATTGTGTGTGTGTGTGTGTGAGGAGCAACTTGAGAAACTGAACGTCGCTTCTGGTGTAAGAGAATTGCCCGTCTGCAAGGACGTTGCCTAGGGCAGTGTTTCCCAACCGCTGCTCCGCGGCACAGTAGTGTGCCATGAAAGATCATCAGGTGTGCCTTGGGATTTCAGGGCACCACGTGGCCAAGGGCGCATCCGGCCATGGTCGCCATTGCTGCGGTCGCTCGCGCGGTCCCTGCTTTGCCTCCCGTGCTTTCCTCCCTCTCTCTGGCTCCCCCTCCTTCCGTCCCTCCCTTGTGTCGCTTGCACGCGCGCTCCCTGCTTTGCCTCCGGTGCTTCCCTCTCTCTCTCTCTCTGGCTCCCCCTCCTTCCCTTCCTCCCTCATGTCGCTCACTCGTGCGCTCCCTGCTTTGCCTCCCGCGCTTCCCTCTCTCTCTCTCTCTCTCTCTCTCTGGCTCCCCCTCCTTCCCTCCCTCCCTCATGTCGCTCGCTCACCCCACAAGCCCCCAGACCCCTTAGAGGGGGGGAGGAACTGCCCCCCCGCTCTCCTGGCACATCATTTCTACGCACTGGGAGAGCTGGCCGAGGCTTGTAATGGAGGCCACTTAAGTTTTTATTACTTTTCTAAGGGGTCTGGGGGCTTGGGGGGAGGGGGTCCCAAGAGAACATCTTTGGTTGATGCATTTCTTTTTTACTTTTTTTGGTTGACACCCTTGACTAGTAATTGGTGTCCTTGGTTGGTTGTCCATAGCCCACCTCATGTTTTTTGGCTTTCTGCCATTCCTGCCAGGATATCTATGTTGTGTTCATCGAAACAGGCCCAGGTTTCACACTGAGTGTATGAATACATTTAAAAACATATCATTTTGTGTCATTTTGGTTGGTGGTGTGCCCCAGGATTTTGTAAATGTAAAAAATGTGCCGCGGCTCACAAAAGGTTGGGAAACACTGGCCTAGGGGACACCTGGATGTTTGATGCTTTACTCTCTTTTGGGGAGTTTTCTCTCATGCCTCTGCACAAGGAGCTGGAGCTGACAGAGGGAGCTCAACCCGTTCTCCCTAATTTTTAATGTGTAAATATTAGAATTGTGTGTGGATCTGTTTTTCTTCATTGCATCCGTTCTTTTGTTACTTTTGGGAGCACGTAACAGGAAGACTCCTCTCGGTACACTATCAACTCGACACAAAAGTGGGAGCTGATCCTGGCTCCTCACCTGCTTTTTGTGAGCAACCTCCTTGCCTTGGAAAGAGTAAGTCCAGAAAGCATGTGTGTCTGCCTGCACCCAAGTGCCTCCTCTGGAGTAAGAGAATTTGCTTCCTTACCTTGGAAAGTGTGTGTGACATGCAGGCCCAGAAGGCATACATGCCTGCTTGCAACCAAGCACCTCCTCTGAAGTAACAGAACTTGCCTCCTTGTCTTGGAAAAAGTGTGCGTGGCATGCAGGCTCAGAAAACACATGTGCCTGTCTGCAGTCAAGCACCTCCTCTGGCGTAATAGAACTTGCCTTCTTGCTTGGAAAGAGTGTGTGTGGCATGCAAGCCCAGAAAACGTGTCTGCCTGTCTGCAGCCAAGCACCTCCTCTGGAGTAAGAGAACTTGCCCCCTTGCCTTGGAAAGTGTGTGCGGAATGCAGGCCCAGAAAGCACATGTGCATACTGTACCCAAGTGCCTCCTCTGGAGTAAGAGAACTTGCCTCCTTGCCTTGGAAAGAGTGTGTGTGTGGCATGCAAGCCCAGAAAGCACATGCGCATACTATACCCAAGTGCCTCCTCTGGAGTAAGAGAACTTGCCTCCTTGCCTTGGAAAGAGTGTGTGTGTGGCATGCAGGCCCAGAAAGCACATGCGCATACTGTACCCAAATGCCTCCTCTTGAGTAAGAGAACTTGCCTCCTTGCCTTGGAAAGTGTGTGTGACATGCAGGCCCAGAAGGCATGCACGCCTGCCTACAACCAAGCACCTCCACTGGAGTAACAGAACTTGCCTTCTTGCTTGGAAAGAGAGTGTGGAATGCAGGCCCAGAAAGCACATGCACATACTGTACCTAAGCACCAGAAAATGCATGTGCCTGCCTTTAGCCAAGCACCACCTCTAGAGTAAGAAACAGGTAAGAAGCCTCCTTATAGCATGCGCCTGCCTGCAGCTGAGCTCCTCTCCTCTAGAGTAGAGCTTAAATGCCTAAAATGACAAGAATTGGACTCTGGGAAGCCCCCAAAAAAATGAGCCAATAGAAACTGAATCTCTCAGCACTCCAGAGCAAAAACAGATATCTGCCCTCCCAATTTCAGGAGGCTCCCAAAAACGGATCGGGGCCCCCACGAAAAACTGGGACATGAAACAGGTCAAGGTTTACCTGGATTGCACAAGTCTAGAAACACTCTCCATTTAGTCAAACTCTTGACAAACGTCCTTAAGTATTAGCATCTGCCTTAATCTATCGTGGCTCCCAAGTTTTAGCACTTTTCAGTTCTATCATGAGCAGGTTTTTTGTAAAGCTGATGAGTCTTAATTGCCTAGAGAGTCCCATCAAACTCCAAGTACATGATGCGCCAATGGAGATCATTTATAATATACTGTTGCTGGGAAATTCATTTTTCCCATGACATTTCTCTCTTTCTGGGATACGGATGAACAGGTTCAGTCCTCTTATTTGTGTTTTATGTCTCTATCTAGCCGCTCCAGAAAATCCTTCATTCCCTGCCTTATTAGGTTTTTATAATTAACATGCCCGAATCCACCGCTTCTTTGGTTTTACCCATATGGATTACAGTTTCTTCTTGTTTGATATGAAATAAGCCTCTGTCTCTTTTCTCCCCTTTTAATATCTTCCATAACATTGTTACTCCCCCCCCCCCTCAGAGTTTTAATTAAGGTTTGCATATTTATGCAGAACTTCTGATGTGGTCTTTTCAAAACAACTTCACATCTGGGTGTTTTCCCCTGATTAGCTACCCTTTGAATCCTTGTTTGCGCTACTAACACCTTCGCTTGCAGTTGAAGATAATAGCTTCCGTATTGGGAGGATAGGGAAACTGCTCTGGGATTTTAAAGCACTGTTTCCCAACCAGTGTGCCGTGGCACACTAGTGTGCCATGAGTGATCATCAGGTGTGCCGTGGGAAATTGGAACCTCCAATATCCTTTCTTCCCCCTCCTGCCGAACACTTTTTCTTCACCACTCGGGCTCCCTTCTTCCCAGCCTCGCTCTGCTCGCTTTGCCTCGCTTTGCTCACACTGCTGCTTCTGCGGGAGGGGGGAGGGAGGAAGACGTGACCCATGCGGGCGCTACTGCACGGACTCGCCTCACGTCTTCCTCCCTCCCCTCCATAGTGCTCTCTGGATATAGGTGAACTACAACTCCAAAACTCAAGGTCAATGCCCACCAAACTCTTATAGTGTTTTCTCTTGGTTATGGTAGTTCTGTGTGGGAAGTTTGATTCCATTCCATTATTGGTGGAGTTCAGAATGCTCTTTGATTGCGGGTGAACTATAACTCCCAGCTGTTGAGCAAGACCTTCGTGTGTGTCTTTCTGCCATTCCTGCCAGGGTATCTATGTTGTGTTCATCGAAACAGGCCCAGGTTTCACACTGAGTGTATAAATACATTTAAAAACATATTAACTATATGTATTACTGTGTTAGAGTGTCATTTTGTGTCATTTTGGTTGGTGGTGTCCCCCAGGATTTTGTAAATGTAAAAAAATGTGCTGCGGCTCAAAAAAGGTTGAAAAACACTGCTTTAAAGGATTCCTCCAAGACGAGGAAACTATTTGGCAGCTGATGTCATTCCTTTACTATTCGGACAAAACCCAGATCAGATTAGCTGCCTTTAGCATTAATGGAGAGGTGCTGGGGGTGCAAACTGCATCAGAGGGGATCCCACTGAATTTGTAGCCACATTTCTGAAAATTGGCTCGGCGCCTCATGGCGTGACTTGTAGCATGCAACCTGTTTCTGATTGAAGTGCATTATATGGTCAGTGCAGGCACACATAAAACAGTACAATGCAGTTAGAACTGCTTTATATGGCAGTGTAGATCCAGCCTCAGATTCATTTTCTGATGGGAATCATCATCATCATCAACAACAACATTGTCATCAAGGTCTTTAGGCACTGCACCCAGTGTGCCGATCACCCCAAGCCAGTAAAGGTGGTCCCATTGGTGATCGGCACACTGAGTGCAGTGCTTTGGACTGCACTTAAACACAATTGGCACTGACAAAATTACCATCTGCCAGCTGCAAAAGGCCACCTTACTGGGATCTACACGCATTATTCGCTGATACATCACACAGTCCTAGACACTTGCGAAGTGTCCAACGTGGGATTCAATACAACAGCCAGCAGGGTGATCTTTTCTGCTATGGACTCATCTTGTTGTGTTTCTAATAATAGTAATAATAATAATAATAATAATATTTTTTTAGATCCCACTCTTCTTCCCATGGGGACACAGAGATGATTGCAGTATAAACAAATACTGGCAAACATTCAATGCCTTGTTACAATACAATGAGACACACAATCACAAACAAAGGCAAAGGCTTCTCCTTTCATTTCCGGCTTTAGAAATGCCTACGGGGGAGGTGCTGTTCTCCATTTCCAAGCTGAGGAGCCTGTGTTGTCAACTCTTGGTCATGTGACAAGGCATGACTGCTTGGAGTGTCTTATAGATTACTGCAACGCTCTCTATGTGGGGTTGCCTTTGAAGACAGTTTGGAAGCTGCAACTAGTCCAACGGACAGCAGCCAGGTTGATAACAGGAGCGGCATTCAGAGAACATACAATTCCCCTGTTGCGCCAGCTCCACTAGCTACCAGTTTGCTACCGGGCACAATTCAAAGTGCTGGTTTCAGCCTTTAAAGCCCTAAACAGTTCGGGTCCAATGTACCTGTCTGAACGCATCTCTCCCTATGAACCATTGAGATGTTTAAGATCATCCGGAGAGGCCCTGCTCTCGGTCCTGCTATCTTCGCAGATGCGACTGGCGGGGACAAGAGACAGGGCCTTTTCAGTGGTGGCTCCTCAGCTTTCAAACGCCCTCCCTAGAGACATCAGATCAGCCCCCTCCCTCCTGACATTTTGCAAGAAAGTCAAGACCTGACTGAGCAGACATTTGCTGATGAAATATAATGGTTAATTAGATATATGGAATGACGACGATGTGACGGAAAGTGATTTCAACTGAGACTGTAATTGTATGTTTTAATTTGCTAATTTGTAGTTATATGGTTATCTTTTGGTTT
Organism: Anolis apletophallus; assembly: GCA_030556195.1. Taxonomy (NCBI): domain Eukaryota; kingdom Metazoa; phylum Chordata; class Lepidosauria; order Squamata; family Anolidae; genus Anolis; species Anolis apletophallus. The sequence continues at coordinate 32,791,542 of JARBWK010000015.1, read as the reverse complement.
GTTTGCTTGTGTTGTATTGGGGGGCAGAGACTGTCTTGTGTAAAGTGTCACGAGTCGCCTTGGGGCTGAGAGGGGAGGTATAGAAATGTGACAAATAAATAAATAAATAAATAAATTATGCCTTTCCTGCTGAAGCGGTATCTATTTATTCATCTACTTACATGTTTTCGAACTGCTAGGCTGACTGCTAGGGTTAACAGTGGGAGCTCATCTCGTCCTGCAGATTTGAACTACAAACCTTCAGATAAGCAGTTCAGCAGCATAAGGGTTTAACCCAGGTATGGGGAAACTTTCTAGGTGTTTTGGACTTCAACTCCCACAATTCCTAACAACCTACCAGTCGTTAGGAATTATGGAAGTTGAAGTCCAAATCACCCAGACAGCCCAAGTTTCCCCATGCCTGGTTTAGCCCATTGCGCCACCACGCCAAAAATATCATCCCCCTTATATCCTGATCAACACTTCCATTGAGAATCCCACCCAGGCATTACACATCATCAGATGTCAGACTATGAAGTTAATAGTTAATATTCTCAAAGATCTGACTCAATGATGTTTGTGTTGGAAAGGAAGATGTTAACAATTAAGCTAATTTTAAATTGGTGTTTAAATATATAATACAGTGACTGAGGTCCGACATGCAAGAGATGGAATGTAACTTTATATTCATTGCTAAGCGATAATTGCGCATAAATAAATTGTGATTCTGGGCACCTGAATGCGAAAACAGATGTAAATCGTACAATTGCAATGCTCAATGTGTGTGCAATGCACAAAGGGATTAGATGCTCAGTGGCACCATATGTTCAACTCTGCTTTGCCTGAATCCAGATAATTTTCCACAGCCAGAAAAAAGGACAATGACTTTAATCAGGGAACATATGTCTGTTTAAGTCACTAAGAGCCTTTATATTTATATTTTTTGGAAATGAGGTTGGGGAGGGGTCTCTCATTTAGAGCAGTGTTTCCCAACCGCTGTGACGTGGCACAGTAGTGTGCCGTGACAGACCTTCTGCTGTGCCGCGAGAAAAGCTCTCTGCCCCCCTTCCTTCCCCCCTCCTCCTGCCGAACTCCTGCTGCTTGGGGGAGGAGGAGGAAGGACCGGGAGGTGGCGGCGAAGAAAAAGTAGAAGGGGCCTAGGCGCCTCCTCCTTCGGCCATTTCCCCAGCCAGCCTCCAATCCTCCATGACTCCCGCCCCTCACTCGCTGAAGCTGCGCAGAGGAGGAGGAGCCCCGCCCACTGAAGCCCGTCCAACGCTCATGCTCCTCCTCCTCTGCGTGGCTTCAGCGAGCGAGGGGCGGGAGTCATGGCGGAGAGCGGCGCCAGGGGCCATGACTCCCGCCCCTCGCTCGCACTGCCCCCTCAAGGCTGTAGAAGTTATGGGAGAGCTGAAGCCAGGGGGAGGGGGTGGGGCATGGCACAGCCTAGCTCCGCCCCCTCCCCCTGGCTTCAACTCTCCCACAGCTCCAGCCTTGAGGGGACAGTGCCAAGCAGCATTGTGCTGGCTCTGCCACTGCTGGCTTGGCACTGCCCCCTCAAGGCTGGAGAAGCTGTGGGAGAGCTGAAGCTGGGGGGAGGGGGCGGGGCATGGCATGGCCTGGCTCCTCCCCTCCCCGGCTTTGGCACTCCCAGCAGCTGCTCCCAGCAGGCCACCATCACCTAGCCGTTCTTTACTGTGTTAAGAGTGTCATTTTGTGTCATTTTGGTTGGTGGTGTGCCCCCGGATTTTTTTAATGTTAAAAGTGTGCCGCGGTTCAAAAAAAGTTGGGAAACACTGATTTAGAGGATCATCATAAGTCAAAGTCAACAGCAGTTAAAAACAACAAAGGTTGTGTGGATGGATAAGTTAGATTATTAACTTCCTTATTAGGTCTTCATCATTAAACCCATTTAAAAGATTGGAATTATTTCTTGGTAAGTGATATGAGCCTGGTCACCTAAAATGTATAATTTCTTCAATATCAACAGAGCAGTGTTTCTCAATGTTTCTAATGCTGTGACACCTTCATACAGTTTCTCATGTTGTGGTGACCCCCAACCATAACATTACTTTCGTTGCTACTTCATAACTGTAAATTTGCTACTGTTATGAATCGTAATGTAAATATCTGACATGCAGGATAGGGCTCCAACTCTCAAAACCGCTGGCCAGCTTGTCCAATGCTCAGGAATTCTGAGAGCTGAAGTCTAAAACTCCTGGAGAAGCAAAACTTGGAAACTATTAACTTAAACTATTGCTCTATGTCATGGGTACTCACACTTTTTTAGCATGCGAGCTACTTATAAAACAACCAAGTCAAAACGATCTACCTACCCACTACTCAGAGAGCCATAAAAGCAAAATATTTGGAAATTTATTTCAGTGAGAGCCATATAATATATTTTAAGACTGAATTCAAGTAAATGTGAGTATAAGCCCCTGAATTTATTCATAATAATTATTATGATAATATTTATTCAGCCTCTGCTACTACTACTACTAATAATAATAATATTAACGACAACAACAACAACAGGTTCCTAGAGTAGAAGGAGACCTCCAAGGGCCACCCAGTTCAACCTCCTTCTGCCATAAGGGAAAAACACAAAGCATTCCTCACAGATGGCCATTCAGCCTCTGATAATAATAATAATAGCAATTGGTTCCTAGAATAGGAGGAGACCTCCAAGGGCCACCCAGTCCAACCTCCTTCTGCACCTGGGCAGCGTCGGGAGCCTACGGGGCGGGACTGAGCCTTCCTCCCGCCCTGCATGCGATCTACCAGGACGCCCTACGCGATCTACCAGTAGATCGTGATCTACCTAATGAGCACCCCTGCTCTATGTAGAGTCACCGGTTAAACTGCTGAGCTGCTGAACTTGCTGACCAAAAGGTCAGTGGTTTGAATCTGGGGAGTGGGGTGAGCTCCTGTTGTTAGCCCCAGATACTGCCAACCTAGCAGTTTGAAAACATGCAAATGTGAGTAGATCAATAGGAAACGGTTTGCGGGATTGTAACGGCATGCTGTGCTGTCATACCGGCCACATGACCTAGGATGTTGTTTCTCAGCCTTACTGCCGCAAACCCTTAACTACAGTTCCTTATGTTGTGGTGACCCCCAACCATAAAATTATTTTTGTTGCCACTTCATTACTGTAATTTTGCTACTGTTATGCATCGTAATGTAAATGTCTGATATGCAGGATGCATTTTCATTCAATGAACCAAATTTGACACAAGTACCTGATCTGCCCAAATTTGAATACTGACAAGGTTGGGTGGGTGGGGAGTTGAGTTTGTCATTTGGAAGTTGTAGTTGTTGAGGTTTATAGTTCACCTACAATCAAAGAACATTCTGGACTCCATCAATGATGGACTTGAACCAAACTTGGCACACAGAACTCCCATAATGGAAGGGTTTGGTGGGCATTGACCCAGACAGTACTATGGACTCAAACAATTATGGATCTGGACCAAACTTGGCATGAATACTCAACATGCCCAAATGTGAACACTGGTGGAGTTTGGGGAAAATAGATCTTGTCATTTGGGAGTTGTAGTTGCTGGGATTTATAGTTCACTTACCGTCAAAGAGTCCCACTAACAACAGAATTAGGCCAAACTTCCCACACAGAATCCCCATGACCAACAAAAAATACTGTGTTTTCTGATGGTCTTTGGCGACCCCTCTGACGCCCCCTCCCCCAGGGGTCCTGAGCCCCAGATTGAGAAGCACTGCAATAAAGTAACAGAAAGCAGGAAGCAATATTCAAACATTCAAGAGAGAGCTGGCATTTGGGCAAAAGACCAGTTAGGCAATCTAAAATGTGCTTACTTTAACACTATAGCTTATTTAGTTAATTAATTTTGGAGGAATATTGGATTTTCTCCTTAATCCAATTGCTTTTAACTTGCCCCTATTAATGTGCAAAAACAGAACTTATTTTGTAGCTGTATTAGCTACCAACGTCATTGTCATGAAGTTTGACATCACCTCAATGGCTATGGCTCAATGGGATGGAATCCTAGGATTTGTAGTTTTGTGAGGCACTGGCACTTTTAGGCAGAGAAGTCTAAAGGCTTGTCAAACTACAACTCCATGGTTCAATGCCATTATCTATGGAAGTGGTGTCAAACTACATTAATTCCACAGTATAGATCAGACATGGGCAAACATGGGCCCTCCAGGTGTTTTGGACTTCAACTTCTGTCATTCCTAACAGCCTGCAGTCCCAGCAGATCGGAGAAGGGCCAATGTGGTCCCAATCTTCAAGAAGGGAAAAAAGGATGACCCAAACAATTACCGTCTGGTCAGCCTCACGTCGATACCAGGCAAGATTCTGGAAAATATTGTTAAGAAAGTGGTCTGCAAATACTTAGAAACAAATGAAAGCAAGCGAGAGTGGTTACTGTCTCCTTGCCTGTTTTTGTGTCATGTGGTGCTCCTCACGTGGCCCACCATGTGCTATTTCCCTCAGAGCCCTGCCTGTTGGGCCAATCAGAGGAGAAGAACGCTGCCATGTGGCACGCATTGCTGAGTCTATTTAATGGGATGACCACTTTGAAGCCATATACAAGTTAGGGTTTGTGGGAAAACTCATGACAGCTTTCCTGAAAAGCTGCCGTATATTTTCACAATGGCAATGTGGTTGCCACTCAAACTTGGGAATTTTATCATTGCAGGGCCACAGCTGAAAAGGCCCTCTCACATTGTACAGACTTGAATGATGGAGTGCAGAGGTTATGTAGAATATATGGGGATTGTATTATAGCTCTCGCTCTCTCCCAACTGTCACTGCCCTGGCTTTGGAGAGGGAAGCGAGGAAGGGACAACTCCATCATATGTTGGCCCAGAGAAAAATGAAAGCCCTTCTCCATCCCAACTGCCACTGCCCTGACCACGGAGGGGGACAGAAGGGACAGACACAACTCATCGTGCCTGAGTCTGGAATCAGATGAAAGATCCTCGCTCCATCCCAATGGCCACTGTCCTAGAATTGAAGAGAGGGGAGAAAAGGCAGACACAGCTTCATCATGTCTGGGTCTAGAAGGAGACGAAATGCCCTCCCTCCATCCCAATGGCCACTGCCCTGGCCTCAGGCCCGGATTAAGGGCGTTTGCCGCCCTAGGCCAACTTCCTCCTCCGCGCCCCGCCCCGCCCTCCTACCTACAGTCAAGGAAGAAGGGGCGAGGAGGAGAAAGAGGCGGAGGGACCCCTGCTGTGCATGCGCGCGTGGTGGGACAGCACCTCTTTCTCCTCCTCGCCCCGCCCTCCTTCCTTGATTGAAGGACGGAAGGCGGGGCCAGGAGGAGAAAGAGGCAAAGGAACCCCTGCCGCGCATGCTCGCGCGGCGGCAGGGCGTCTCTTTCTCCTCCTCACCCCGCCCTCCTTCCTTCAATCAAGGAAGGAGGGCGGGGCGTGGCGCAGAGGAGAAAGAGGTTTAGTAGCAGCACGCGCGCAATCACACTTTTTTGAATTTTTTAAAAAAAATTTGTAATTTTTTTAATGAATTTTTAAAAAACCTTTTTTGGGGGTCCAGATCTGCTGCCCCCCAAAAGCTGCCACCCTAGGCCTTGGCCTAGGGTGGCCTTACAGGTAATCTGGGCCTGCCTGGCCTCAGATGGAGAGAAGCAGCAGCAGAGATAGCTCTTTCATGCCTGGTTTATCATCTTTTCCAGCCGTTCTGTTTACAGCACTTCTACAGGTGTTCATTGTTTCTCTATCACATCCTAACAGAGAGCTCCCTCCATAGATTATTTCTAGTGATACGATCTTCTGCTTAATGCAGGCTGCGGCTCATCAGGGCTTGGCCTTAATCATATACCCAATTCATTACATACAATTTTCTTATCACCTTAATCTTCATTCCTGTCAACCAACATAGCATCATCAGCATATTTTCTCAAACGGAGTATACCTGCACTTTAAGCTGAAAGAATATTTTAACTAATGTAAATAAATCCTATGGAATGCTGAGATTTGTAACTAGAGAGGTACAGTAAGACCCCTGGCATCCACGGTGGAGGCGTTCCCAGCTGGACCACGACTACTTGAAACTGCAACATACAACCCATTAAATGACCCAACTCCCCATTATGCTACAGAATAATTCTGGAAGACCTAGAGATGCCTGGAAAAGTATCCTGTCCAGGAATTTTCTAGGACCCTACAGTATGACTGTCTGGTAATTTCCAGGGGTAGCATAACATTGAATCACCCGGAGGACCTAGTTTATTTCTCCGTTTAAAAGCACCAATGAAGATTAGACTAAACTAGAGGTTCTCAATTTTTGGTCTTCCAGATATTTTGAACCATGTCCTTGAATCCACAATCATCAACTATTTGGGTCACAGCTGGTCCAAGACATTCAGAAAGTCAAGTGTTGTGGCTGACTGTTTTAGAGATCCCTAGTGAATAATCCACGAACCTCTAAATCCAGTGATTCCATAGGATGTCACCATAACCTCTGAAGGGATATCCACCTGCTATCACTGCATTTCATATTTGCCTGGCTTTAAAAGTAGAAATGAGGATATTAAGAGAACTCTGAGACTTAAATGTGAACATCTCTCGAAGACGGAGATCCTTTGGCTGGGCCAACCGGGGGGGGGGGGGTGAGCTCCGGCTGCCTACTCTGGACGACGAGGCACTATGCCCGTCATCTGTAGTAAAGAGTCTGGGGGTCCAGTTGGACCCGCTGCTGACAATAGAGGCTCAGGTCTCCGCTGTCAGCAGATCCGCTTTCTACCATCTACGGCAGGCTAGGCAGCTGGCGCCCTACCTCTCCGGAAATGACCTAGCCACGGTCATCTCGAGGCTAGACTACTGTAACGCCCTCTACATTGGCCTTCCTTTGTCGGTCATCCGGAAGCTCAAGCTGGTGCAGAATGCTGCAGCACGACTCCTGGCTGGAGTGCCGGCCAGGGTTCATATTACACCAACCTTGCAACGCCTGCACTGGCTACCAATTGAGCACCGGATCATCTTCAAAGTGCTGGTTTTGACCTTCAAGGCCTTGTATGGTCTGGGGCTGGTGTATCTGAGGGACCATCTACTCCTATATGTTCCACAGAGATCCCTTCGATCCAAAGATCTCAATCTTCTGCAGATTCCCTCCCTATGAACTGTACATCTATCGTCTACTAGGCAGAGAGCCTTCTCTGCGGTAGCCCCATACCTGTGGAACAACTTACCACCGGAAGTACGATCAATTAATGAGCTACCGGCTTTCCGGAAAGCTTGTAAATATCAGTGATTTGGTAGATTTACTCTAGTTTGGAGTAGCAATAGGACTGAGGCTAGTATCTCGATCCAGCACAGTCAGGCTTTAGTCTGGGATATGGAACTGAAACAGCCTTGGTCACCTTAGTGGATGATCTGTCTCTACATATGGTCTCTACATTTCCTACTTTGTCTTCATTGCAGGCATTCCAAAATATAGGGAACTTGACAGGAGGAGTGTGTCCCTGTTGTTCTGCTAGACCTCTCAGTGGCCTTCAATACTGGGATGCCTCATGGGAATGGGGTTAGGGGGGCACTGTTTTGCAGTGGCTCCTGTCCTTCCTGGAGGGTCAATTTCAGAAGGTGTTGTTGGGGGACACTTCCTTGGCCCCATAGCCTTTGTCCTGTGGGATCCTGCAGGGTTCACTATTGTCCCCCGTGCTGTTTAATTTCTACATGAAGCCTCTAGGAGAGATTATCCGGAGTTTTGAAGTTTGATGCAATCAGAAGACATTCAACTCCATTACTCCTTTCCACCTGCTGCTAAGGAGGCTGTCCAGGTACTGAACTGGTGCTTGGCAGCTGTGTGGGTCTGGATGAGGATGAACAAATCGAAACTGAATCCAGACAAGACAGAGGTCCTCCTAGTCAGTCACAAGGCTGAACAGGGTATAGGGTTACAGCCTGTGCTGGATGGGGTTACATTCCCACTGAAGACACAGGTTCACAGCTTGGGAGTGTTCCTGGATTCATTGTTGAGCCAGGAACCCCAGGTCTCAGCGGTGGCCCGGGGAGCTTTTGCCCAATTAAAATTTGTGCACCAGTTGCGCCCATACCTTGGGAAGTCAGTCTTGGCTACAGTAGTCCACGCTCTGGTTACATCCCGAATAGATGATTGCAGCACGCTCTACATGGGGGTACCTTTGAAGACTGTTTGGAAGTGGTCCAACTGGTGGCAGCCAGCTTGCTCACCAAAGCGGGGTACAGGAAGCCTACAACCCCGCCCCCCATTATACTGCTCCACTAGCTGCCAGTCTGCTATAGAGCACAATTCAAAGTGCTGGCTTTAGCCTATAAAGACCTAAATGGTTCCGGCCCAGTTTACCTGTCTGAACATATCTCCCTCTATGAACCATCTCAGAGATTAAGATCTTCTGAGGAGGCCCTGCTCTCAGTTCCACCTCCTTTGCAGGTCCGGTTGGTGGGGACAGGAGACTGGGCCTTTTCAGTGGTGGCCCCTTGGCTATGGAACTCCCTCCCTAGTAACATCAGATTAGCCCTCTCCCTCCTGACCTTTAGGGGAAAAAACTGAAAACTTGGATGTGGGACCAAGCGTTTGGATAATTGATTAGTGCAATATGTGAACATGGAATGGTTCAATGACAACTGGAACAGCCTGGACTACGATATTAAGAATTTCTAGATTGTATGAATAATTTTAATAATGTTGGAATTTTAATAATTAAAATTATTAAATTATTAGATTTTAATAATTAAAATTACTAATAAATAAAATTATTAATAATTTTAATAATGTTGGGATTTTAATAATTTAAATGTTGATATGTTTTTACCTGGTGTTTTAATGTATATGTTTTTATTTGCTGGATATGTATTTTATGTAATGTATGGCATTGAATTGTGCTACTATGTGCACTACTCTGAGTCCCCGTCAGGGTTAAGAAGGGTGGGATGTAACAATGGCAAATAAATAAATAAATGGTGTTCCAAAATTGATACCATTGAGACACTGACAAGGAATCGGTCTCACCACATTGGTCAACTGGTTAGCTGTTTTGTGCCATCTGCTACCAATGCATAGTAGTATCAAAGAGAGAAAAGGTCAAGGGACAGGAAGGGGGATCCGTGACTCATACTTTGGGATAACGTCATACATATGGTCTCTACATTTCCAGCCTTGTCTTCATTGCAGGCGTTCCAAAATCTAGGCCAAAACGGTTGACCTCTTTGCCATGGTGCAGCAGACCAGATGCCTTTGCTCTGATTAAGGTTGGGGAGATCCATCTGTTTTACTTTCTATAGTGTTCGCTTTTTCATCCAGCCTAGTCAAGCTTGGTCAATTTCCAAAACTCTTTGAGGATTGCTTTTTTTCAGCCCTCAAGAAAGTCGTACACATTTGCTCTGAAATGCATATACATGTTCCTAGGCAAGCTGCCCCAATGTAACACATTTTGTAATGAGGATAATACGCTAATATATGTCTGCTCTGCTATTTTCCATAATGCACAAATTCTTGCATGCCATTTGTTTTATGCTCTGCATCTGTGTATGTATATTGGATGAGCAAACTCAGTTATAGCAAACAGTTATCATGATCATCACCACAATCATCAGTACAAAGACATAGCCATGTTAATCTGGAATATCAATAAGCAAAATGATCTTGTAGCACCTTAGTGCAGTGTTTCTCAACCCTCCTAATGCTGCGACCCCTTAATACAGTTCCTCATGTTGTGGTGACCCCCAACCATAACATTATTTTCGTTGCTACTCTATAACTGTAATTTTGCTACTGCTATGAATCGTAATGTAAATATCTAATTATGCAGGATGTATTTTCATTCACTGGATCACATTTGGCACAAATACCCAATATGCCCAAATTTGAATACTGGTGGGGTTGGGGGTATTGATTTTGTCATTTGGGAGTTGTAGTTGCTGAGATTTATAGTTCACCTACAATCAAAGAGCATTCTGAACTCCACCAATGATGGAATTTAACCAAATTGGCACACAGAGCTCCCATGTCCAACAGAAAATACTGGAGGGGTTTGGTGGGCATTGACCTTGAGTTTTGGGAGTTGTAGTTCACCTACATCCAGAAAGCACTGTGGACTTTGATGGATCTGGACCAAATTTGGCATGAATACTCAATATGCCTATTTCTGAACACTGGTGGAGTTTGTGGAAAATATGCCTTGCCATTTGGGAGTTATAGTTGCTGGGATTTATAGTTCACCTACAATCAAAGAGCATTCTGAACTACACCAACGATGGAATTGAACCAAACTTGGCACACAGAACCCCCATGTCTTGAAGGGACTCACAGGCGTGAGCCTCTTTCCGGCCTCACACACTCTCCCTCACCCACACATGCACAATACCCTGCCATGTGCCAAACACGTCTGCTCTCTCCTCCCTTCTTGGAATCTCAGAAATAGCCATTTTTTGCTGAGAAGCTAGTTGACATGCTGGCCAATCACAGTGGAGGGCTTTTGGTGGAAGGCTTGCATTTTCGTTTTAGGAAAGGGTTTTCCATTTCGTGCCATCCGAATAGACAGAACAAAACGGAAATACGAATGAAATGAATGGGACAATTTTTGGCCCCAGGACTAATAGTTAGTCAACATTGGATGACCGAGCCAGTGTGGTTTAAACAAGTTCTGATCTAGGCCAATATATAGTTCAATAAATAATACTGATTTTAGGTTTGTTTGTTTGTATATATAAGTAACTCTTGCAAGACCCGCCCCAATCCGACTTCTGTTTGATATTGTTTTGGTGACTCGGAAGATTTCTGTTCTATTCCAAGCTACTTTCCTTGAATTCTTGCTAGGAGGTAGAAGAAGCCAATCTTATTTCCTGAGAGACCAATGGGCTTTGGCAGGCATGTAGCTTGGGGGGGGGGGCTTGAGGGGCTTCAGCCCCCCAATTTCTCAGGATGGTCCACGAGAAGGCCTTACTGGTACATTACTTAGACTGTTATGTGTATTCATATCATGATCTGATCACCATGCTCAGTATATCCCATATGCATAGGGGTATTGGGAGAACGATACAAAAGTTTTGCTAGGGTAGACCCTCTCTCACTCAGACTCGGCCCCTCCTGAATCAAACTCAGCCCCTCCCGAATCAAAATCCTGTCTACGGCCCTGGGCTTTGGGATATAGTGTACTTGTGTGTTGAAGGAAGCAAGTGGGTCTAGCACAAACCAATGGAAGCCTAGCGTCACACTTGAATCTCTTTCTGGAAAAGAGGGGAAATCTCTGCCTGGTTGGGACTATTACAAGGTCTTCTGCCTTCTCTGCCAAGGAGTGCTGGTGCCCCCATCAAACTACAGCTCCCAGGATTCCTTAGCAGTGAAAGTAGGGACAAGCCGCATTAATTATACCAGTGTTTTTCAACCTTTTTTGAGCCGCGGCACATTTTTTACATTTACAAAATCCTGGGGCACACCACCAACCAAAATGACACAAAATGACACTCTAACACAGTAATACATATAGTTAATATGTTTTTTAATGTATTTATACACTCAGTGTGAAACATGGGCCTGTTTCGATGAACACAACATAGATATCCTGGCCGGAATGGCAGAAAGACGCACACGAAGGTCTTGCTCAACAGCCGGGAGTTATAGTTCACCCGCAATCAAAGAGCATTCTGAACTCCACCAATGATGTAATGGAATCAAACTTCCCACACAGAACTACCATACCATAACTATAAGAGTTTGGTGGGCATTGACCTTGAGTTTTGGAGTTGTAGTTCACCTATATCCAGAGAGCACTGTGGAGGGGAGGGAGGAAGATGTGGGGCGAGTCTGCGCAGTAGCGCCCACACGGGTCATGTCTTCCTCCCTCCCCCCCCCTCCCGCAGAAGCGGCAGCATGAGCAAAGCGAGGCAAAGCAAGCAGAGCGAGGCTGGGAGTGGTGAAGAAAAAGTGTTCGGCAGGAGGGGGAAGAAAGGATATCGGAGGTTCCAATTTCCCACGGCACACCTGATGATCGCTCACGGCACACTGAATTATACAATGTAGATGCACCTAGAGAGGTAGATAGTTACATATAGATATTCCACCTATGTCATCTCAAACTTCGACTGGAATCTAGCTATGAGCAAATCCTTGCTCTTCTTAATCCTTAGCTGTGATGTGCAGTAATTTGGATGATCACAGAGTTTATTATTATCCGATTATGCAGACGAATCCAGTTGGAAATATTAAGGAATCAGGAAGCAGCTCTGTGTCACAGGGGAAAGGAAGAGCCGGATCATTTAACCTTTGCATCTTTTTTAGCCCCGCGATCTGTTGCCCCTGTTCACTCTATGCCTCTCCTTACATCTTCCAAATGAGGTCAGGAAAGCTGCAATGGAAAATGTGGTTTTTTCCCTCCCATCTCCTCCCTGTCTGCAGCCTGTGGCTGAGGAGCTGGTTGCATAATTGTGTCCAGAGGACAGGCAGCAGAGACAGAATGGGGAGGGACTTGGATGCTATATAAAAAAACCAGGACAACAGCTGGGCACGCTTTTGCTCCATACACAAACTGATTTGCAAAGGTAAGCAAAAACCCACACACAGAACACAGGCCACGGCTTAAAGAAAAATTGCACCTGTTTCCTTTCATTGCGTGACCCACTCCAAATCCAGATTGTTTCTGTTCTTGTGGGTTAGAGTTTTTCCACAAATATATCCTTGCCTAGGTTGCTGTGATTTTTCCAGGATGTATGGCCATGTTCCAGAAGCATTCTCTCCTGACGTTTTGCCCACATCTATGGCAGGTACCCACAGAGGTTGTAAAGTCTGTTGGAAACTAGGCAGGTGGGGTTTCTCTATCTGTGCAATGTCCAGGGTGGGACAAAGAACTCTTTGACTGTTGGAGGCAAGTGTGAAAGTTGTAATTGTCCAGCTTGATTAGCATTGACTGGCCTTACAGCTTCAAAGCCTGGAGGAATCCTTTGTTGGGAGGTGTTAGCTGGCCCTGTTTGTTTCCTGTCTGGAATTCCCCTGTTTTTTGAGTGTTGCTCTTTATTTACTGTCTTGATTACCTGTCTAAATGTATCTCCCCCTACATCACGCTTCAGAGTTTAAAATCGTCCGGGAAATCAAATGCGTTTGGCAAGGACGAAGGACAGGGCCTTCTCAGTGGTGCCCACCACCTGTGGAATTTGCCTCCCAGTGAAATTAGCTTGGCTCCATCCCTCCTTTCCTTTGGGAAGAAGCTTAAATCATGTTTCTGGGACCAAGCATTTGGGCAGCAGGCATGACAGCACTTGTAATGTTATGAGAATTGAGTATGGACAGGTTTTGAACCAGGTCTTTGGATACTGAATCGGACTTGGAAACATCTATACAGTTGATAATAATGTTTTAAATTGTTTTATTCATTGTGTAATTGCCTTGTTATATTTTTTTTGTATGTGCGGCATCAAATTGTTGGGGGTGGTAAACCACCTTGAGTCCCCCTTTGGGGGTTGAAAAGGACGGGGTATAAATGCTTGAAATAAATAAATTGATCTTGGAGTTTTTAATGCTGGCACCCAGGAAACAGTCAGGGTCAGTTATTCCCACCAAACCACCTCTGACTTTTCCTTGCCTTGGCAAACCCAATGAAATTAATGAGGTCACCATAAGCCTCCTCCTCTGGAGGTCTTTAAGCAGAGGTTGGGTGGCCATCTGTCAGGGGTGCTTTGACTGTGTTCCTGCATTATTCTAGGCTTCTAGTCCAGTGGTTCTCAACTTTCCCACTATTGGGACTCCTTGGTACAGTTCCTGGTCCACTTTCATTCCCACATCGCAGAGGCGCTTTCTTCTGCCTTGAAAGGACTTGAAAGGAGTCTCCTTCCAGCCTCACACGTTCTCCCTCACCCATGCATATGCACCACACTGCCATCTGCCCAGGCCCGGGTTAAGCAATTTTGGTGCCCTAGGCCACACTTTGGAATTACGCCCCCAAACCAACCTCTACCAAACACCCCCACCTCCTCCTCCTCGAGCCTCCGTGCGCCTCCTTCTTCCTCTGCGCGCCACGGGGACGAGCCTTCCCTTCCTTTCTCCTCCTCCTCGCCACGCACCCGATTTCCTTGAGTCAAGGAAATCGGGTGCGTCGTGGAGGAGGAGGAAGGGAAGCCCCGCCCCCTGGGGCGAGCCTTCCTCTTCCTCCTCGCCACGCGCCCAGCTTCCTTGAGTCAAGGAAATCGGGTGCGTCGTGGAGGAGGAGGAAGGGAAGCCCCGCCCCCTGGGGCGAGCCTTCCTCTTCCTCCTCGCCACGCACCCGGCTTCCTTGAGTCAAGGAAATCGGGTGCGTCGTGGAGGAGGAGGAAGGGAAGCCCCGCCCCCTGGGGCGAGCCTTCCTCTTCCTCCTCGCCACGCGCCCGGCTTTCTTGAGTCAAGGAAGCCGGGCGCATCACAGAGGAGGAGGAAGGGAAGCCCCACCCCCTGGGGCAAGCCTTCCTCTTCCTCCCAACCACGCGCCCGGCTTTCTTGAGTCAAGGAAGCCGGGTGCATCGCGGAGGAGGAGGAAGGGAAGCCCCGCCCCCAGGGGTGAGCCTTCCCCTTCCTTCCTCCTCCTCCTTGCCACGCACCCGGCTTTTTTGAGTCAGGGAAGCTGGGCGCATCGCAGAGGAGGAGGAAGGGAAGCCCCGCCCCCGGAAGCGTCCAAAGCTCAACTTTAAAAATGGGGGGGCGGATATGGTGCTCCCCCTCGGCTGCGCCCCTAGGCCGTGGCCTAGTGTGGCCTTATGAGTGATCCGGGCCTGCATCTGCCAAGCACACCTGCCCTCCCCTGGTTTTGAGTCCTGGTTTTGACCTTTAAAGCTCTATACAGTTCTGGCCCAGCTTACTTGTCCGAACGCATCAGCCACTATGTCCCACCTCGTAATTTAAGATCATCTGGGGAGGCCCTGCTCTTGCTCCCACCAACTTTTCAAATGCGGTTGGTGGGGACAAGAGAGAGGGCCTTCTCGGTGGTGGCTCCCCATCTGTGGAATGCGCTTCTAAGTGACATATGATCAACCCCATCCCTCCTGGCATTCAGGAAAAAAGTGAAATCCTGGCTGTGGGACCAGGCTTTTGCACATTAGCACAATGCAGCACTTTGGATAGGAATTGTAATGGCAAGTTGAGTGATATGGCTCAATGCTTATGTTATGGACGGAACACTGTTTTTACCTTAAGTGTATGTGTATTATGTGTTAATGATAACTGTATTTTCATTCTGAATGTCTATGGTTTTATATTGTATTTATATTGTGTATCGGCATCGAATTAGGCCGCTCTGAGTCCCCCCTCGGGGGTTGAGAAGAGCAGGGTAGAAATGATGTAAATAAATAATAAATAATAAATAAATAAGACCATCAGAAATATGTGTTTTCTGATAGTCTTTGTTGACTCCTCTGCAACTTCCATTCAACCTCTCCAGAGGTCATGATCTCCAGGTTGAGAAATGCTGGCCAACAGGCAACTTGAAGGCACAGTGTTCCCTCACTTATTGCTGGGGTTAGGTTGCAGGACCTCCTGCAATAAGTGAAAAACCGTGATGTAGGGATATTCTATTTATTTTAATGTTTATACATTATTTTAGTAGTTATACACTATTTTAAGTCTTTATACACTTAAAATAAAGCGAAGGAAAGGAAAGACCCTGCAAGGCTGAGGGAGGAAGGACTGAGGAGGGAAAGCACCTTGGAGAGTGGCAGCGGCGGCAAAACCCCACAAAACAGCAAAAATACCATGATATATATTTTAAACTAGCTTGGGGACCTGGCGGTGCCCGGGTTATTTGAGAAAGGCGTTGTGTGCCAAGGTTGGTCCTTAGTACTTCAAGTCCCATCATCCATGGTTCACCCTCCTGTAAACTGTAGAAGGATGGAGACTGGGTCATGGGGGCACAGGGTGCCAAGTGTAGTCTTTTTAGGTGTTTGTTCAGGGCTGCAGTGGTCCATGGGAAATGAAGGCTTTGAAAGTACTACAAATCCCATAATCCACAGAGGTGCCTCAAGTCCCACTCTTCTCCATACGGCAGTAGAATGTAGAGTGGGTCATAGGGGCACTGTGTGTCAAGCTTGGTATTGCATTGGGCCTCTGTGTGGCAAGTGTGGTCCTGATCCATCAGTGGTGTGGGCCGCTGTGCTCTGAGCAAGTGAGTTCAAGTACTGCAATTTCCGTCATCCATGGTGCATCCTACCTCAAACTGCACCAAGATTAAGAGTGCATCTTGGGGGGGTCCGTGGGCCAAGTTTGGTCTTGTTCTGTCATGGTTGTGGACCTAGTCAGGAAAATGAAGTTGAGGAACCCTTACTGTCAAATCTGGTTGTGGCCTAGTCAGGAAAATGAAGTTGAGGAACCCTTACTGTCAAATCTGGTTGTGGCCTAGTCAGGAAAATGAAGTTGAGGAAGCCTTACTGCCAAATCAGGCTGAGGCCTGGTTTGTTAAATCAGCTGAAGGAAGCCTTTTTTTTTAAGTGCACTCTCTGGCACCTTTGTGATTTTGGATGTTGGAATGTTGGCCAGGCAGAATCCGTTATGCAAATTTTCCCTCAGTGGCAACCAATCTCCTCTGTCTGTTGCCTTAGAGTGTCGGTGTTCTGAGGCTGGCCAATCAGAGTCATTTATGCAAATAATCTGGTGCCTTAGAGTGTCGGTGTTCTGAGGCTGGCCAATCAGTGTCATTTATGCAAATAATCCCACAGTGCCAACCAATCGAAATGCTGGCACATATTCCTCCGCACGCACCACCGCTCAACCCACCGCCCGCAAACACTGACTTTTATTGTATACATAGATAGATAGATTAATATTTTTAAAAATCTGTGAGCGAGTCCGCAATAAATGAACCACGAAGTAGCGAGGGAACACTGTACATACATGCAGAGAGTGTGTTTGATGCAAGGTGCATATGATACTAACCATATAGCCAAATTCAACTATGGCATTTTAGGCTTTGTGTAACACATAGTTTTGCAACTGGAAGATATAAACAGACATAGTTTATCCATTGCAAAAAAAAAGGAAAGAAAGAAAGAAAGAAAGAAAGAAGAGAAGTTAATTGCACAATTTGGAAAGAGTTCTGCAGAGAAACGCTGCTTAATGAACCAGATGATATTGAGCATTGGGAAGACGAATCAGTTTGCTGTTGTAAGATGCAAAAGAGAAAAAAGATGGCTTTGTATTCCGTTATTGGTTTCATTTATATCCCATTTTCCCCTAATATTCTCCATGTCTCTCTTCTTCTTCCTACTTCATCTTCCAACAGTCCTGGCAGGTAAGGCAGACTTAGAAAGTAAATCAATATTGTGGAATCAATGCAGTTCGACACCACCTTAACTGCAATGGCTCGATGGTATGAGATGATGGAAGCTGTAGTTTTGCAATGACTTGAGCCTTCTCTAACAAAGAATGCAGCTGCCTCACTAAACTACAAATCCCATGGTCGCATAGCATTGAGCCATGGCTGTTGAAGTGGTGTCAAACTGCATTAATTCTATAGTGCAGATCTATGGTTCTCAATCTTCCTAATGCCGTGACCCCTTAATACAGTTCCTCATGTTGTGGTGACCCCCCAACCATAACATTATTTTCGTTGCTACTTCATAACTGTTATCAATTGTAATGTACCTATCTGATATGCAGGATGTAATTTTTATTCCCTGGACCAAATTTGGCACAAATACGCGATGTGCCCCAATTTGAATACAGGTGAGGTTCGGGGGGGGGGGGGGGATTGATTTTGTCATTTGGGAGTTGTAGTTGCTGGGATTTATAGATAACATACAATCAAAGAGCATTATGAACTCCACCAATGATAGAATTGAACCAAAATTGGCACACACAACTCCCATGGCCAACAGAAAATACTGGAAGGGTTTGGTGGGCATTGACCTTGAGTATTGGAGTTGTAGTTCACCTACATCCAGAGAGCACCGTGGACTCAAACAATGATGGATCTGGACCAAACTTGGCACCAATACTCAACATGCCCAAATGTGAACACTGGTGGAGTTTGTGGAAAATATACCTTGACATTTGGGATTTGTAGTTGCTGGGATTTATAGTTCACCTACAATCAAAGAGCATTCTGAATTCCACCAACAATGGAATTGAACCAAAATCGGCCCACAAGACTCTCATGACCAACAGAAAACACTAGAAGCACTGACCTTGAGTTTTGGAGTTCTAGTTCATCTACATCCAGAGAGCACCGTGGACTCAAACAATGATGGATCTTGAGCAAACTTGGCACAAATACCCAACATGCCCAAATGTGAACACTGGTGGAGTTTGTGGAGTTGTAGTTGCTGTGAATTGGGCCAAATTTGGCACAAATACACGATGCACCCCAATTTGAATACAGGTGGGGTTGGGGGTATTGATTTTGTCATTTGGGAGTTGTAGTTGCTGGGATTTATAGATAACATAGAATCAAAGAGCATTATGAACTTTCCACACAGAACCCCTTGACCAGCAGAAAATACTGTGTTTTCTGGTAGTCTTTGGTGACCCCTCTGACAACCCCCTTGTGAACCCCCCCCCCCAGGGGTCCTGACCCCCAGGTTGAAAAATGCTGGTGTAGATGGACTTTGAGGAAGAATGATTGGCCCAAAGGCACTGGATGGATTTTGTAGTTACATTTTCTCACTGCTAAACCACATTTGACATGTGCAAACTGTCTATGGAAGTTTGGAAGAGAAAGCCAGGCCAATGGTCCCTTTCAGTGATTTGAGATGTCATTTTAAAAAAAACTGCTTCTCATGTAAATGTAATATCTGTGATGACAATGATTTATGAGCATCAGTTCGATAGCTGATGAACATCAGTGGCTCAAATATCGTACATAACTTTATAAACTGGAAATGAGTACAAGGATAAATCAGTAGACGGCGCTTCTAAAATTTGTCGTTGTTAGTGACAATATCCTCGAAAATCATTATTGCGCCGTGAGCACAATTAAGTCATGAAATCCACACGATACAGGGCTTTCTCTATTGTTCTCTAAGAAGGTTAGAATGGCTCCCTTTTTTGTTGCCTTACTATCGGCACATGAAAACATTATTCAGTCATACTTTTAAAGTGACATCTTCTAGCACAGTGTTTTTCAACCTTTTTTGAGCCGCGACACATTTTTTACATTTACAAAATCCTGGGGCACACCACCAACCAAAATGACACAAAATGACACTCTAACACAGTAATACATATAGTTAATATGTTTTAAATGTATGTATACACTCAGTGTGAAACCTGGGCCTGTTTCGATGAACACAACATAGATATCCTGGCAGGAATGGCAGAAAGACACAAACTTCCCACACAGAACTCCCATAACCAAGAGAAAATACTATAAGAGTTTGGTGGGCATTGACCTTGAGTTTTGGAGTTGTGGTTCACCTATATCCAGAGAGCACTGTGGACTCAAACAATGTTGGATCAGGACCAAACTTGGCACGAATACTCGATATGCCCAAATGTGAACACAGATGGAGTTTGGGGAAAATAGACCTTGACATTTGGGAGTTACAGTTTCTGGGATTTATAGTTAACACACAATCAAAGAGCATCCTGAACTCTTGCAACAATGGAATTGAACCAAACTTGGCATATTGAACTCTCATTACCAAACAGAAAGTACTCAAAGGGTTTGCTTGGGAATTGACCTTGAGTTTGGAAGTTGTAGTTCACCTACACCCAGAGAGCACTGTGGACTCAAGCAATGTTATGTTATGTTGTTGTTTGTTTTCTATCCAGAATCACAATGTTAGAAGGATACTCACCACTTTAAGGTCCCTAAAACAGGCATGGGAAAACTTCAGCCCTCTGGGTGCTTTGGACTTCAATTCCCACCATTCCTAACAGCCTGAGGCCCTTTCCTGCTTAAATGGCGGCGGGGGGGGGGGGAGGACCGGAGGCTGCTAGGAATGGTGGGAGTTGGAGTCCAAAACACCTGGAAGATCCAAGTTTGCCCATGCCAGCTTTTGACAGAGCTCTCTTAATGTGACTTTGTCCCAATCTTGGAGGAAAGGTGAGATAATGATGATGATGATGACAGCTGCATTTCTTTGCTTACTATGGGTGTTTCTAGGAGCATTGCCAGATATCCACCATTCCTGTATGGGCATTAATTGGTTGTTATTGTGTGCCTTCAAGTAATTTCTGATTTATGGAGACCCTATCACTAGGTTTCCTGAAGCCGAGAGTATGATTCGCCTAGGACTTTCATGACTAAATAGTGATTTGAACTTTTCTCTCTGGAGTCATAGTCTAACACTATGCCAGACTGGTTTCCTTCATAGACATTAAAAAGAACATCAAAAATCCTATATTCTTAGTACTTAGTACAATGAGTTAACCCCTTGTGCTGGCAGGACTGAAAACCAACAGGACGGAGGTTCAAATCCGACAAGAGTGTGAATGAGCTCCCTCTATCGGCTCCAGCTCTTCATGCGGGGACATGAGAGAAGCCTCCCACAAGGAATTGTAATAAATAAATAAATAAAGCATCCGGGCATCATCTGGGCAACGTTCTTGCAGATGGCAAATTCTCTCACACCAGAAGCAACTTGCAATTTCTGAAGTCGCTCCTGACACAAAAAAAGTACTCCTCTTGTTGCACTCCAGGCTTGGAAACACCTATGACTAACAACAAATGGGGGGAGTTGCTAAGATACAATAACAAACAACAAAGTGTCTGTGTGTAAATACAATTGATTCAATAGATTCAATAAATTCAATAGAGTTAAGTCATAGTAGACGCAATACAAAATGTTAGATATCAAAATACAAAATCATTGCAATTACAAAATCAATGCAATTACAAGGTTCAAATTGTAATTGCATTGATTTTGTATTTTGATATCTAGCATTTTGTATTGCGTCTACTATGACTTAACTCTATTGAATTTATTGAATCTATTGAATTAATTGTATTTACACACAGACACTTTGTTGCTTGTTATTGGAAACACCTATGACCACCACACCACACAAGAGTCCTCTATCTATCTATCTATCTATCTATCTACAGTATCTATCTATCTATTTCGAGAATAAGAAAGGAAGAGCAAATGTCTCCAAATAATCCAAATGTCTCATAAAGTTCCAGAGGTGGCAAAGTCCAGGAACAGCCAGGTATCACAGATACAGCAGAAGTCCACAATCAGAAAGCTATCATTAGTAAAAACGTGAACAGAAGCACATGAACATAGAAAACTTCCAGGATATTAAATCCAAAAGCAAAGCTTGACTTGAACCAGGAATAAGACAACTCAGGCTTAGCTTCTCACTCTTACACAGCGTTGTCTGAATTGACCCTAAGGTAAACAACTTGTTTACTAGACATCCATGAAATCATTCTGTTTCCCATGAATTTCTGAATGACGCACTCTATTTTTGGCTCTGTTTTCTAAACCGAGAACTTTGTTGCTCTCTGTAGCTGCAAGTGAATTCCCATGGGAACCCTCCTTATCACTCAGCTCTTCACTCGATTCCTTATTTGGTGTTGCTACTTCTGGCTCCCCGGCATGGCCTTGAGGCCCTTCACTTTCTGAACCGGTTTTCTCACAGAGAGTACCATAATCCAGTGATTTTCAACCAGTGTGCCGCAGAACACTAGTGTGCCATAAGAGATCATCAGGTGTGCCGTGGGAAATTATTTTCGTACTTCATTCATATATAAACTACTAGCTGTACCCGGCACACGTTGCTGTGCCCTATTTTGGAGATGCGAGGAAGTCTGAGTATGTAAGGGTTGGAGTTGTTGTTAGTTATGGTGTTGTTGGGGTCATGGCTGTGTTGTTGTGGGTTGTTTTGGTGGGTGGGATGTTGGAGTCCTGTGGAGTTGTTGTTGTGTGGTGTTGCTGGTGTTCTGCATTGCTTGTGGATATACAATTTTTTTGTCTTTCCGTCTGCTGTGTTGATGTAGAGGTTGATGCGTGTGTGGGTGGGGTACTTTGGAAGTGAGTGGAGGTACTTGAAATCCCATTATCCATGGTGTGTCCTCCTCTAATCTGCAGTCGGATGGAGTGTGGGTCATGGGGGGCATTTTTTGCCAAGTTTGGTCTTTATCGGTCTTGGTTCTGGGACACAGTGGTCTGTGGGGAATGATGGGTTTTGAAGTAGTACAAATCCCATTATCCATGGAGGTACTTCAAGTCCCATAATCCATGGTCCACCCTCCTCCAAACTGTAGTAGAATGTAGCGTGGGTCATAGGGGCTCTGTGTGCCAAGGTAGGTTACTGTAAATTCAGGCCATACACAGTGTCCCATGAGCTGAGGCCTAGTCAGGAACAGCAAGTTAATGAAGCCTTACTTTCAATTCAGGCCATACACAATGTCCAATGAGCTGAGGGCTAGTCGGGAGAATCAAGTTAATGAAGCCTTACTGTCAATTCAGAGCGTAAACAGCATTCCATTAAGTCAGGCCTAGTCTGGGAAATTAAGTTAATGAAGCCTTACTGTCAATTTTGGGCGTGGTCTGTGATTTGTAGGGGTGTAAATTTTCTGTGGGAAGTGAATTGGGTGTTTGTGTTTGTGCCTCAGCCCTTTGCCTTATCCTCCTCTGACAATTTATTATGGGTCGGAATGTTCATGTTGGCTGGCCAGTACAGGAGTTATGCAAATTCGCTCTTATTGGCAGCCAATCATGTTGTCAGAATGTAGAGGCTGGGAGAGTTGTTGGCAGCCCCGGAGGATGCTGGAAAATGTAGGTTTTTTAACTCGTTGTTTTGGGGGCCTTTTAGGTTTTTTGGGGGAAAGTTTCTTTGCTACAAACGTACCTTGTCTGAGGCCTATTTCTGTTGGCAAGTTTGGTGTCTCTGCGTTGTAAGGTTTCTCTGTTTGGGACGGTTGTTCCATGACGACTCTTCCTTTATATATATAGATAAGGCACATCTGTCCCTTTAAGAAATGGAACCATAGCACTCTCGTGTCACCTAAAAAGTGACGCGAGACTGCTATGGCCGCGCCATCTTGGATTCGCTCAGACACGGCTAAGTAAACAAAGTTAGAGTTAGTGCTGCAGCTGTACGTCAAGTGACATTCTGGCCAACAAAGCTATTTTGACATTGCTCTCGTTTTCAGCCACATATCTGTGTGAGATGAGCTTCTCAAGCTTGACTGTGATAAAAACTAAAAACAGAGAGAGACTGACAGCTGTTGAGCAAGAGCTTCATGTGTGTCTTTCTACCGTTCCTGCCAGGATATCTATTTTGTGTTCATCGAAACAGGCCCGGGTTTCACACTAAGTGAGTGTATAAATACATTTAAAAACATATTAACTATATGTATTACTGTGTTAGAGTGTCATTTTGTGTCATTTTGGCTGGTGGTTTGCCCCAGGATTTTGTAAATGTAAAAAATGTGCCGCAGCTCAAAAAAGGTTGAAAAGCACTCCCATAATCTTCCAGACTTGAGGGCCCATCACTGTGCCACAGGAAAGCTCACAATCCTCTCTAAATAATCAGTTAAACTATCTTCCTATGGCGACTGATATACAACACCTCTATAGGCTCAAATCAAAACATTCCAATTCAGTAGTGTAAATGGGCCTCCTGATTTTACAGGATCTGTCCAAGGTGCTAATCTTCAATCTAACAAGAGGTTCAGCACCTTGGATAGTTCCCATTAAAAACTCGACTGGCTCTTTCAAAACCAAATGCAACAGAACCGCTGTCACCTTCTGAACTGCACCACGCAGTTCATATTCTCCAGGAATTCATACCCAAAACCCTACAATGCAACGAAAGGTGGTTTGGGTTTTAATTTAGACACAACCACCACTATCACCTGTTGCCGTTCCCTCCTGCTGAGGAGCTCTCATGGGTTACAAAGCTTTGCATTTGACAAGTTCTAGTTTGGCATTCATTTACTGGCAGATCATCAGCTGCTTTCCCCAGGGAGGTCTGAAAAAAGATGTTTTTTTCCAGAGTCTGTCGACTTTATTCCTTCTGGGCATAATGAACCCGGTAGTGTGTCATTTTCAAAGCCCACTCTCCCTGAGTCGAGGCACTCGGAAATGGGCGAATCATTCCATTGATTATTTCTCCACCTCCATCGTTACATTTTCAGCAAGGTGGGGCTCGAGGAGGTGGAAAGCTCAAAGAGGCAGCAGTAATGTAGTCCTTGCGGAACGGGCTCTCCATGCGCATGAATATTGCATAGGCAAAGCGTCTTCCTGGGCGCGTTTGGAGTGGGAGTAAACTCCATCTCTTTGAACGTACCCCCCAAGTCAGCTTCTTCAAACACATGCCAACCCATTTAACCATGCCACTTAGTGCGTGGCAGTCATCAAATGCATTGAGAGTTGAAATGAAATGATGTGGTGTATGGCGCAAATGGGCGACCCGCTGGGACTTCGAATGCTCCGATAACGAACGAGCATCAAAGCCCAAAAAGAGTTAAACTTCCAGTTCTGCAAGTCCATCCTTTACATAAATAAGAATAATTCTCGTTGTTGTGGAGTCGTGAGAGTTGTAGTTTCACAAAGTCTTCCGCTTTCTCGGCCATTGAGTGTTGATGCCTCACTAAACTACAATTCCAATAATTCCAGAATAATAAGCTATGGCAGTTAAAGTGGTGTCAGACTGCATTCATTCTACAGTGTAGATGCATCCTAGGTTGCTGGAGGAAAAGAACCAGTATTATAAAAGAACCAGTATTATAAAACTTCAATTCTGGACCTCATCACAAGGGTTGCCTCTACACCAGTGGTCCTCAATGCTGTGCACCCTTAACACAATTCCTCATGTTGTTGTAATTTTGTTACTGTTATGAATAATAATGTAAATATCTGATATGCAGGAGGTATTTTTATTCCCTGGACCAAATTTGGCACAAATACCCGATATGCTCACATTTGAATACTTGTGGGGTTGGGGGGATTGATTTTGTCATTAGGGAATTGTAGTTGCTGGGATTTATAGTTAACCTACAATCAAAGAACATTCTAAACTCCACCAATGATGGAATTGAATCAATCATGGCACATAGAGTTCCCACGAGCAGCAGAAAGTACTGAAAGGTTTTGGAGTTGTAGTTCACCTACATCCAAAGACCATTATGGACTCAAACAATGATGGATCTGGACCAAAATTGCCATGAATACTCAACATGCCCAAATGTAAACACTAGTGGAGTTTGGGGGGAAATAGATCTTGACATTTGGGAGTTGTAGTTGCTGGGATGTATAGTTTGTCTACAATCAAAGAGCATAGTGAACCCCACCAACGATAAAATTGGGGCTGTCCCCCCTGCCTGGTGCAAGCCTCCCTCCATCCTCGCATGCTCTCCCTTGCATGTGCACTATGCTGCCATACACCAAACATGCCTGCTCTCCCCTCCTCACTTGAAGTCTCAGAAATAGCCCTCCCCTTGGCTGAGAGGCCAGCTGAGAGGCCAGCCAATCACAGCAGCAGGAGGGCTTTTGATGGGAGGATTCGCCATCTGTTTACAAAAAGGAAGAGAAGGACAGGCAGAAGGATCTTTAGCCTTCTCTGCCAAAGGGGTTTCTAATACCATCAGAAATATGTGTTTTCTGATTATCTTTGGTGATCCCTCTGAAACCCCCCTCGCAATCCCCCCCCCCCCCCGGGGTCCCAACCCCAGGTTGAGAAACACTTTGTTATTGGATCCTTTCTGTTTGAGCCTGAATAGCCCACCGGTTTGCAAGCTGCATCCAGCAAATTGTCAAGAAAAGGCCATCTCTTTCTGCCCATTTTGCCTCTCCGATCATTTCCTTCACCCTTCCCTGTCTTTGCAATGGTTCCTCTTCCTCAGCTTGATCCCCGCAGGCTTCGCCCTCCATGTAGAAGCCAAGCCAAAATCCCGTAAATGTCACCAGCGCCGGTTGTCTCTGTATGTACTCAGCATCCTACATCTCCACCTGTTTCTGCTATGCATGAACACCACGTTTAATTCATTTTGAGTTTCTCTTCCTATTTTTTTCTTCCCCTGCATGTAGGTCATTCAAATGCGAAAGGACGAGAGCTCAGAACATCAGATCCTATGGGATGCCAGTTGGCTTTACCCTTCCAGTAAAAAGCCAGGCACCTTCCTGCTATATTTTTGCAGGCAGGTTAAGACTTCAAGACATTTTTTTTGGCAGACCTTGGAGACTGACTGTCAAAGGGAGACTAAACCCCACAGAATTGCATTATATTTTTCTGTCTGTATCGCATTTATTCTAATAGTTCCATTTTTCAAATTAGTTTCAATTTTATGGATAGTTAAATAGTATTTTTAAGTTTTGCATTAGCTTTTTTTTTTTAGCGAGAGAGAGGTGCATATACTCCGTAGAATAAGCATTCCCATGGCTCAGTGCTATAGAAGCATGGGAGTTGTAGTTTAGGAAAGTATTGGCATTTTTTGGCTGAAACACCTTGTATGGCTACAACTTCCAGGATTCCAGAGTATTCAGCCATAAAAGTGAAAACTGGTGACAAAGTGCAACAACTCTATAGTGTGGAGCAGCATTTCTCAATCTGAGGGTTGGGACCCCGGGAATAGTTGTGAGGGGGACGTCAGAGGTGCTGCCAAAGATAATCAGAAAACACAGTATTTCCTGTTGGTCATGGGTGTTCTGTGTGGGAAGTCTACCCCAGTTCTATCGTTGGTGGGTTTCAGAATGCTCTTTGATTGTTGGTGAACTATAAATCCCAGCAACTACAACTCCCAAATGTCAAGGTCTATTTCTCCAAACTCCACCAGTGTTCACATTTGGGCATATTGAGTATCCATGCCAAGTTTGGTCTAGATCAACCATTGTTTTAGTTCACAGTGCTCTCTGGGTGCAGGTGAAGTACAACTCCCAAACTCAAGGTCAGTGCCCACCAAACCCTTTCAGTACTTTCAGTTGCTTGTGGGAGTTCTTTGTGCCATGATTGGTTCGATGCCATCATTGGTGGAGTTCAGAATGCTCTTTGATTGCAGGTTAACTATAAATCCCAGCAACTACAACTCCCAAATGTCAAGGTCTATTTCTCCAAACTCCACCACTGTTCACATTTGGGCATATTGAGTATCCATGCCAAGTTTGGTCTAGATCAATCATTGTTTTAGTCCACAGTGCTCTCTGGGTGTAGGTGAAGTACAACTCCCAAACGCAAGTTCAGTGCCCACCAAACCCTTTCAGTACTTTCTGTTGCTTGTGGGAGTTCTTTGTGCCATGATTGGTTCAATGCCATCATTGGTAGAGTTCAGAATGCCCACCAAACCCTCTTTGATTGCAGGTTAACTATAAGTTCAGAATGCTCTTTGATTGCAGGTTAACTATAAATCCCAGCAACTACAACTCCCAAATGACAAAATCAATCCCCCTAACCCCACCAGTATTCAAGTGTGAGCATATCAGGTATTTGTGCCAAATTTGGTCCAGCGAATAAAAATACCTCCTGCGTATCAGATATTTACATTACAATTCATAACAGCAGCAAAATTACAGTTATGAAGTAGCAACGAAAAGAATGTTATGGTTGGGGGTCACCACAACATGAGGAATTGTATTAAGGGGTCACGGCATTAGGAAGGTTGAGAAACACTGTACTAACAATGTCTCTTAATCTTGATGATGTGCAACATTCAAATTCAGAGGAAGCCTGCCCCTGAATTAGAGCTGACCACATGTAGCTGGGGATTTTGGGGGTTGTATTCCTATACAGCTATTTTTCCCAAGCTCTAAATACACATCCGTGGGCAATAATATTTGATTGCAATGCTTGGGGCTGTTTCTCTCAGAAAATAAATGCAAGTCAGGCAGGCATGACAGAGGTGTATAAAATTATTCATGATGTGGCAGAAATCAATAGGGAGGCCGTCCACTCTCTGCCTCTCTTTCCTTTTCTCCCATACTAGGATCAAATGAAGTTATCCATGAAACAGTTTGAGACTCCAGATAGGAGGTATGCCTTTGTTCCTTTGGTACATCATTAATCTGTAGCCTCCGGATGCTGTCAGACTTCAACTCCCACCAATCCTTGGCTAATGGTGAGGAATGGTAGGAGATGCAATCCAGGCAGGTCTGAGTTTGGAATGTGTGACCAAAAGATTTGAAAGGCTGAGTCAAATTAATGGAAGATAGGACTTTCCATTGTATATACCAATTTGGATGGCTTTAGATATTCAACAGTTCCTGAGCATCCTTGCACCATCCTTGCACTCACAAAATTTGCATGTCTGAATAGCGTTCCTTTGGGTAAAAAAATGTATTGTATTGGTGGAGTCTCCTTCTCTGGATAGCTAACTGTTAGGAGTGCTTGAATTGTGTCTTCCTGTATGGCACAATGGGGTTGGGTCAATTCCATCATTGGTGGAGTTAAGAATGCTCTTTGATTGTAGGTTAACTATAAATCCCAGCAATTACAACTCCCAAATGACAAAATCAATTTTTTTGAGTGATTGTCACTCCTTGGGTTAGTAGGTGTCTTGTGGCCAAATTTGGCGGCAATTCGTCCAACGGTTTTGGGGTTATGTTAATCCCACAAACGAACATTACGTTTCTATTTATATAGATGTTCTTTGTATATTATATTAGTACCATTAATTCATATTACTATGAAGTTTAACACATATGTTAAAAGTTTTGATTAAAGTTTATTTTATTTTATTTACTAGCTTGAGGACCCGGCGGTGCCCGGGTTATTTGAGGAAGGCATTGTGTGCCAAGGTTGGTTCCTATTAGATGTTTATGTGGCTTGCAGTGGTCTCAGGAACTTAGTGAAGGTACTGCAAGTCCCATTGGATATGGTCCATCCCCCTCCAAACAGCACCAGGGTGTAGAATGGGTCATGGGGGCTCTCTGTGTCACATTTGGTCTTGATCATTCTTTGGATGAGGGTTGCAGCAGTCTCGGAAGGTGAGTGAAGGTATTTCAAGTCCCATCATCTGTGGTCAGTCCTCCTTGAAACAGCACCAGGGTGTAGAGTGGGTCATGGGGGCTCTGTATTGTAATTTGTAATTGTGGCATTGGGTGAGGGTTGCGTTGTGAAGTGGGCCATTGGGCCCCTGTTTGCCAAGTTTTGTCCTGATCCGTCACTGCTGTGGGCTGCAGTGTCTGACTGTCTGAGGCCTTTCCTTTTTCCTCTGAGTCACCTTAGAATGTTGGAATGTGGATGGCCAATCTGAGTCCTTTATGCAAATACCATTTCAGTGGCAACCAATCCCCTCTGTCTGTGGCCGTTTGGGCCTGGTCTGTGATTTATAGGGGCTACAGTGTTGTTTGGGAAGTGAATGAGGTGAAGATACTGCAAATCCCATCATTCATGGCCCATCCTACCCTAAACCACACCAGGTTGTGAAGTGGGCCATTGGGCCCCTGTTTGCCAAGTTTGGTCCTGATCCGTCACTGCCGTGGGCCGCAGTGGCTGACTGCCTGAGGGCTTTCCTTTTCCCTCTGAGTCACCTTAGAATGTTGGAATGTGGTTGGCCAATGGGAGTCCTTTATGCAAATACCATTTCAGTGGCAACCAATCCCCTCTGTCTGGGGCCGTAGAATGTTGGAGTTCTGAGGCTGGCCAATCAGAGCCCTTTATGCAAATAATCCCACAGTGGCAGCCAATTGAAATGCTGGCACACATTCCTCCCTCCGCACCACCGCACCACCGCCCGCAAACACTGACTTTTATTATATACATAGATAGATAGATAGATAGATGGATGGATGGATGGATGGATGGATGGATGGATGGATGGATGGATGGATGGATGGATGGATAGATAATTAATAAACACAGGTTATTATCCTTGAACCTTGTGGTCCTTGCTAACAACAACAACAACAACAAATCAAAATGATTCCTGGTTTTAAAGAAGTTTGGGAACCGTTGCTATAAATCTACGAAGGAATCCCATGCATGAACACATTCGCTGTGTTGGTAGATGTACGAATGGTAGACGTACAAAAAGATCAGAAAAGATGAAAGGAGGGAGGGAAAGAGAAGGAAAGCTCAAACACACCTCCCAGGTCGATTATCTGGATTTGTTAGCAAATGGTTTGAGATTACCTAATAACCACTCACATTTCCAGAAGGAATGTGGGCTATAACTGACAAGTTGGAGACCAATAAAATGTCCTTGTACAATGCCCAGGGAGCTCTTAATGTCCTGGCACACATCCTGGCTGAACGATATGATGCTGGCCCTGCCGGAATGGGGGGAAATTAAATCCTGCAGTTGATCAAGGGTTACCGTGCCAGATGCTATCCATGATTATTTTCACAGGGCTTCAGAAATAATGAAAACGAGAGGACTGTTTGTGCCAAATCTGCGTGTCTGCCCAGTCCAGTGTTAGCTGCTCCAACTCTATGCAAAGCCTGGATTGAATCAAATGATTCAGGGTCTGTTTGGACCAGAAGACAAGCAAGGTCTTCTCCTTCCCTTTAGGCCGGTGTTTCTCACCCTCGGTATGGAGACCCCTGGGGAGGGCCGCGAGGGGGGTGCCAAAGGGCTCACCAAAGACCATCGGAAAACATAGTATTTTCTGTTGGTCATGGGGTTTCTGTGTGGAAAGAATGGCCCAATTGCACAGTTGGTGGGGCTCAGAATGTGTTTTGTTTGTAGGTGAACTATGAATCCCAGAAAATGCAACTCCCAAATGTCAAGATCTATTCTCCCCAAAATCCACCAGTGTTCACATTTGGGCATATTGAGTATTTGTGCTAAGTTTGCTCCAGATCCATCATTGTTTGAGTCCACAGTGCCCTCTGGATGTAGGTGACCTACAACTCCAAAACTCAAGGTCAGTGCCAACCAAACCCTTCCAGTATTTTCTGATGGTCGTGGGAGTTCTGTGTGCCAAGTTTGGTTCAATTCCATTGTTGGTGGAGTCCAGAATGCTCTTTGATTGTAGGTGAACTACAATTCCCAAGTGTCAAGGTCTATTTTTCCTCAAACTCCACCACTGTTCACATTTGGGCATACTGAGTATCCATGCCAAGTTTGGTCCAGATCCATCATTAAGTGCACAGTGCTCTCTGGATGTAGGTGTGAACACTGGTGGATTTTGGGGGAAATAGACCTTGACATTTGGGAGTTGTAGTTGCTGGGATTTATAGTTCACCTACAATCAAAGAGCATTCTGAACCCGACAAATGATAGAAATATACCACATAGAATCCCAATACCTTGAAGGGACTCGCTGGCTCCAGCGTAGAACACTCTCCCTCACCAGCACATGCGCAGTACGCTGCCATGCGCCAAGCACACCTGCTTGGAGTCTTAGAAACAGACCTCTCCTTGGATGAGAGGGCAGCTGAGAGGCCAGGCAGTCCCAGCGGAGGAGGGCTTTTGGTGGGAGGATTCATCATCTGTTTCCAAAAGGTAGAAAAGGACAGGCGGAGAGATCTTCAGCCTTCTCTGCCAAAGGGGCTCCTAAGACCATCAGAAATATATTTATTTATTTTATTCATTTATTACTTCAAATTTATATACCACCATTCCTAATGGCTCATGGTGGTTCACAGTACATACACAAGCAATCAAAACAGCGATTTAAAAACACAGTAAAACAATTTATAACTAATACAGAAAGGAGATGACTAGGCCGTGCCATTACAGACTGAACGCCTGCCGGAAGAGGTTGGTCTTACAAGTCTGCCGGAAGGAGAGCAGATCTGTTATAGCTCGAACCTCCCCCGGTAAAGCGTTCCATAGGGTGGGCGCTGCCACCGAGAAGGCACGTTGTCTCATGGATGATAGCCGGCAAGTTCGAATAGAAGGAATTTGCAGAAGATTTTGGTCCTCAGACCGTAGTAATCTCTGAGGAATATATGGGGAAAGGCGGTCCTTCAAGTACACTGGCCCCAAACTATGTAAAGCCTTAAAGGTTAACACCAAGACTTTGAAGGCAATCCGGTACTCGATGGGAAGCCAGTGCAGATGCTGAAGGACTGGTGTGATGTGACATGTCAATGACACTCCAACCAGCAGTCGAGCAGCAGCATTCTGCACTAGCTTGAGTTTCCAGGTCACCGACAAAGGAAGGCCGATGTAGAGGGCATTACAGTAGTCTAACCTCAAGATGACCATGGCCTGGATCACCGTGGCTAGGTCGTTCCCTGAGAGATAGGACGCCAACCGCCTGGTCTGGCGCAGGTGGAAGAATGCCGCTCTGCTCACCATGGAGACCTGAGTCTCCATGGTGAGCAGAGGGTCCAATTGGACCCCCAGGCTTTATACAAGGGATGACGGGCAGATTGCCTCGCCGTCCATAACAGGCAGCTGGAGCTCCCCCCCCCCCAGGCCCAGGTCAAGCCCTTTTGCCGCCCTAGGCCAAAGGGTCTGCCTCCGCCCCCGGCTCCGCCCCTCCCCGCCCCCGGCTCCGCCCTGCTCCATCCCACCCCGCCCCTGCCTCCTCGCCGGCGCGAGGAGGAGGAAGAAAAGCCCCACCCCCGGAGCCGATGCGGAGCCTCCCCACGGCTGCTCCTCCCTCCCTCCTAAAGCCACCATGCCGGCCTGAGAAGCAGCCGAAATCGCCCTTTTCAGGCCGGCTTTAGGAGGGAGGGAGGATCGGCTCCGAGGGTGGGGCTTTCCTTTCTCCCCGAGGAGCGGGGAGGAGCTGGGGGTGGGGAGGGGCGGAGCCGGGGGCAGCGTGTAGCCATGGGCGGGGGCAGAGCCTAGGGGAGCAGAGCAAATGGAGGGGGCGGCCGTGGATGGTGCTTGCGCTGCCCCGCGCATGCGCCCTTTTTTTAAAAAAAAATTTTTTAAATTCAATTTTTTTAAAAAAAACATTGGGGGGTTCGGACCTGCTGCCCTGCCGCCCTAGACCGTGGCCTAGGGTGGCCTTATGGGTAATCCAGGCTTGCCCCCCCCCCAAACAACCCAGCCAAAGGATCTCCATCTTCGACGGGTTCACCTTCAACCTGCTGGCCCGTAGCCACCCAGTCACGGCTTCAAGGCACTGATGGAAACAATTGGGTACAGAGTCTGACTTGCCTTCCATCCTCAGCACCAGCTGGGTGTCATCAGCGTACTGATGGCACTCCAGATCAAAACTACGCACCGGCTGGGCTAGTAGACACATATAGATGTTAAATAATAGAGGGGAAAGCTTGGCCCCTTGCTTTCTGATGGTCTGCAATGACCCCCCTCCCCCCCGGGGTCCTGACCCCCAGGTTGATAAACACTAGTGTAGATGGTTCATCTGGTCCGCAAGACTGACATGTCCCTTGTCCTTTGTCTCCTTTGACTCTTCCTATCAAAGGCTTGAGAGGAACACTTGGAAAGCCCAAATTGTTTGCACAGCAGGCCAGTGGGAATTCACAATTCTGACGCCGCTAATTCTCATTTCTGTTCCAGTAAACACACTCTAATAACTAGGCTAGTCTCCCAAGAATCGGTTCAGTTGCCCATGGTGCAGCGAGAGCTAGGAACACTCTTCCCCCAAATCAATAAAGAGGGGGGGAAAGGGGAGGAAAATGATTTAACGATATCAAATCACAGGTTCCCACCAAAGGGAGAAGGTGCGAAGCATTCGCTTGCCTTTGTGGAAGATGGAGAAGATAACTAACCAGCCAAGAAATTCAGTCCCTGGGCTGTCAGCTGGAAAGTGATAATAATCATAACAACAGCTTGCTGGCAGACACCCACAATTGTGGTGTGCAAGAATGATAGCCAAGCGGGAAGGGCGGAAGGCCCGCAGGGGTGGCATCAAGCAACGTTTCTCCTCTCGTCACCTTCAGGAGGATCTATTTTTGTTTGCCCCATCTCGTCTTTATGTAGGACAATCTTTCTTTTCTTCTTTCCTTTTGAAAAGTAGCCATGGAGAGATGGCACTTTGCCCTTTCCCCACACTAATTTTTTTATGAATCAACATCCCCTTCTGCTGTTGCCAGAATCACAGGAGGAAAGGAATAATAACAACGCCCACCAATATTACCCCGTTTCCCCGTTCCCCGCTGCAATTGGAGGGAAGGGTTATCCAAGGGAACGGCTCGTTTTCCCAACTCCTTGCTGTCCCAAAGACTTTGGCAGCCTCCCCACAACTATCTATTATTATTATTATTATTATTATTATTATGACAGATCTAATCACAGATTTCCCATGTTTATTCCCTGAATTAAAAAAGCAGACAATGAGGTGGCAAGTCTCTCATCCAACACAGCGACGCTTGGTTGAGATGCAAGCAATGTATTCTGAGACCAGGAAGAAGACTAGGGTTAGACACCAGGCTGTAATGTGTGACTAAAGAGATCATCTTTGGTTGACTATGTGAGTTTTAGAAAATCGGTTCATTAGCCCAGTGTTTCCCAACCAGTGTGCCGTGAGCGATCATCAGGTATGCCATGGGAAATTGGCCGTCTCTCCCCTCCTAGCAGCCCCCTCACAGGTTTCCAAGAAACAAATTGAGCCTCTCCACTTGGAAATGTTGGTTTTTTAACTATTTTACTGGATTTTTCGAGAGTTGCCTTCCCCCCCCCCCCCAAAGGAACTGTTTATAACAGCTTCATGACATCCATAGGTCTGGAGGACAAACTATGAGGAGTGGCTTGAAGAGCTGGGCATGTTTAGCCTGAAGAATTGAAGGCTGAGAGAAGACTTGATAGCCATGTATAAATATGTGAGAGGAAGTCATATCTATGTTGTGTTCATCGAAACAGGCCCAGGTTTCACACTGAGTGTATAAATACATTTAAAAACATATCAACTATATGTATTACTGTGTTAGAGTGTCATTTTGTGTCTTTTTGGTTGGTGGTGTGCCCCAGGATTTTGTAAATGTAAAAAATGTGCCGCGGCTCAAAAAAGGTTGAAAAACACTGGTCTAGCCGACACAATTTTCTGAATCAGCACCCCAAACTGAATCTAAAGTTGACCAAAACTGATTTGCAACCCTTTTGGTACTAATGCTGGAGCGTGGTCTGTGGTCAAAATGATCCCTGGTCAAAATGGTCCCTGGTCAAGTGGTCCCTGGTCAAAAAAAGGTTGGGAACCACTGTATTAGCCCATTCAGTCTACAATCTTCTCCCCACATATATGGATTTAATATTTCCAGCCGAGATTGGGTAGAGTTGTGTTGGAGGCCCCATATCAGCATTTCTCAACCTGGGGGTTGGGACCCCTGGAGAGGGGATCATGAGGGGGTTTCAAAAGGGTTGCCAAAGACATCAGAAAACACATACTTCTGATGTATGTGGAAACCTTTTGGCAGAGAAGGCTGAAGAGCTCTCTGCCTGTCCTTCTTTTCCTTTTTGGCGTTGGTGAACGACAACTTCCAGAATTCAAAAACAGCCCCACAACTCCACCAGTATTCAATGTCGGCCATGTAGGTAGTGTGCCAAGTTTGACGCAGATCCGTTGTGGCCTGGGTTCAGAGTGCTCTTTGATTGTAAATTAACTATATATTCCAGCAACTACAACTCCCAGATGTCATGGTCTAGTTTCCCCAAACTCCGCCAGTGTTCACATTTGGGCATATTGAGTATTCGTGCTAAGTTTGGTCCAGATCCTTCATAGTTTTGAGTCCACAGTTCACAGTGAGTGAACTACAACTCTAAAACTCAAGGTCAATACCCACCAAACCCTTCCAGTATTTTCTGTTGCTCATGTAAGTTCTGTCTGCCAAGTCTGGACCAATGGTGGGGTTTATTATTTATTTATTTACATCATTTATATTCTGCCCTTCTCACCCCGCAGGGGACTCAGGGCAGATCACAATGCACATATATAGGCAAACATTCAATGGCATAGACATACAACATAAATAGACAGACAACGATCTACACAATTGGTCGAGAGCTCACCCCGACCTGGCCAGGCCTCGAACTCATGACCTTCTGGTCAGTAGAGATCTTATGCAACTGACTCTCAGCCAGCTGTGCCACATTCCCAGTGCTCTCTGGACATAGATGAACTACAACTCCAAAACTCAAGGTCAGGGCCCACCAAACACTTCTAGAATTTTATGTTATTCTCGGGAGTTCTGTGTGCCAAGTTTGGTTCAATTCCACCGTTGGTGGAGTTCAGAATGCTCTTTGATTGTAGGTGAACTATAAATCCCAGCAACTACGACTCCCAAATGACGAAATCAATTCCCCCTCCAATGCCACCAGTATTCAAATTTGGGCATATGGGTATTTGTGCCAATTTTGGTCTAGTGAATGAAAATACATCTTGCATATCAGATATTTACCTTACAATTCATAACAGTAACAACATTACAGTTATGAAGCAGCAACGGAAAAAAATTGTGGTTGGGGGTCACCACAACATGAGGAACTGTGTTAAGGGGTCACAACATTAGAAAGGTTGAGAAACACTGATTTAGATTGATTTTTTGGAGATTTCTTCATCCTGGAGATGACAGGGGTTGTAGTTGGTTTGCATTCAAAGCAGGAACTCTGCTTATATGGCTCTATACTTGTTGTAAATCTACTTGGAATTAAATCGTTCGGAAACAGGCCCTGAGCTATCATGAGCAGAACCTCTTCTGGGCCCAAATATCTCTCCATGCTTTCCAAAATGCAGCACTATCTCCCCTGTTCATCAGCGACGACAAAAGCGAGCCGGAACGTGTTTTAATTGCCCTTCCGACAGTTTTTTATTACGGACCACCTGACTGTAACTTTTAACAGCCCCAGGCAGAAAAGCATGTTCAGATTCCCATAGGAAATAATCGCATTGGTTCCAAGCTCAACCTGTTCGTTTTTCATAGCCCGGATCATCCTTCTCAACATTTCCTTTCTCTGAAATGAATATTCAAGATGACATTGAAATGCGATGAATTTCACTCTTTTTTGTGCAGCATAAATTCAAATGCAAACCAGGTCGGGGAGTTGGGGTTTGTGAAAGAGTTGCAAAATATATATATATTTGTGCCTGCATGCCTGTTCGTGTGATGCTTTCTAATGCGGGCTTGATGGGATGTCAATGTTTAAGTAATGCCGGCTCTTAATGTATGAATTATTTCCAGCAATGGAAGCGTCCTTGTGTATGGCAATGAAAACAATTGCGAAGCTAAGCAAATTTGTTAAATCCATGCCGGAAACGTATCAAGCTTGGTTTTCTGATGCTCCAAAGGGCAGGGCATGGAAACAATGGCTGGGAATTGCAAAGAAACAGATGTGAGCTTTCTATCAGAACAGGAGTGAGAAAACCCTTTCAGAATCAAGACCAAGATCAGTTAAAGAGAAGTTCTGAAGTAGAGAAAAATAACTGTCCTCTCCCCATTAATTCCAAGGAAAATGTTATGGCCATGCAGGTGAATTAAGGATCCAGTGTTACTGAAATCCATGCATTTATTACACACAAGCAAGGCAGTGGTTCCCAATCTTTAGTCTTCCTGGTGTTGTGACTTAGGCCCCTTCCACATAGCTGTATAAAATCCACATGGAACTGGATTATATGGCAGTGGATTTATTTATTTATTTATTTATTCGAATTTGTTCACCGCCACTCCCAGTGGCTCGGGGCGGCTTACATATAGTTGCAAAAATACAGCTTAAAACATCACAATTAAAACATCACATTAAAATCACTTCAATAAAAACAGAACAATACAAGATGGCATTTACAAAAAGAGGAGAGACCACAACTATTCAGGCCCCAAAAGCATGCCAAAACAATAAGGCCTTACAGGCTTTTCGAAATGATAGGAGGCTCTGAAGGGCACGGATGTCAGAGGGCAATGCATCCCAGAGAATTGGAGCTATGATCAAAAAAGCCCTTTGCCGGGTTGCAGTCAAATGGTATACCTTAGAGCAGTGTTTCCCAACCAGTGTGCCGGGGCACACTAGTGTGCCATGAGCGATCATCAGGTGTGCCGTGGGAAATTGTAAAACCTCCAGGAAGGGGGGGTGTAATGATGTCGATTATTTGTGTGTAAATGTTGTGTGACATATGTTAAATGTATGTTGTTTTGTGTAGTTCGGGGGAATATTCTATGGATTGTTGCTGTGGGTGAAACAGAAGGGAGGCTTGGCAGAAGCTTTGAAGAGCTGTCGCCATGGCAACCAGGGCTAGAGGCTTTTAGAATGTTCAAGGTTTGAATTTTACAGTTGGTAAAGAGCGGTTGGAAGCCAACTGCCACATGAGAGGGGGAGGAGTTCTGTTTTGTGTTAAGTTGGTCCTAAGGACTGTAAGAGAACAGTTCAGTATTTTAGTTGGTCTTAAGGTCTGCAAGAGAGCAGTCCAGTTTTATGGGTGTAGAGACCCTAGTTAAAGTTGGAAGAGTCCAGGGGTTTATAGAGGTTTAGTGGAAACCCTATAATATATCCCCATTGTGTTTTGTGTAACAGAATAAGTTTGTGCCTCTGAGGAAGTATAAAACCAACCAAGATTTGTACCCATTTGTGTCATAATAAATTGTTTGCATCTTAAAAGAAAAACACCTCTCCTAATTCTTTTATTGGTGGTGGCCCTCAAGGTCAGTGGTCGGACAGATAAATGGTGGCAGCGTGGTCAAGTGGATACTGAGAAATTTAAAATCTCTGCAGTTCAATGGTTAACGGGGGAGATAGTCTACCCTGCCATAAGACGGAAGTTGCTGAAGTAACTTCGAGGTCCCCTTGCATTGAGGGTCAGCAGTTTGGATATAGAAAGATTGTCCAGTCTGAGGCCGGTCAACAAGGGGTTGTCACAGGGGGGGAGTCTAGTGCGTTGAAGTATGAAACCCTAAGACACCTACCTCAATAAACACCCCCCCCCTCCCCACCCGATGTCTACTTGGTCTCTCCCTTTCCATGCATTGGGAAGGCCCGCCTCCCTTTCCCCAAGTAGAGACCTCCTCTTGCCTCCTGGGGGTTCTGTGTGGGAAGTTTGGCCCAGTTCTATCATTGGTGGGGTTCAGAATGCTCTTTGATTGTAGGGGAACTATAAATCCCAGGAACTACAATTCCCAACTTCATCTGCGTTCATATTTGGGCATATTGGGCATATTGAGTATTCCTGCCAAATTTAGTCCTGATCCAACATTGTTTGAGTCCACAGTGCTCTCTGGATATAGGTGAACTACAACTTCAAAACTCAAGGTCAATGCCCACCAAACTCTTATAGCATTTTCTCTTGGTTATGGGAGTTCTGTGTGGGAAGTTTGTGTCTTTCTGCCATTCCTGCCAGGATATCTATGTTGTGTTCATCGAAACAGGTCCAGGTTTCTCACTGAGTGTATAAATACATTTTAAAAACATATTAACTATATGTATTACTGTGTTAGAATGTCATTTTGGTTGGTGGTGTGCCCCAGGATTTTGCAAATGTAAAAAGTGTGCCGCAGCTCAAAAAAGGTTGGGAAACAGTGCCTTAGAGCTTGGAGCAACCAGGAGATTTTGCTCTTTGGAGCATAAGGATCTGGTGGGACAGTATGGGATAAGGCGGTCCCTCAAGTACACTGGCTCCAGACCACTTAAGGCCTTAAAAGTCAAAACTAACACTTTGAAGGTAATCTGGCATTCTACAGGAAGCTAGTGCAGCTTGCGCAGGATTGGCGTGATGTGACAGCTCATCGGGACTCCGGCAAGGAGTCAAGCTGCAGCGTTCTGCACCAGCTTAAATTTCCGGATCACCGACAAAGGAAGGCCAATGTAAAGAACATTACAGTAATCTAACCTTGAGATGACCATAGCTTGGACCACTGTGGCCAGGTCGTACCGGGACAGGTAGGGGGCCAGCTTCCTTGCCTGGCAAAGATGGAAGAACACCACTCTGCTGGCGGTGGAGACATGAGACTCCATCGACAGCAGAGGGTCTAAAATAACCCCAAGGCTCTTTACAGATGACGACAGGCATAATGTTACGCCGTCCAGGGTTGGAAGCTGAACATCCCCACCGCCCAGACGACCAAGCCACAGGATCTCCGTCTTTACCGTATTCACCTTCAACCTACTGGTTCGCAGCCATCCAGTAACAGCCTCAAGGCAACGATGGAAATTATCGAGTATGGATTCAGGTCGGCCCTCCATCCTCAGAATGAGCTGAGTGTCATCGGCATACCGGTGACACTCAAGCCCAAAGCTATGTACCAGCTGAGCAAGTGGTCGCATGTAGATGTTAAATAACAGAGGAGAGAGGATTGCCCCCTAGGGGACCCCGCAATGCAGCGGGGAACCTCCGGAGACAACCTCGCCCCTCCTCACAGTGTAGATTCAGATAACCCAGTTCAAAGCAGATATTATGGATTATCTGTCTTGATATTCTGGGTTATATGACTGTGTGGAACGGCTCTTCAACTCTGAGAAGCCTTAGCAAGTTTGGCCAACACCTGGAAAACCAAATGTTGAGAACCGCTGAACTGATGTTTACCATTCAATTATGGATGAAATGGACCTTGCTGTTGTTTATTCATTCAGTTGCTTCCAACTCTTTGTGACCTCCTGGACCAGCCCACGCCAGAGCTCCCTGTTGGCCGTGGCCACCCCGAGCTCCTTCAAGGTCAAGCCAGTCCCTTCAAGGATAACATCCATCCATCTTGCCCTTGGTCGGCCCCACTTCCTTTTTCCTTCCATTTTCCCCAGCATCATTCTCTACTCCAAGCTTTCCTTTGTTTTCATTATGTTGCCAAACTACTTTGTCTCGAATATCCTTCCCTTCAGTGAGCAGTCAGGCTTTATTTCCTGGAGGATGGACTGGTTTGGTCTTCTTAAGTTCCAAGGCACTCTCAGAATTTTCCTCCAACACCACACTTCAAAAGTGTCTATCTTCCTTCACTTGGCCATCCTTATGGTCCAGCTCTTGCATCCATAGGTTACTACAGGGAATACCACTGCTTTAACTATGTTGACCTTGGTTGCCAGTGTGATGTCTCTACTCTACTGCTTTATCGAGATTGGTCATTGCTCTCCTTCCAAGAAGGAAACATCTTCTGATTTCCTGGCTGCAGTCTGTGTCTGCAGTCATCTTCACTCCTAGAAATACAAAGTCAGTCACTGCCTCCGCATTTTCTCCCTCTATTTGCCAGTTATCAGTCAGTCTGGTTACCACCATCTTGGTTTTTTGGCTGTTTATCTGCAAGCCAGCTTTTGCCCTTTCTTCTTCCACCTTGGTTAGAAGGCTACTCAGCTCCTCCTCACTTTCAGCCATCAAAGTGTTATCATCTGCATATCTAAGATTGTTAATGTTTCTTCCGGCAATTTAAACTCCATTCTTAGATTTGTCAAGCCCCACACGTTGCATGATGTGTTCTGCATACAAGTTGAATAGGTCGGGTGACAGTATGCAGCCCTGCCGTATGTCTTACCCAATCTTGAACCAGTCTGTTGTTCCGTGGTCTGTTCTTACTGCTGCTACTTGGTCGTTATAGAGATTCTTCAGGAGAGAGACAAGGTGGCTTGGTATCCCCATAGCACCAAGAACTTGCCACAATTTATTATAATCCACACAGTCAAAGGCTTTAGAATAGTCAATAAAACAGAAATAGATTTTTCTTTCTGAACCTCCCTGCCTTTCTCCAGTGAGGTTCCTTCTTTGGAGTCTAATAATAATAATAATAATACACTTTATTTATATTCTGCTCTTCTCACCCCGAAGGGGACTCAGAGCGGATTACAGTACACACACTTAGCAGACAATTCCTGCCGTTTCCACATACAGAACATATAGATGAACATATAGATGAACAGAGGCAAACTCTGGCCACCGGGGGGAGCTGATGCACTTCCAGTGTCTCTTCTTGTTCTTCCAAATTCCTCAGCGTTCCTGGAGTTCTTTTTAATGGCCTCATAATTCAGTCAAAATTTGCCTCCCCACTTAATGTGGTACCTTTATCTCCTACTTGACAGATGCAACTGTTGTTCAGGCTGCAAAGGTCGACAGCAGGCTACACTTAAAGGTCGAGCACCCACCTCGACCCAGGCAGGCCTCGAACTCATGACCTACTGGTCAGAGAGATCTTATGCAGCTGACACTTAGCCAGCTTCACCGCATTCTTTTAAACAGAGGCTGGATGGCCATCTGTCGGGGGTGCTTTGAATGCAATTTTCCTGCATCTTGGCAGTGGTTTGGATTGGCTTGCCTATGAGGTCTCCTTTAACTCTATGAGTCTATGATTCTATGATCCAGCGGATATTGGCAATTTGGTCTCTCATTCCTCTGCCTTTTCTAAACCCAGCTGGTACATCTGGCAACTCTCTCTCCATGTCTTGCTGGAGTCTACCTTGAAGGATCTTGAACATTGCCTTACTGGCATGTGAAATTAAGTGCCACTGTATGAAAGTTTGAGCATTCTTTAGTGCAGGGTGCTCACACTTTTTCAGCATGCGAGCTACTTATAAAACAACCAAGTGAAAATGATTTCCCTACCCACTACTCAGAGAGCCATAAAAGCAAAATAATAGGAAATTTATTTCAGTGAGAGCCATATAATATATTTTAAGACTGAATTCAACTAAATGTGAGTACAATAAGCCCCTGAATTTATTTATAATAATAATGATGATAATATTCATTCAGGCTCTGCTACTACTACTACTACTAATAATAATAATAATAGTAACAACAACAATAGGTTCCCAGAGTAGAAGGAGACCTCCAAGGGCCATCCAGTCCAACCTCCTTCTGCCATAAGGGAAAAACACAATCAAAGCATTCCTCACAGATGGCCATTCAGTTTCTGATAATAATAATAATAATAATAATAACAATGGATCCTAGAATAGGAGGAGACCTCCAAGGGCCATCCAGTCCAACCTCCTTCTACACCTGGGCAGCGTCGGGAGCCTGCAGGGCAGGACTGGACCTTCCTACCGCCCTGCCTGCGATCTACCAGGACGCCCTACGCGATCTACCAGTAGATCGCGATCTACCTAATGAGCACCCCTGCTTTAGTGTTTCCTTTTTTGGTATCGAGATATAATTGACCAACTCTGCTTGAGAAGACTAAAATAGATTTCTTCTTGACCAGTATTCTGTACTCAGCTGCAAAGTAATGCCCAAATAGTGGCTCCGTGTATAAGGTACCTCCTTGCTAATGTAAGATTGCTTAGAATAAAAGCTTTTCTCTTCACATACATTTGCTCAGTGTGTGTGCATGTACGCATATAAACTTTTCATTTCTCATGAGGGAAAAGGGTCTCTGCAGAGGCAGAGGTGGAAAAATGCAAGTTAACCCCCAAGTAATGCTAGCTCAAGTCCTAGGCAAATATCTGCTCAAATGGATGTGCTGGCACCAGTCTGAAATTGTAACATGCATGCAAAGGAAGTGTGCATGCATATGAAGCTATCAATGCAAATACTTCTAGTTTCATCGTATAGTCCCAAGTATTAACCTGCTGCCCTTTGCTGGAAGCAAGGTTTTTAATTTCCATGCCAAGTCATGGCTTCCAAAGGTGTTGCACAGATTTCATTCTAGCAGCCATGGAGATGTGGGTGGGAATTGTCCTCTCCACATCATGGCGGAGATTGGAATTAACATTCAGAACCCAGCTACAGGCAAAGGTCAGTTGTCTAAAACGGAGTCTATTTTATGAAAATGGTCCTGCTTATCAAAGAATTTTCTACCCTAATGGTCAGTGTGATGCAAATGGGATCGTAACTGTGGTAGAGTTCCCTTGGGTTGAATTATGGTAGGTCGAAAGAAGAGAAAGAGGCAGCTTCTCCCTCCCAAACCTACAAATTTATTTTCATGTGAGTTGTCTGGACTGGCTCCAAGAATGTATGATCCTGGAAGACAATGAGCTATTAGAGTCAGAAGGTATACATCTCCCTGTTGGATTGCATGCATATTCAGATATACAAAAGAAGAAACCAACAGGCATATTCAATGTCCATTTTATGCTGAGGCCATTTTATGCTGGAATAGATACAAAAAAGGATTTTATTTATTTATTTATTTATTTATTTATTTATTGTTTCGATTTGTATACCATCCTTCCGATTTGGCTCAGGATGGTTTACAGTACATCGACCAAACATTAAAACCATAAACCACAAGATCAACATTAACAATTAAAACAGATTAACAAGGTTAGCCCATAACCAAGGAATGGCTAGACATTAAATGCCTGACGGAAAAGAACTGTTTTGCAGGCTTTCCAAAATGCCGGCAATTCAGTGATTGCTCTGACTTCAGGTGGCAAGGTGTTCCATAAGCTCGGAGCAACAACAGAGAAGGCCCTCTGCCTCATTGAAGACAAATGGATAGTCCGTAAGGAAGGGATCTGTAAGAGGTTGTGGATCTGTAAGGGCGTTACAGTAGTCTAGCCTCGAGGTGACCGTTGTCTGGATTAACGTGACTAGGTCGCATCCAGTGAGGTAAGGAGCCAGCCGCCGAGCCAGCCGCCTAGCCTGCCGAAGGTGAAAAAAGGCGAATCTGCTGACAGCCGAGACCAGAGCCTCCATTGTCAGCAGCGGGTCCAATTGGACCCCTAGGCTCTTTACTAAAGACGACGGGCCTCGCCATCCAGAGTCGGCAGCCGGAGCTCACACCCATCTGGGCAACCCAGCCAGAGGATCTTCGTCTTCGATGGATTCACTTTCAATCAACTGGCTCATAGCCAACCAGTCACAGCTTCCAGGCATAGCTGGAAACAATTGGGTACAAGGTCCGGCCGGCCATCCATCCTCAGCACCAGCTGGGTGTCACCAGCGTACTGATGACACTCCAGACCAAAGCTACGCACCAAATTGGGAAGTGGTCACATATAGATGT
The DNA here is from genome assembly GCA_030556195.1 of Anolis apletophallus. Lineage (NCBI taxonomy): Eukaryota > Metazoa > Chordata > Lepidosauria > Squamata > Anolidae > Anolis > Anolis apletophallus. The sequence continues at coordinate 32,747,039 of JARBWK010000015.1, read as the reverse complement.
TAAATAATAAAGGAGAGAGAATGGCTCCTTGAGGGACCCCACAATTCAAGGGGAGCCTCTTGGAAACCATACCCCCCCCCCTCTCCACTCGCTGTCCCCGATCTAAGAGAGAAAAAAGAGACCCAATTAAGAGCAGTCCCCCTAACCCCTGTCATGGCTAGGCGGTGGGTTAATAATGTGTGGTCTACCATATCAAAAGCTGCCATGAGTTCCAATAACACGAGCAGCGCTGATCCTCCTTGGTCCAATTTTAGACAAAGACATATTACAAAAGAGAGAATATTCTACAGGGGAAATGGCTCACCTACAGGGAGCTGATCCAGACACACTCAGGAAATATACTTTTGGAAAACCACTGGTCAAATGAGCTTTTAGAAAATGGAAATCTCCAGCATTCATGCAAAGCAGCTAGGTTTCTCAGCTGTTATCCTAAATATCTCTTTGAACTGTTAGGGACAAAGATGTGCCAATGCACAAAACACATTGATATATAAAACAGCAGAGTTTCAGAAGTGTTCCTTTTAGGTGCCCAAAAAATCTGTTCTCCCTTAAAATATATTTGCCTTTAGATCATGCTCTCAAAGAGACAAAAATAAGTAGAGTTCTTTAAAAGTAACATCGTTGGTTGACTCACAAACTTAAATATTTGGTGTGGGCCATGCAAATGCTTTGGCTTCTGACTTATTCAAAACTTCCAATTTCTTTACGATATCTGAAACAGGCCCGGATTACCCATAAGGCCAACCTAGGCCATGGCCTAGGGGCGCAAGCTGAGGGGGGCGCAATTCATGGACCCCAAAAAATGTTAATTTTTAAAAACCCTCCGTGACCAGCCCTTGCGAATGGCGGGAGTTGAAGCACAAAGGCCCCGGAGGGAGGGAGGGAGGGCCGGGCCTGGTCTCAAGGCAGGACACACAGGCCGAGGAGCAGCAGCAGCGACTTCCCTCCCTTCTTCCCTCCTTCCTCCCCACTACTCAGCCGGGGGCGGGGCCTCCCAGGGTGACATCACTCCCTCCCTCCTCCGCCAGGCCCGCCTTGCTTGTTTGCTCCGTCGCCTCCCAAGGTGACGTCACTCCTTCCCTCCCTGGGAGGTGGGGAGTGGGCCGGGCCAGGAGTGAGTCCTCCAAACTCGCCTCCTGGCTCCGCCTTCCACCTTGTGACACCCATCGATCAAAGCTGAAGAGCGGCAGCCAGCCAATCAAGGAGCCTTCCTCCCTCCTGGGCGGGCGTGGCTCCACAGACTTGGCCAATAGGAAGGCGAGGGCCTGCTTGGAGGCGGAAGTCCACGGAGGGGGGTTCTCCCTGAGCCACGGATTGCAACCGAGGAGGAGGAGCAGCGGCCCTGAAGGAGACGGAGACGGGTGTGTGTCTCTCTCTCTCTAAAAGGCCCCCAGGCCTTGTTAAGATGGCCACCCTGCCACAGCCCCCAAGCCTGATCTGAGACTTCCTGGTAGTAGAGGGGCGTTTTTTTTGCACAAGTCTAACATATGCTATTTTTATTTTCTTTTTCTTGCCATTTTTCAAGGCATCACTCTCACCTTGAGATTCCTCCCCTTGAAAACCAGGACAGGAAAGTGCAGCTAGGCCCTGCGATCTGGAAACTCTAATTCTGGCCACAGTGCTTGCTTATACACTTCCATTCCTTTTGCCGTGTTTCTATACTTACTCAATGATTTGCCAGCCAGAGCTTTCTGAAGCTTCCTTTCAGCTCTCTTGAAAGGCTAACACTGGAACTCTACCCAGAGTGCAAAGGCTATTGCGGCACCATTAATAGCTCTCGCTCCCGGCCTGCAAAAGCCCAGCAAGGATCAAATGGCTTTTTTTCTGAGCCATTGTGAACTTACTCCGAGCTGCTCCCCACCTCTAACTTGTCCTTTTGTATGGACAAATGCAGATTTTTCCATCTCCTTCCTCCTGTCCCTGCTGCGGTGATATCCTAGCCTACTCAGTACTTTACTCAGAGTTGTGTTGGTGTCCTATGATTAGAGATAATCATAGTTTGTGTGTCCTGTTTTAGGTCCATGACTAAGCCGACTACCTGCGGCTCAAGGTAATTGGCCACTCCTCCTAGCTGGATTTTGAGCTGCCAGGCATTTATTTCAGCCTTGAAGGGCACAAAAGGGCCAGATTCTTCATGATGTTTATTGTCAGAGCGTAATTTCATGTTTGCTGTTTTAAAATATACACACAAACATGTAAACAGCCATCACCAAATGCAGTTAGTGGCTTCCACATACTGTATATACTCAAGATGGGTGAATCATACCTGAAGAAGGAGAGAGTTGGGAGAGGGAATAGACTTCTCTATTTGAAATATCATATATATTTGCATATAAGCTGACCCAAATATAAGCCAAGGCACCTAATTTTACGACAATTTTTTTACTGCTGAACAGCTATCACAATTAGGAAGTTCTTCCTAATGTTCAGGTGGAAGCCATTGTTCAGGGTCCTAGTCTTTTCTGGATCTAGACCAGGCATGGGCAAACTAAGGCCCGGGGACCAGATATGGCCCCCGGGGTGCTTACCACAGGCCCTCCTTGTTTTCCCTGTCCTCTTGGCAGAAGGACATGGTGGCCTGCCACATCCTTATGCCGAAAAGATTCAGGAGGAAGGCATGTAGCAGCCGATAGTCCTCTGGAGGGTTCTTAGCCACTGTGTCTCTCAACCTCCTCCTGGCATAAGGACGGTGCAAGTGGCCCCATCTTTATGCCAGGAGGACACAGGCCCGGATCAGGCCCTTTTGCCGCCCTAGGCCAAAAGGGCCATCTGCCGCTGCCCCCCGCCCCACCCCCTCGCCGGCGAGGAGGAAGAAAGCCCCATCCCAGCTCTGCCCCAGCTCCGCCCCGCCCCCTCACCAGCGAGGAGGAAAGCCCCACCCCCAGCTCCACCCCCGGCTCTGCCCCCGGCTCTGCCGGCGTGAGGAGGAGGAGGAACTAAAGCCCCACCCCCGGGGCCTCCCCATGGCTCCTCCCTCCCAAAGCCACCATGCCAGCAAGGAGGCAAGGGCGGAGCTGGGGGCGGAGCTGGGGGCAGGGGTGGGGCAGAGCCTTTGGGGCGAGCAAAGGGGGGCGGCCACGCACATGCGCACTTTATTTTTAATTATTTTTATGAAATTGTTTTGAATATTTCTTTCACATTTTTTCCTAATTTTTAAAAAACTTTGGGGGGGGGGGTCCAGACCTGCTGCCCCCCATGGGTGCCGCCCTAGGCCTTGGCCTAGGGTGGCCTTATGGGTAATCCGGGCCTGGGAGGACATCTCAAAGTAGGCACATGGCAGCTGAAAGCCCTCAGGAGCACTCTCAACTGCTGCCTGTCTCCTTCCCCTCCCAGCAGAATGCCAAGAGGACAGTGTGAGGATCAGGGGAGGAGAATGGGGACAGGGATCAGAGGGAGTGGGAGAGGATCGGTTCATTAGCCACATGTCCTACCCTCCTCCTGGCATAAGGATAGGGCAAACGGCTCCGTCCTTTTGCTGGGAGGACAACCTTATTTATTTATTTATTTATGTCATTTCTATCTATTTCAAACTTATTTATTTATTTATTTACTTACTTACTTACATCATTTCTATTCTGCCCATATCAGCCTTCGGGCTGATATAGGTGGGATATAAATGATGTAAAAAAATAAATAAACCTGAGGATGGCCCAGGCTTTGCCCTGTCCTCTCCTGGACCCTCCCTCTCCCAGGCCTACCCCTCCCAACGTGTGTCTGCTCCCCACCCCTCTTGGCCCGGCCCTACCAGCCTGGCCCGCAATGTGGCCCTAACCAAGACAAGGTTTGTCCATGCCTGATCTAGACACTAGACTCCTACTGATGCAGGTCATAATCCCATTGGCTTTTTTGCCGTCACATCACATTGTTGGCTCATGTTTAACTTGTTGTCCATGAGGGCTCCAAGATCTTTTTCACACGTACTGCTCTCGAGCCACGCATCCCCCAGGAAGGAAGGGAGGGAGGGAGGGAGGGAGGGAGGACAAAAGGGTGGAAGGGAAGGAGGAAGGAAAAAGACAATGAAGGAAGGATAGAATTGTAAGAGAGAGGAGGGCCTGAGAAAAGAGCCCAAGCGGCCGCATCCGGCCCCCGGGCATGGGCTTGCCCATACCTGATCTACAGGAATCCAGAGCTTGGACCTTTGTGGGACCAATCTAAAGAGGGAACTATGATCCTTCATTTTCAGTGTTGTGTTCCTGATTGGCCCCTAACATTTGTAAACCTGACAGCATCTCCAAAGACCAACCTTATGCGTGGTCCTCTCTGGGCTGTTTGTTTTTGCAGCCACTGCCTTTGGATTGTTTTTAAAAGATTGTTTTGTGTTTTTGTCCCTTTGGATCCACCTGAGCATGCTAATCGCTCCCTCCCGCTTCGTGGTGACCTTATTTTGGCTGGCATCCGGGTGGCTCTCAACCGCTCCGGTTTGCTATTAGCGGGAATGATGTTCTCACTGTCCATTCCCCCCTCTCCTTCTGAGGTTCGTCTCTGGCGAATCGGCCTATTCCCTCTCTCCCTTTCTCTTGTCTTTAGAGACAACACTTACACCAAAGCAAGTACAAAAAAAAGAAAGGAGCCAGATCTTCCTTTCTGTCTTTGAAGGAATAGAGAGCGAGGCAGCAAGGGAGATTGCTGGTGTTCGTATTCTCAGAGGGTTTGGATCTTTTTCTAGAGTCTTTCAACATTCGGTTGTGCATCGTCTCCCCCATCAAGGCTCACTGTGCAGGTCCTGCCTTTTTTTTTTGCAGAGCTGCAGGAGTTGCCAATGTGTCTTTCTGAGCAATTGATCCTTTATGACTCAATGCTCTTCTCTGCATTTGCTCCCTGGTTTATCTTTAACCGGAGCAACCAAGACCATCCTGGCTTTCAAACTGGTGCATAGCAAATGATTGCAGCAGAAACAGGACATTACAATCCACATTGCAGAATTCTACCAGTTTGGCACCACTTTAACTGTCATGGCTCCATCTGATGAAATTCTGGGATGTGACGTTTGTTATTGTACTGGAGTGCTCTGACGGAGCAGAGTAAAAATATCTCACAAAAACTAAAAATCCCAGAATTTCATCGCATTGAGTCTTGCCACATAACTGCTATAATTCTGTGGTATGGATACATCCAAATACAAAAAGGAGGGAGGGTTGCTCACAATACAACTGAAGCAAAAGACAGAACCACTATAATATACAGGTTTGCATGCACTAATAGGGTGGAGACGAAGTCATACAATGCATATAAAACAATCGCAAATTGTCAAACAAATATATTATACGGTAAGTATATGATTGCAAAGCACATGATGCATATAATAGCAAAGGCATACACAAAAATTCAATTGTCAAACAGCGTCGTCTCTTATAGCAGATATGATAGAGAAGTTCGAAAGCAAACCTTAGTTTAAGGCAAATACAGTGGCCTGAATGTCCAGGGTCCGTAGAGGCAATAAGAGTCCCAAATAATGGTTGCCAAAGTTCGTGGTGAGACGAGAGGTTTGTTAGTAATCCACCACAATGCAAAGCGGTGAGGCGAACTTGAGCCGCGGTGTCGGAATGGGACACGAAAGCTACAGCCGTGTTCTGGGAGGGAGCGAGCCTGCCGGAAACGCCGGAAAAAGCCGCAAAGCAATAACAAGTTGCAACAGCGACTGTCGTTCCTATGGGGGCTCTGGTAGGAGCCTGGATTGAACCCAATGCAGGGAAAGAAAGCCGGGACAGTGCCGAACGGCTAAGATACTCCTGGGCGCCAAATGTTAGTGGCCGTTTTCATGTCACGTGGACACTTCTTCAGGGCGCGTCGCTGGTCAACGACATCAGGGCGAAAGGATCTATGAGCATCACAAATGGGAATCCATGTGGCTGGATACAGCAAGAAGCAGAAAGGCAGAGCCCAATATAAAGCAGATACATCCAAAACAGGCCTCAGCTTAGGCGTATTTTGAGATAAGAAGGCACGGTGCTTAGTGAGACATGTTTGAATGCTTTCTTTAATTGTTTCAGTTTTAAAATTCATCTTTTTGCAATGAATGCCAGAAAGCCTCTCAAATGTGCAGATTTCTGAAGCGTAATGTGCTCCGTTCTACATGGAGACACCAGTAGCAGAAACATACTGTTCTGAACTATCCCTTCTGTATGGCAACTTATTTCATGGTGGCTTGATCTTCAAATTACATTAGCTTTACAATAAACATACATTTGATGCATTTGAAAATTAGAATAGGTTTTTAGTATGGCGCAACACAGCAGAGATGCTGGTGCAACTGAATTTTGTTTTTACTGTAGTTAGTAGGGAGTGAATATCTCCGGTTGTAATACTTTGATTTCCGTTAATTTTTCGTATTTGAAATTATTTTGACCCTATATCGACCCTTCTCATCCAACCCGGAAGTGTCCTTTCTAAATCGAAACTGGGTAAGCCATTTACGTAAAGGGTGCGTTATTAGGTCGTTTCCATCCTTGCTTATGTTTAACCCGCCTTTGGTTGTCAGCTGGCAAGAGGCAGCATCTCCTCTCACCAGATGACACCCAAACACGGGTTAAAGCTAACCCCCGTTTGGGTCTCGGCTGGTGAGAGGAGGGTGCCAGGCTGCCCCCTCCACCCTCCTGTCGCCATCTGACATGCAGGTTAAAGGGAACGCACGTTGGTTTCTGGGCTGGCAGAGGGGAAGGGAGGCGCCTCCCTTCGCCCCTGCGAGCTCGGAATCCAACCCGGGTTAAATGGATCACATTCCCTTTAACCCGGGTTGGTTTCTGGGCTGGCAGAAGGGAAGGGAGGTGCCTCCCTTCGCCCCTGCAAGCTCAGAGTCCAACCTGGGTTACAAGCCATCCCACTCCTCTGTTCCTCCCCCCGCAAGCTCAGAGACATACCGGGTTAAATATAACTGGGTATGCCTCTGAGATTCCTGGCTGGGGAAGAAATGGAGAAGTGGGATTTCTACAAGCCATCCACTCCTCTGTTCCTCCCCCCGCAAGCTCAGAGGCATCCCACGTTATATTTAACCCGGGATGCTTCTGAGGTGGAGGGAGTGGCTTGCCATCCATTCTTTCCTCCCTGCCTCCCCCCTCCCCAGCTGAGAGGCATTGCGCATTAAATATAATGTGCAATGCTTCTGAGCTCAGGGGGGGGAGGGAAGAGAGGAGAGCAAGCTCTCCATTCTAGCCTCCCTGCCTTCCCAGCTGAGAGGCATCTCGGATTAAATTTCTAGTCTCCCAGCTGGCACAACGAATAAAAACAAAAATTCGTTAGTAATTACGTTTCAATTACGAAATGTATTTATTTTGCGAATAATTTCTATAACGACCCAGCAAGGGAAATTCCCCCCACACACAAGTTTAGAATCAATTTTTTTTTATGGATCAACCACCCCTAGTAGTTAGAAACATTTCAGAACAGTGCCCATGTTGGCTAGTAGATTTTAGGAATTGTCCTAAAATGTATTTATCCTACTTGTGTTCTTGGGAAAATGATGACATCTTCCATTTTGAGCCAAATAGCTATCAATGACTCTTGTGTCAAAATGGGAGGGCTACCCTCTGTCAGTCTCCATCCCATAGGACAGTGCTTTTCAACCTTCCTAATGCTGGTACCCCTTAATACAGTTCCTCATGTTGTGGTGACCCCCAAGATTCACAATATGCCATTATTTGAATACTAGTGGGCTTTGGGGGTGATTGATGTATAGTTTGCCTTCATTCAAAGAGTATTCTGAACTCCACCAACAATGGAATTGAACCAAACTTGGCACACAGAACTCCTGTGAGCAACAAAAAATACTGGATGGTTTTGGTGGTCATTGACTTTGAATATTGGAATTGTAGTTCACCTACATCCAGAGACCATTGTGGACTCAAACAATGATGGATCTGGAACAAACTTAGCACAAATACTCAATATGCCCAAATGTGAACACTAGTTGAGTTTGGGGAAAATAGACCTTGACATTTGGGAGTTGTAGTTGCTGGGATTTATAGTTCACTTACAATCAAAGAGCATTCTGAACCCCACCAAGATAGAACAGGGGCAAACTTCTCACACAGAACCTCCATGCCTTGAAGGGACTCACTGGCGTGAGCCTCCCTCCAACCTCACATGCTCTCCCTCCCTCACACATGTGCACCACACTGCCATGCACCAATCATACCTGCTCTCCCCTCCCTTGACTAAGAGATCAGCCTATCACAGCGGAGGAGGTCTTTTGGTGGGAGGATTTGCCCTCTGTTTCCAAAAAGGAAGAGGACAGGTGGAGAGATCTTCTCTGCCAAAGGGGTTCCTGAGTCCATCAGAAATATGTTTTCTGATGGTCTTTGGTGACCCCTCTGAAACCCCTCATGACCTCCCAAGGGTTGAGACATCCAGGTTGAGAAATACTGCCATAGGAGGTTCCCAACAACAAGCTCCTGTTCCATGGTCACCTGGACTACCCACAACCCTGCTAATACTCCACCACAACGTCGCTTGATGTATGTCGCACAGTGCAGAGGAGGCATGAATATTTATTAACCAAACAAGATGTGTAAGGACATAAGTAGACATCCATTATTCAATATGACAAGGGCGGCTAAATGTGTTTGTGCTCAGAGACCTGACTGGTCCGCTGCCAACAGCGGCAGCCTGAAGACTTTTCAATAGCTTTTTGTGGCCATGGTGTTTCCACGTCCAGTAGTTAGAACGGTACATGCTGGTCTTCCTTTTGCAGCTGAAAGGAGTGCTTCCAGAAGGTCAAAAAGAGGCAGAAAGATACCTATTTGGTGACTTGCACTGCTGAAAGTCTTAGTTTAAGTAGAAGCATAGAGTTGAATATATCAAGAAATATTCATATAATATTAGTATTAATATCATAATTATTATATTATAGTATATATATAGACTTTATAATATATTGAAATTATAATATAATATAACATTATATTATATTATTTATTATCTATATATATAAAAAGAGAGTGGTCGTGCAAAGGACTTTATGCACGGCAAAACTATGCCCCCCAGAAACACCAATCCAACGAGACACATTCCCCAGACCACGAGGTATAACCGTCACACAAAAACCCACCCCCCTCCCTTGCAACCCCCCCCAAAACAAGCCCCCCACAACAGGCCATCGCCTCCCGTACTGCGCGGGCGCGAGCGCAGAACAGAGGGAGAGCAATCGCGTAGGCGCACTCCGAAACCCCCTCCCCCCCAACACACCAACCCATCCCGTCTCCCTCTCTCCCCACTCACCCTGAACCTTCGCAGCCACACCGCCAGCGCCCTAACCACCTCTTCGCCATCCTCGCCCGTGCCCACACGACCCCGGTACCAGAGCAGCTCTGGGGCGCTGCGCTACACTTCCCAGAAACCTCCGCAAAACCAGGAACTGGCCATATCGGGCTTTCTGGCAAGTGTAGTCCGAAACTGGCCTGACGCCACCCAGCACAGCCACAAAGGGACGGGACGCATACGACGCTGGCCATGCGCGCCAGGGCGGGAGGCAGGCCCGGAGATCGGCGATCCACCCTCCGCCGTGTCCCCCGCGGTTGCAGCGGGGCGCGTGAGGAGAGGTAAGAGCGGCAGCTTAGCTTCTTTCATGCGCGATCGATGGATCCTCTCGGGAGACGGCAGAGGGCAGATCGCTGATCTCCGGCCCTGCCTCCCGCCCTGGCGCGCATGGCCAGCGTCGTACGCGTCCCGTGGGTGGCATCAGGCCGTTGCGGGACACGTACGACGCTGGGCTTGCGCGCCAGGGCGGGAGGCAGGGCCGGAGATCGGCGATCCGCCCTCCGCCGTGTCCCCCGCGGTTGCAGCGACCGCGCCTGAAAGAAGGTAACCTCCCGGCCTTACCTTCCTTCACGCGCCGCCGCTGCAACCGCGGGGGACACGGCGGAGGGCGGATCGCCGATCTCCGGCCCTGCCTCCCCATGCGCGCCAGGGCGGGAGGCAGGGCCGGAGATCAGCGATCCGCCCTCCGCCGTCGCCCCCCACGGATCCAGCGGCGGCACCTGAAAGAAGCTAAGCTGCCGGGCTTACCTTCCTTCACGCGCCGCCGCTGCAACCGCGGGGGACACGGCGGAGGGCGGATCGCCGATCTCCGGCCCCGCCTCCCGCCCTGGCGCACCTGCCCAGCATCGTACCCCTCCCGCCCCTTCTTGGGAGAGAGAGAGGGACTGAGAGAGACAGAGGGGGGAGCTCTGAGACAGAGAGGGGGGGAAGGAAAGATAAGGGGGGAAATCAGACAGAGAGAGATGGGGGGGAAGAGAGAGGGGAGAATGAGACAGAGAGAGACGGGGAAGCGAGACAGAAAAAGGGGAAATCACACAGAGAGAGGGAGGGGGGAAAGATAGGGGGGAAGTGTACATACACAGACACATACAAACACAGACACACACACACAAACGTACGCACACACATGCATACCCATACACACACAAATAAATACAAACATACACATACATACACAAACACATATACATACACAGACACAGACACATGCATACACAGACACATACAGACACACACAGAGACACACAAACATACATACACACACATACACATATATACACACACAAAACACATTGTCACAACATTACCAACCCTTACATACCCACACTTCCTCACATCTCCTAAATAGGGCACAGCAACGCGTGCCGGGTTCAGCTAGCATTATTATAAAATTATTATAAAATAATAATAAAAACCACTAAAATTAAATTCAAGAAGACAAGGTGCGAACCAAGATGGAATGGCCCAATGGACCCAGCCCAGAGGATGGCAAAGCAGACCCAGCCGCCACCGCAGCAGAGGAGAGCAGAGCAGCAAGTGATCGGAGGCTGCAGGCCTCTGCCCGCTCTCGCCCCCAGCCGTTCCCCAGCTGATCGCCTTGCTATGGAGTGCCTGCCATCCCTGGAGGAGATCCGGGCCTGCAGGGGGAGCAGTCAGCGATCTGAGGCGGCTGATCACCCTGGAGAGGCAGAAGACGATCAAGTCTTCCGGGTCGCCAGGGTGATCAGCCGCTGCAGGCCAGTGAGTGCTCCTGTTGCAGGCCCAGATCACCTCCAGGGATAGCAGGCACTCCAAAGCCGTCGCTCCTCCGGCCTGTCTGCTGACACAGGCCCCACAGAGCCCGCAATGGGATGGCGGCAGCAGCACCCCTTCCTCTTGGCTCCGTCCCCGATGCCCTTCTCCCCGGGCCGGACAGAATTGGTTGCCGGGCTGCATCTGGCCCGCGGGCCAGAGGTTGCCCACCACTGCTTTAGATGCTTATTTAGATCCATCATTTTAGGCATATCAGCATGAAACTCACCTCATTTGTACGCCACATTTACCCCTGCGTGCCTGCCAAGTTTGAGAGCGTTTCACCAATCCACTAATTTTTTGGAGATTTTTTAAAGTTTTTACCATAACATTTTTTTTAAAAAAAAACAACACAGGAGAGGGTTCTGGGAATTGGAATCACAAGCACATGCCACAAGAGTAGAGAAGAATGGACACACTCAACCAGGCCTCTGATTGGCTGAGAAAGAAAGTGAGAAACACACACAGAGAGAAACCTTAACTCCCATCATGCCTCAGGAGGGAGTACAAGGCTCCTTTACTGCTTGCACCACACAAAGTGCTGCTGGGAGAGCGAGTTCCCATTTGCCTCATGCATGTGTGCGTGTGTGTGTGTGTGGGGGGGGCTTTTGGAAGGGATGGAAGAGGCTGCCAGGAAATAAAGTAAAGGAGGAGCCACAGCTTTCCTGATTTGAAAGACTGCCCTGTCCACACACCACTTCAAGTCAGCAGTTCAGGAGACTCCTAGATCCCTTTTACATGGACTGTTTTTAAGCCAGATGCCACATGTCCTATATCTGTACATTTTGTTTTTATTGCCTAAGAGTGAAGAGAAGGGCCAGGAAGGCAGTTCCATCTTGCCTCCTTAACTGTGCATATAATATAATATAATATATTGTATATACATATAATATTGATGATATTATAATGTAATACCATATAATAATAATATGATATTATAATTATACATTTTATATTACATGTAATACTACTAATAATATTACAGTATAATATTATAGTACAATGTAATATATAATATTAGTATTGTGCTATGGCAATAATATAATATACTAGCTGTACCCGGCACACGTGGCTGTGCCCTTTTTAGGAGATGCGAGAAAGTTCAATCATCCACGGTGTGCCCTCCTCTAAACTGCAGTTGGATGGAGTGTGGGTCATGGGGGGCATGGTGTGCCAAGTTGGGTCTTTATTGGTCTTGGTTCTGGGCCACAGTGGTCTGTGGGGAATGATGGGTTTTGAAGTACTACAAATCCCGTTTTCCATGGTGGTACTTCAAGTCCCATCATGCATGGTCGGGGCTCTGTGTGCCAAGGTAGGTTACTGTAAATTCAGGCCATACACAATGTCCCATGAGCTGAGGCCTAGTTAGGAACAGCAAGTTAATGAAGCCTTACTGTCAATTCAGGCCATACACAATGCCCAATAAAGCTGAGGCCTAGTCGGGAGAATCAAGTTAATGAAGTCTTACTGTCAATTCAGAGCGTAAACAGCTTCCCAGTAAGTGAGGCCTAGTTAGGGAAATCAAGTTAATGAAGTCTTACTGTCAATTTAGAGCGTAAACAGCTTCCCAGTAAGTGAGGGCTAGTTAGGGAAATCTAGTTAATGAAGCCTTACTGTCAATTTTGGGCGTGGTCTGTGATTTTTTGGGGTCATGTTGTTCAGAATGTAGAGGCTGGGTGAGTCTTTGGCTGCCCCGGAGGATGCTGGTAAATGTAGTTTTATTTTTATTCGTTGTTTTGGGGGCCTTTTAGGTTTTGGGGGGGAAAGTTTCTTTGCGACAAGCATACCTTGCTTGAGGCCTATTTCTGTTGGCAAGTATTGTGTTTCTGCGTTGTATGGTTTCTTTGTTTGAGGTATACATCACATGACATGAACCCATTTATATAATAGATTCTATTTACATTTTACTTGTAAGTTGCTCTGAGTCCCTTTCGGGGTGAGAAGGGCGTCATATAAGTGTCATAACTAAATAAATAAAATAAATAAATAAGTTTTATTCATTATTTATTTATTTATTATTTGGGCTTGTACGCCGCCACTCCCCGAGGGCTCGGGGCGGCTTACAATCAGGTAAAATACACAGAGGTAAAAACATACATGTTAAACTAGCTTAAAAGAGATTTCTGGCCTAGCAATCAAAGGCTAGCCGGAAAAGGTGAGTCTTGCAGGCCTTGCAGAAGGAGAGAAGGTTCTGCATGGCCCGTTCAGTACCATACATTTCGTCTCATACTGCTGGTTGATGTTCATAAGAATATAAGACTCCAAGATGCCTTTTATACATAATGCTATCAAGCCAAGTGTCCTCCATCATAAATGGTATCTAGTGCCTCCTTATGTGGTGTTTGTGTCTAATCTAAACCACAGACGCTGGGCAGCTCCCAGGACAGCTCTATTCCCTGAATATGCATTGGCTTTGAGTTAAGTTTCAGTAGCCACATTCCTATCCAGTTCGATCAATGCTTCTCAACCTTCCTAATACTGTGACCCCTTAATACAGTTCCTCATGTTGTAGTGACCCTCAACCATAAATTATTTTTGTTGCTACTTCATAATTTTGCTACTGTTATGAATTGTAATGTAAATATCTGATATTCAGGATGGATTTTCATTCACTGGACCACATTTGGCACAAATAACCAATACGCCCACATTTGAATACTGGTGAGGTTTGGGGAGGGATTGATGTTGACATTTGGGAGTTGTAGTTGCTGGGATTTATAGTTCACCTACAATCAAAGAGTATTCTGAACTCCACCAACGATGGAATTGAACCAAACTTGGCACACATGACTCCCATGACCAACAGAAATTACTGGAAGGTTTTGGTGGGCATTGACCTTGAGTTTTGGAGTTGTAGTTCATTTACATCCAGAGAGCACTGTAGACTTAAACAATGATAGATCTGGGCCAAACTTGGTATGAATATTCAATATGCCCAAATGTGAACACTGGTGGAGTTTGGGGAAAATGGCTCTTGACATTAGGAGTTGTAGTTGCTGGGATTTATAGTTCACCTACAATCAAAGAGCATTCTGAACCCCACCACTGTGTTTTCTGATTGTCTTTGGTGATCTTTCAGACATCTTCCCTCATGACTCTCCCAGGGATCCTGACCCCAGGTTGAGAAACACTGAGTTAGACCAAAGGACCTCACACTTTAATTTCATTTGATATATGCACTCTCTCTCTCTCTCTCTCTCTCTCTCTCTCTCTCTCTCTCTCTCGGCATTACTTCACGAACGAAGATTCTTAGGAAGGACTCATCCCACGCTTTTTACAAGCGCGTTGATGACTAAAAAGGCCAATCTGAGATAGGCAAGTTCGGTTGCAGAAAGCACAGTAGAAAGTCTCCTTGGGTGATGTTGTTTCCAAGCTGTGGTTCTTTCTGCATTGTCGTTTCTCTTCGAGACCCATTCGGCGTGTCTTCTCGAAAGAGGCCGCAGCATTGTGGATAGTGCGTTTCCATGCCTCCCAATGTGAGGCCAGGGTGGACCATTGTTGGTGATCAATCTGGCCGAGCCTGAGATGTTGTTTCAGGGAGTCCTTATATCTCTTTTTGGGGGCACCTCTCTTGCGCTGACCCGTGGCGAGTTCACCATAGAGTAGTATCTTTGGGAGGCGGTGGTCCTCCATCCTAGAGACGTGCCCTGCCCAGCGCAGCTGTGTTCTCAATAGCATGGCTTCAATGCTGGTGATCCCTGCTTGCTCAAGGACAAACACACTCATGCACACACAAACACACTCATATCACCCAAACAAAAACTCTTTTTTTGCTGTGTTTAATGCTCCCTTATGCCCACCTCCTTTGTGCTCATCACAGCTACACGCAAAAAGAGATAAGCAGGTTTCAAGGCCTGGCTACAACCCTTCCCAACTCCAAATGCCAAGGTTTACCACCAATTCACAAAAAAAAAAGATTGCAATTTGCAAAAAAGATTGCAATTTGCAAAAACAAGATTGGGCTCTTGTTTTTGCTCTCTCGCCCTCTCTCTCCCACACACACATACAAAGCCAAACATAACAATTTGCGGTAGACTTGGAATCTATAATGTGAGCTCTACCATAGGCAAAAAGCGGCATATGGAACCCAGGCTGAAAAACTCATTGGGAAGTCGAAGAGTGCAGGCAGTTAATACATTCTGGCTGATCAGGGAGAACTTGTGGTAGCGAGAAAAAAAGAGGAAAGGACGGCTTCATTGGCTGTTTATCATTTACTGGGGATGTTGCAGGTGGTTTGAAGCTATGTGATTGGATTTCTTTTTGTCTGAGGTGGGGCTGAATGCTTTTTTTTTTTGCCAATGTCATCTTGGAAACAGAAGTGACAGGTCTGGACGGGCAAGGGAATCCTTCCTGGGCAGAGTGATGAATGCTAGAGAAAGGCAGGATTTGCTTTTCGCAGCCAACAAACCGGCATGAATGTTGTTTCAGGACATTTCAAGGGAAGTATTTGCCCAGATCTGCAAATAGCTGGCATCCTGTTGGTAACATATGGAGGCATAAATTGCTTTATGCTTTGTACCACTGTGCCAATCACCGCTTTGGATGTTTCACCCTCTCCCCAAATTTGTAAACAAGCTTTTTGGGGTCCAATAGAGACCACTAGGGGTGGATATCTCCAATTTAAATACTTTGAAACCCGTTAATATTTTATATTTGAAATTATTTTGACCCTTTATTGACCCTCGGCATCCAACCCGGAAGTGAAGTTTCAAAACCGAACCCGGGATCGCCATTTTTGTAAAGGGCGTGTTATTAAGTCGTTTTTCCCCCTCCTGAGTTCTCAACTCGCGAGAGGAGACTGGAGGGCAGCAGCACCCTCCTTTCTCCTCTCGCCAGCTGAGAACTGAGGCGGTCGCTTTGGAAGCAGCCCGGCCGAGCTTTCCTCCTGTTCCCCAGGCTCTCCCTCACAAGCGAAGGGAGAGCCTGGAGAACAGGAGAAAATTCCTCCAAATCTCAGAGTTAATTCTCAGCAGGGAAGGAGGACGCGAGGGAATACCCTCCACACCTCATTCCCTGCTAAGAACTGAACCGCATCAAGATTGCATCCACACCTCCCTTCCTTTCCCGGCCACCTCAGAGGCATCCCGGGTTAAATATAACGTGGGATGTCTCTGAGATGGTGGGGAAAGGAAGAGAGGTGTGGATGCAAGCCATCCACACACCCCTTCCTTTCCCCGCCACCTCAGAGGCATCCCGGGTTAAATTTAACCCACGATGCATCTGAGCTGGGGGGGGGAGGTAAGAGAGGAGGGCTTGCTCTCCATTCCTCCCTCCCTGCCCTGCCAGCTGAGAGGCATCCTGGGTTAAATTTAATCCGCGATGCTTCTGAGCTGTGGGGGAAAGAGAGGAAAGAGTGGAGGGTTTGCCCTCCGTTCTTCCCTCCCAGCTGGCGTTATGAATAATAACAACAATTTGTTATTAATTACGTTTCAATTACGAAATGTACTTAAAAAAAAATTTGGAATAATTTCTATAACGACCCAGCAATGGAAATACCCCTTCCCCCACACACACGAATTTAGAATCAAAGTTTTTATGGATCAACCACCCCTAGAGACCACATTAGATGACAGGCCCCAGTTTCTCCATCCCTAGTTTGTGAACATGGCAGTCCAACAATATCTGGAAGGTCAAGGGCTCTGCAACTTTGCTTTAAAGTAGTATTTCTCAATCTGAGGGTCAGGATCCCTGGAGGGGAGGGAATCACGAGGGGGTGTCAGAGGGGTTGCCAAAGACCATCAGAAAACACAGTAAGCCTTTGACAACACCGTATTTTCTATTGGTCATGGGGGTTCTGTGTGGGAAGTGTGGCCCAATTCTATCGTTGGTGGGGTGAACTATAAATCCCAACAACTACAACTCCCAATTGTCAAGATCTATTTTCCCCAAAATCCACCAGTGTTCACATTTGGGCATACTGAGGATTTGTGCCAAATTTGATCCAGATCCATCATTGTTTGAGTCCACAGTGCTCTCTGGACGTAGGTAAACTACAACTCCAAAATTCAAGTTCAATGCGCACCAAACCCTTCCAATATTTTCTGTTGGTCCCGGGAGTTCTGTATGCCAAGTTTGATTAAATTCCATCATTGGTGGAAGTCAGAATGCTCTTTGATTGTAGGTGAACTATGAATCCCAGCAACTACAACTCCCAAATGACAACATCAATCCCCTCAACCCCACCAGTATTCAAATGTGGGCGTATTAGTTATTTGTGCCAAATTTGGTCCAGTGAATGAAAATCCATCCTGCATATCAGATATTTACACTACAATTAACAAAAGTAGCAAAATTACAGTTATGAAGTAGCAACGAAAATAATTTTATGGTTAGGGGTCACCACAACATGAGGAACTGTATTAAGGGGTCATGGCATTAGGAAGGTTGAGAATCACTGCTTTAAAGCATATTATGTGGGGATATATCTATTACATATAATAAAAGTCAGTGTTTGCGGGCGGTGGGCGGGTGGGCTACACTTGGCACCCTGTGCCCCCATGACCCAGTCTCCATCCTTCTACAGTTTACAGGAGGGTGGACCATGGATGATGGGACTTGAAGTACCAAAGACCAACCTTGGCACACAATGCCTTTCTCAAATAACCCGGGCACCGCCAGGTCCCCAAGCTAGTCATATAATAAAGGCAAGAGACAAAACTGAAGATGGTGGCATATGCAGACCATAATATGCAGCAGTAACAATAGAATGCAGGGTTTGCCTACTTAGGAGGCTGAGAGAGAATGACTTACGCATAGTCATCCATTGGGCCTCCATGACCAGGCGCAGCGTTTATCCTGATCCACAGAATCTCAGTGTGCATTTACACTGCAGACACTACTTTAACTGACTTGGCTCATGGCTATGGCATCATGGGAGTTGTAGTTTTACAACACATTGAGTCTTCTCTGCCAAAGGGTGCTGGCTCCACACCAAACTACAAGTCCCAGGATCCTTACTGCCTGGTGATTTTGGCAAGGTCTTGCCTGGTCCCTTTCAATCTCGCCATCCTGGCAGAAGAGGATGAAACCGATCTCCCTTATCGTCTCCTTCCGCCTTCTAATCACTTTGCTTATTAAAGAACAGGAAATTAAATCCCTGCCAACCTTTTGCACATTGCGATTTGTCTCGCGGCTCTATACAGGAAGGTCAGACCAGGCCCTGCTGCTCAGAATACGAGATAAGCTGGGATTGAAAGCAGATTGACTCTTTCTGAGATTTGTTCGCCTCGGTGGGCGAGACACGCCGCAGGGAAGGGGAAGAGAGGGAGAATGGGGCCAGGTGAGGGCTTCTTTAGGGTTGCCATCCAAAAATAATGGTTCGAAACCTTTGGGGAGAAAGTCCGAAGCTGAAATCCTGTTGGTATGTGTGAGTAAGGGTGCATCTTCATGTCAACTGTCATGATTCAATGCTATTGAATCCTTGGGATTTATAGTTTGGTGAAGTACTCTTTGCCAGAGAAGGCTATAGTAAAGGTAAAGGTTTCCCCTTGACATTAATCTAGTTGTGCCTGACTCTGGGAGGTGGTGCTCATCTCCATTTCTAAGCCAAAGAGCCAGCGTTGTCCGTAGACACCTCCAAGGTCATATGGCCAACATGACTGCATGGAGCACTGTTACCTTCCCATAGAAGCCCTACCTATTGATCTACTCACATTTGCATGTTTTCGAATTGCTAGGTTGGCAGAAGCTGGGGCTAACATTGGGAGCTCACTCCGCTCCCCAGATTCAAATTGCCGACCTTTCAGTCAGCAAGTTCAGCAGCTCAGCAGTTTAACCTGTTGCACCACTGGGGTCCCCCTAGGACAGTGTTTCCCAACCAATGTGCTGTGGCACACTAGTGTGCCATGAGCGATCATCCGGTGTGCCGTGGGAAATTAGAAACACCCCCCCCCCCACCGAGGATGGCTTGTACAGGGCGAGAGAGGAGGGGGCAGAGGCGCACGCCTTTTCCTTCTCCTTGGGCCCCGGCGCGCCTTTCCCATCTCCTCCCTCCGTTTCCGCCATTGACGCTGCCGCCGTGGGTGCACATGGGGCGAGGGAGGAGAAGGAGGAGGCTGCAGAGAAACCCTGCCTTGGCGGAAGGAAGGAAGGAAGGAAGGAAGGAAGGAAGGAAGGAAGGAAGGAAGGAAGGAAGGAAGGAAGGATCTCTCTCTCGGAAGGAAGGAAGGAAGGAAGGAAGGAAGGAAGGAAGGAAGGAAGGAAGGAAGGAAGGAAGGAAGGAAGGAAGGAAGGAAGGAAGGAAGGAAGGAAGGAAGGAAGGAAGGAAGGAAGGAAGGAAGGAAGGAAGGAAGGAAGGAAGGAAGGAAGGAAGGAAGGAAGGAAGGAAGGAAGGAAGGAAGGAAGGAAGGAAGGAAGGAAGGAAGGAAGGAAGGAAGGAAGGAAGGAAGGAAGGAAGGAAGGAAGAAGGAAGGTAGGACGGAAAGAAGGAAGGAAGGAAGGAAGGAAGGAAGGAAGGAAGGAAGGAAGGAAGGAAGGAAGGAAGGAAGGAAGGAAGGAAGGAAGGAAGGAAAGAAGGAAGGAAGGAAGGAAGGAAGGAAGGAAGGAAGGAAGGAAGGAAGGAAGGAAGGAAGGAAGGAAGGAAGGAAGGAAGGAAGGAAGGAAGGAAGGAAGGAAGGAAGGAAGGAAGGAAGGAAGGAAGGAAGGAAGGAAGGAAGAAGGAAGGAAGGAAGGAAGGAAGGAAGGAAGGAAGGAAGGAAGGAAGGAAGGAAGGAAGGAAGGAATGAAGGAAGGAGAGGAGAGAAGGAAGGAAGGAAGGAAGGAAGAGCGGGGAAGGAAGAAGGAAGGAAGGAAGGAAGGAAGAAGGAAGGAAGGAAGGAAGGAAGGGAAGGAAGGAAGGAAGGGAAGGAAGGAAGGAAGGAAGGAAGGAAGGAAGGAAGGAAGGAAGGATCTCTCTCTCGCTCTCACTCTCTCGTGCTCCCTCGCTCGCTCACCCTGGAACCAAAGGACCGAAGGTGAAGGCAGAGAGAGAGAGACCCAGGGAAGAACAATCCCATGGATTCAAATTTCCCCAGTGTTCACATTTGGGCATGTTGAGGATTCGTGCCAAGTTTGGTCCAGATTCATCATTGTTTGAGTCTGGAGTGCTCTCTGAATGTAGGTGAACTACAACTCCCAAACTCAAGGACAATGGCCTCCAAACCCTTCTAGTGTTTTCTATTGGTCAGGGGAGTCCTGTGTGCCACATTCGGTTCAATTTCATCATTGGTGGAGTTCAGAATGCTCTTTGATTATAGGTTAACTGTAAATCCCTAAAAACAAACAGGGTACTATATCAATACTTATGTTGCAAAATAGAGTACTAATGCTGATATTGATAGTAATGCATAAAACATGGGGGGGGGACATATATGTTGATTTTTAGTATAATCCAGATTATCCAGATATAAAATCAGGATTATATTCCACTCTAAGTATATAATTGTCAAAATAGAGTACTATACTTATGCTGATATTGATAGTAATATGTAGTAATATGCAGTGTCCCTTATTTTTACAAAAAATCACGTAAATGTCCCTTATTTCATCTCTCAAAATATGGGTAGGTAGATCATTTTGACTTGGTTGTTTTATAAGTAGCTCGCATGCTGAAAAAGTGTGAGCACCCCTGCACTAGATGTTGTGTTCATCGAAACAGGGCCAGGTTTCACACTGAGTGTATAAATACATTTTAAAACATATTAACTATATGTATTACTGTGTTAGAGTGTCATTTTGCGTCATTTTGGTTGGTGGTGTGCCCCAGGATTTTGTAAATGTAAAAAATGTGCCGCGGCTCAAAAAAGGTTGAAAAACACTGCCCTAGGACACCTGAAAAAGACACTGGGGAAGAAATAAAAGGAATGAGCTACTATTTCCATGCTTCTCTTTCAGACTCCCTAGCACCATTTCCTTGGTTGCTACAGCGGACTAGGAAATTAGAAAGCCGGGCAATAGATACCTTTGACCTGACTCCTTACGAGCAATGCATCATAATGTAGCGTAGATGGTTTCTCCGCACTTTCTTGCCCAGCGACTTTAAACAAAAGCTTCCCACTTAGTGCTGAAATAGAAGTCAAGCACACTCAGGTCTCATTATTGGAGCCCTTGTGTTTGGAGAAGAGGCTGGCAGAACATCAGTAAGCAGTGGCTGAGTGGTTTGAAAGGGCCGCTGTGCGCCAGGGAATGCGTGCCAGAGCAATGGGGCCGAGGCACAATTGCTAGTAATCAGAGGCCATTGCGAGGTGTCTGGGAGCTCCTTTCTTCTGTCTCCCTGCTCAATCCCTCCCCCATACACCTTTCTTGATTCTTGTGACTGTCTACACTGCACCTTTGCTCTTAATATGGCAATATGCCACTATAAGGTTTAATTTATAGTGGCGTGTTTTCATTTCAGTTATTATTCCTTATTATTGGAGCCCCCAGTGATGCAGTGGGTTAATCCACTGAGCTGCTGAACTTGCTGACCGGAAGAACTAGCACCGGGAATGTGGTCAGCTAGCTGGGAGTCAGCTGCATAAGATCTCTACTGACCAGAAGGTCATGAGTTCGAGGCCTGCCCGGGTCGAGGTGGGCTCTCGACCTATTGTGTAGCCTATTGTTGAACTTTGCAACCTGAAAGACAGTTGCACCTGTCAAGTAGGAAAGTAAGGAAAGTAAGGTACCACTTAGTGGGGAGGCTTAATTTAACTGATTTACAAGGCCATAAAAAGATCTCCAGGAAAGATGCTGAGGAATGAAGGAGTGCGACAGCTCCCCCTGGTGGCCAGACGTTAAATTGCCTCTGTCTTGTGTGTTTGTGTGTCTAAATGTAATGTGTACACTGTAATCCCCCCTGAGTCCCCTGCGGGGTGAGAAGGGTGGAATAGAAATGAAGTAAATAAATAAATAAATAAGATCAAATCCGGGGGAGTGGATTGAGCTTCCACTGTCAGCCCCAGCTTCTGCCAACCTAGCAGTTCGAAAACATGCAAATGTGAGTAGATCAATAGGTACCACTTCAGCAAGAAGGTAACGGCGCTCCGTGCAGTCATGCTGGCCACATGACCTTGGAGGTGTCTATGGACAATGCCGGCTCTTCGGCTTAGAAATTGAGATGGGCACCAACCCCCAGAGTTGGACACGACTAGACTTAATGTCAAGGGAAACCTTTTATTTATTTATTTATTTATTTATTTATTTATTTATGGTATTTGTACCCCGTAACTTCTCACCCACACAGGGGGACTCAGCACAGCTTACATTCGCAGCACTACAGGCCGCAACACCACAATAGAATATAAAATAAAAAAATCATGTAATCAACATCAATATAAATATTAAAAACCATTACATTAAAATCACTACGTACAGCAATAATTAAAGCCATCAAGTGGAACACATTGTCAGTCTAGTCAAGTCCATAGTGTCTATCCAGTCAGGTCCATAGTACAATTTACGTCTGCCGCCCGAAGGCCTGGTCCCAGAACCATGACTTAATGGTTTTTTCCAAAAGCCAGGCTAGATAGAGTCAATCTTATTTCGTTTGGGAGTGCGTTCCATAGGCGAGGGGCCACTGCCAAGAAGGCCCTGTCTCTCGTCCCCACCAGCCACATTTGCGATGCTGGCAGGAGCGAGAGCAGGGCCTCCCTAGATGATCTTAGGCTGCGAGATGGGACATAGAGGCAGATGCATTTGGATAAGTAAGCTAGGCCAGAACTGTATAGAGCAGTGGTTCTCAACCTGTGGGTCCCCAGATGTTTTGGCCTTCAACTCCCATAAATCCTAACAGCTGGTAAACTGGCTGGGATTTCTGGGAGTTGTAGGCCAAAACACCTGGGGACCCACAGGTTGAGAACCTCTGGTATAGAGCTTTATAGGTCAGTACCAGCACTTGGAATTGGGCTCGGAGATGGACAGGCAGCCAGTGGAGCTGACACAGCAGGGGGATGGTATGTTCCTTGTATGTCACCCCAGTTAGCATTTTGGCTGCTGCCCATTGAACCAACTGAAGTTTCCAAACCGTCTTCAAAGACAGTCCCATGTATAGCGTGTTGCAGTAATCTATTTGGGATGTAACTAGAGCATGGACGACCATGGCCAAATCAGACTTCCCAAGGTGCTTTACCTTGGAAGTTTACAAATATCATTAGTGGCACTGTGAGCATTTACTTCTTCCCATAAAACCAGACTTAGGAGGAACTCAAGGAAATACACCTGTAGGAGCAAAATTCACAAGGCTCCTATAGGTTACCTTCATGGCATTTTCATATTGTGCTCACACGGTACCTGTAACATTCAGCGCCATGCTGTGAAGGCCGAGAGGATAATTGAGTTTTCAAAGAGGATTAGCCACGTTCATGGGGGACAAGCAATCACCTTTGGATAGTTATTAGCCTGGATGTTCCAAAGGTTGATCCTCATGCCAAACATGCCCCTAAATCTCCAAGAAAGGGAAACGACTGTGGGATGGGTAAATAATAGCTCTGTTATTTTTCCATTTGCTTTCTCCTTGAGCCAATGAAAGGCTTCGATGGAAGTGTGGCAATTCCATGTTTTTAGTCTTAACTTTAAAGGACCTATCCCAAATGCTGAGCCTATTTTAGGGTCCTTGGGGAGCTTTAAAATCTGGGCTAAAATCCAAAACAGATTTAAGTAATGTCTACACTGTAGAATGAATGTCATTTTGACACCAGTTTAAAACTGCTAGGGCTCGATGTTGTGACATCCTGGGAGTTGTAGTTTGTTAAAGTACAGACTGGGGTTGACGCATGACTTGAGAGCAGTATGTATGTGCAAGATCTTGGAGTCCTTGTGGACAACAGGTTAAACATGAGCCAACAATGTAATGCGACAGCAAAAAAAAAAGACAATGGGATTTTGGCCTGCATCAATAGGAGTATGGTGTCTAGTTCCAGGGAGGTCATGCTACCCTCGTATTCTGCCTTGGTCAGAACACACCTGGAATATTCTGTCCAATTCTGGGCACAACAATTGAAGAAAGATGTTGACAAACTGGTATATGTCCAGAGGAGGGCAGCTAAAAGGATCAAGGGTCTGGAGCAGTGTTTCAAAATCAATGCGGGAAACCACTTTTCTTCACAACTCAATATGATTTATTTTCAATCTTCCTCTCTATATGACATCAAAACATTGGTCTGTCCATAAGGTAAATATAAGGTAATAGTAGCATCATATATAATCGGATCAAAAACCAATGTCGGTCGACGGTTTTATAGGCCCTGCCGTTTCGCCGTTTCCGGCTTCTTCGGGACCTGTCATACAATAATCCCCTGCACACATCCACTGGTCCGATACCTATTAGATAAAACATCAAAAAATTCTCGTATCTAATCCAGTATAGCATTACATACATATATTAACCTATAAACATAGGCGTGTTTATAGGTTATAGGTTAATATATGTATGTAATGCTATACTGGATTAGATATTATGAGAATTTTTTGATGTTTTATCTAATAGGTATCGGACCAGTGGATGTGTGCAGGGGATTATTGTATGACAGGTCCCGAAGAAGCCGGAAACGGCGAAACGGCAGGGCCTATAAAACCGTCGACCCGACATTGGTTTTGATCCGGATTATACATGATGCCTACTATTACCTTATGGATTATAATTTTGTGAAGGAAACAGACCAATGTTTTGATGTCATATAGATCTGCACTCCACTATCCACTTACTATAATTTTGAAAGAGAGGAAGATTGAAAATAAATCATACTGAGTTGTGAAGAAAAGTGGTTTCCCGCATTGATTTTGATTGCTGTTTACGGAGAAACACCCCACCGAATTGTGTTACTCTGGAGCAGTGTTTCCCAACCAGTGTGCTGCGACACACTAGTGTGCCGTGAGAAATCATCAGGTGTGCCGTGAGAGAGAGAGAGAGAGAGAGAGAGAGAGAGAGAGAGAGAGAGAGCCTAGCAGGAAACTTCAGGCAGCGGAAATGAGGCTTTCCTGGCCGAAGCAGCAAAGCCAGCCAGCCTGGCTGCAATCAGGGAGAGCCCTCGGCGTCCAGAACTTTCCTCCCTCCCTCCTCTCTCTCTCCTTCCCTTCCTTCCTTCCCTCCCTCTGCGCAACAAGGGCTACCTGGCCGGGCTGCGGCTCCTCCTGCTTCCTGGCTCCTGGGCGCTCTTCTGCCCTCCTCCCCTCCAGCAGCAAGGAGGAGGAAGGGGAGGAGGAGTCTGCGGGAGCTGCCCCCACCCGACCCCGCTCCCAGAGGCTCGAAGTGAGGCTTTCTGCCCTCTAGCCCCTCTGGGGAAGGGGAGCAACCCCTCATCTCCTGGCCTCTCCTGGCTGGGCTCCGGGTTCACTGCAGAGCAGAGGCTGGGATGCGCAGCTCCACAGCCCAGCTTGGTTCCTTCCCGATCTGGCCCCAAGGCGACAGCAGGGAAGCCGAAGGGACACAAGGGGGAGGCACTCTGGGGGGCTAAACCCCTTCGGGAAGGAGAGCTGGGGGTGGCAATGGCTACGAGCCTCCGCCGCAGTTTGTTCCGAGGCTCAGAGCCACCCCGTATGCTCAATTCCTATTTGTCCTGCTCAGCCAAGCCCACGTGGGCTTCAGCCACTCAGCACAGCCCTCCCCCGCGGGACGGTGATGGGCCTCCTGTGCGTGGGCCTCCCAGGACCCCGGAGGGGTGGCGTCACAAGGGGGGAGGGTGACAGTTAGTAAAATGACAGAGTGTCATTTTGTGTCATTTTGGTTGGTGGTGTGCCCCAAGATTTTCTAAATGTAAAAAATGTGCCGCGGCTCAAAAAGGGTTGAAAATTACTGGTCTGGAGAACAAGCTCTATGAGGAGTGGCTTAAAGAGCTGGCCATGTTTAGCCTGAAGATAAGAAGGCTGAGAAGAGACATGATAGCCATGTATAAGTATGTGAGAGGAAGTCATAGGGAGGAGGGAGCAAGCTTGTTTTCTGCTACCCTGGAGACTAGGACGTGGAACAATGGCTTCAAACTACAAGAAAGGAGATTCCATCTGAACATTAGAAAGAACTTCCTGACTGTGAGAGCCGTTCAACAGTGGAACTCTCTGGCCCGGAGTGTGGCGGAGGCTCCTTCTTTGTAGGCTTTTAAACAGAGGCTGGATGGCCATCTGTTGGGTGTGCTTTGAATGCAATTTTCCCGCTTCTTGGCAGGGGGTTGGAGTCCATTTGTTCTTCCTCATGGAAGAGACCCACGAGGTCTCTTCCAACTCTATGATTCTATGATACTATGATTGTAAGGCACCAGAACGCTTTGGCAGAGAAGCCCGAAGACCTTGTGAAACTACAACTCCTAGGATAGCATTGGGAAACATGCCCCAGGAATTCCTAGATCCTAGTGGTTGAGGTCATGATGGGTAAAGAACAATGCTTTGAAACTCTATCTTGTCAGCATGAGCTGCATTGACTTATGCACTGTTTAATTTAAATTACGATGGATTGCCGGCTCCATTAATTGCAGAAGCAGATATTCTGCACAAGAGCAAAAACTCATAAACTGCATGTCCTGTGCTCATCTCCCTTTCATCTTGTAGGAGAGAGAGAGAGAGAGAGAGAGAGAGAGAGAGAGAGAGAGAGAGATTGACTATCTATTAGAAACTAGTCACCATGGGCCCATTCGAAATCCACAATTACATTGCGTTGATTCCATTTTCTTTATAATTGCGACATTCTGTGCATTTCTGGGTTTTTTGTGGGCGGGGGGGTTGGTGAGGCACTAGAGCTCTCAGGCTGAGGATTCATTTCATAGTGCTCCTCCATAAACTACAAATCCCAGGATTTTTGGGCAGAGATGGTTCTGTGCCAGTTATTTATTTATCACACCAGAAGTGAATTGAGAATTGAGAATACAGCTATAATGGATAGGAAAGCCACAACCAAAGTTAAAAACTTGGCATTATACTAAATGTCCTTTGATCAGAAGCTGGCCACTTGGAGTGCCTCTGGTGTTGCTGTGAGAAGATCCTCCATTGTGTGTGTGGCAGGGCTCAGACTGCATTGTAATAGGTTTAGCATCTTTGGTGCCTATTGCTCCGAGGGTGCTATTGTGCACATGTGGTGCTTTTTTGTCATTACCTTGGGCCCATACAATAAACTATTTTGATTGATTGCAATAGGTGACCCGTGGTTTGCTTTTCTCCACGCTAACATGCCGTGGGCTCCACTTTGTGGCCCCATTTCTTAAGGTTGGCTCTGCATCTCGTGGTCTGTTCAGCGCCTACCAAGTCATCCATTCTTTGTGTGCCCAGGAGGGAGTTTCTCATCTAGTCTTAGCCACTGATTGAGGTGCTGGGTTTTAGCCTGTCACCTTTGGACTCTCGCTTGCTGAGGTGTTCCTGTGAGTATCTCTGTAGTAGGAAGCTATTTCTTGATTTAAGGCATTGGCTTGCTGGTTGATACCCAAACAGAGGATGGGCCAGAGATGACAATGCCTTGGTCCTTTCACTGCTGGCTGCTACTTCCTGGTGGATGTTAGGTGATGCAATACCGACTAAACAGTATCATCCTTCCAGCGATGTAGGGCGTAGTCATCCTGTGATAGTGTAGCATGTTTCATTAAGAGACACATCCACTGTTTTAATATGGTGGGATATATTCCACACTGGACATGCATATTCAGCAGCAGAGTAGCAAAGCGCAAGGGCAGATGTCTTCACTGTATCTGGTTGCAATCCCCAGGTTGTGCCAGTCAGCTTTCGTAGGATATTATTTCTAGCACCCACTTTTTGCTTGATATTCGAGCAGTGCTTTTATAAGTCAGAGCATGTTAAATCTGTGCTAGTTAAAGAGGAATCACAATGTGTTGTGTGGTATGAAAGGATGCCTTCAAGTCC
Organism: Anolis apletophallus; assembly: GCA_030556195.1. NCBI lineage: Eukaryota > Metazoa > Chordata > Lepidosauria > Squamata > Anolidae > Anolis > Anolis apletophallus. The sequence continues at coordinate 32,719,208 of JARBWK010000015.1, read as the reverse complement.
TTTTTGGGCATGGAAACCCACTGGATGACCATGATCAAGTCACACACTCTCAGCCTCAAAGGAAGACGAGCATGCCCTTGATTACCCATAAGGCCAATGAGGCCAAGGCCTAGGGGCACAAGCTGGGGGGGGGGCGCAGATCACGGACAAAAAAAACCTGGTCTGCGCCCCTCTTTCCCCCTTTCTCATGCCCCTCCTGGCTCCTTCTCCCGACAAAGTCTCTGCTCTGTCCCCGCCATCTCTCGCTCTCTCGCGCGCGCTCTCTCTCTCTTTCTCATGTGCGCGCTCTCTCTTTCGCTCTCATTCTCTCTCACACACATGCGTGCTCTCTCTCTTGCTTTCTCTTGTGCGCGCTCTCTCTCGCTCTCTCGCGCGCTCTCTCTCTCACACGCGCTCTCCCTCTCTCTCTCGTGCGTGCCTTTGGAGCAAGTTTGCACCCGCTGCGCTCTCCCCAAGCCTCCCGATTCCTGAGGAGACCTTCAGAGCACAGCGGAGCTTTCCAGCCGGCGGGAATAGGGACCTTGGAGGTGGCGGGAGCTTGGCGTAACTCCAAAGTGTGGCATAATTCCAAAGTGTGGCCTAGGGCGCAAAAAGGTGTTAATCCAGGCCTGAAGACGAGGACAAACTCCTTCTGAAATCTTGCCAAGAAACACCCATGAGTGGTCCACCTTAGGGTCACTAAACATTGGAACTAACCTGAAGGCACACAACATTATCAGCAGCAGAATCAACAAGTTGACTCGTTGAATCAATCAAACATGTTCATATGTTGGCCAATTGAATGGGTTTGGGACTAACCAATGAATGGGTCTACTGTAGTTGGAATTATCCAATAGGAAGCCAGAAAACTAATGTTATTTTTTAAAGTTATTATATTCTTTCTGCTGGGAAATGGAAGAGACAACTTGTCTGGTTGAGATAGGCCAACAACTATGACTGGCATTGACTGGCATCTTAGCTATGCATGTTTTCCTAATGAAATAGTTTTGCTACAATTACAAGTTTGTAGAAGTGGAATTCTGCATATGGCGCTATTTTGTGTAATTGTGCATAGATACACATACATATGTAGATTCAGTTACACCTCATTTGCAGAACACTGCAGTCCATCAATGCCATGCTGTTGCACAATTGCTACAGAAAGATATACTCTTGTCTCCACAATACAAAAACGCAGCCTACATTTCCTTCATTACATTGTACTATGGCTTTCCTATTCTGTGTAAGTCCCTGTGGTTTGGAGCTGTCCTTCATTCAACGTACACTGAATGAATGCTCAGACTGCCAGGTTAGCTCTGTGGGCCTCCTTTAAAAGCATTCAAGAAGTGTGAAAGGAATGCTTCACAGCCCCAAATGGATTTGTTCAGAGTGTACTTGAATCGGTTGTAGGTTTGCTTTATGCCTCTCCAGGAAGCCATCAAAACTGCCTGACTTGTCATAATTATGTCTCCATCTACTGGGCATTTTAAGGAATGTGGTTCAGCAGTTGTCCCAATCACTGAGATGTGTGGTTAGTTACTGGTGATTTGTTATTGTTGTTTACTGCGTCTTATTGTTCTAAAGCAAGCGTGGGCAATTATTTTTTCCAAGGGGCCACACGAGAGCCAAAAAATATTATGGAGGGCCGCACCTAAAGGCGGAAATACATTCTAATCTACTTTATTTATTTATTTATTTATTTACTATATTTACTATATATTACACATCATTAATATTAACATATTAATATATCAAGTAATATTCATATATTATTAGTATTAATAACATAATTATTATATTATAGTATATACATAGACATTATAATATATTGAAATTATAATATAATAGAACATTATATTATTTATTATATTATTATATTATTATAAAATTATTATAAAATAATAATAAAAACCACTAAAATTAAATTCAATTCAATTCAAGAAGACAAGGTGCGAACCAAGATGGAATGGACCAATGGACCCAGCCCAGAGGATGGCAAAGCGGACCCAGCCGCCGCAACAGCAGATGAGAGCAGAGCAGCAGGTGATCGGAGGCTGCAGGCCTCCGTCTGCTCTCACCCTCAGCCGTTCCCCAGCTGATTGCCCTGCTATGGAGTGTCTGCCATCCCTAGAGGCAATCCGTGCCTGCAGGAGGAGCAGTCGGCGATCTGAGGCGGCTGATCGCCCTGGCGACCCGGAAGATGATCAAGTCTTCCGGGTCGCCAGGGCGATCAGCCGCTGTAGGTCACCGAATGCTCCCGCTGCAGGCCCGGATCACCTCCAGGGATGGCAGGCACTCCAAAGCCGCCGCTCCTTCGGCCTGTCTGTCAACACAGGCCCCACAGAGCCAACGATGGGATGGCACCCCTTCCACTTGGCCCCGCTCCTGACGCCCTTCTTCCCGGGCCGGACAGAATCGGCTGCCGGGCCACGTACGGCCCATGGGCCATAGGCTGCCCACCCCTGTTCTAAAGCCAACTCTTATAGCAATTCACAATGAGGTTGCCATGATATAAGAAAAATAATTTGTACGGAACAAGAAGGTGCATGGCTGGAAAAGTCTGGTCTAGAAGAGCATTTCTCAACCTTCTTAATGCCAGGATCCCTTAATACAGATCTTCAGGTTGTAAGGAGTCCCTACCATAACATTATTTTTGTTGATACTTAATAACTGTCATTTTTCTACTGTTCTGAACTGTAATGTAAATATCTGATATGCAGGATGTATTTTCATTCACTGGATCAAATTTGACACCAATATTGATATGCCCAAATTTGGTGGGATTTGGGGGGGGGGGATTGATTCTGTGATTTGGGAGTTGTAGTTTCTGGGATTTATAGTTCACCTACAATCAAAAAGCATTCTGAATTCCACCAATGATGGAATTGAGCCAAACATGGCACACAAAACTCTCATGACCTAGAGAAAATACTGGAAGGGTCTGGTTGGCGTTGACCTTGTGTTTTGGAGTTGTAGTTCACCTACGCCCTGACCCCCAGGTTGAGAAATACTGGTCTAGAAACTCTCCCTTGGCTTCCTATTCATAGAAAGGAATAATGTCATGAGCTCCTCCAGAAATGGATCCGGAGTTCTGTCTCCAGTACTGGGCACCATAATTAAAGACAGATATGGAAAAAGTGTAATGTATCTAGAGAAGACTTGGGTGGTGAGCAGCAGTATTGTGTTTGCTGAGGACATTGTCTGGTTTGTGGCTCTTGTATGTGTTCAAGTGATCTCTATAACCTGCAGTGTCATTGGAGGGCCAGCCTTTGGTGGCTCCTCACGGGTGGGTCATAGCTGTTTGTGGAAGTGGGAGCAGGTCTGTGAAAGTGACTATCACTATTTTTATACAGTGTTCCCTCACTTATTGCGAGGGTTCCGTTCCAAGACCACCTGCAATAAGTGAAAATCCGCAAAGTAGGCACACTATATTAATTTTAATATTTGTACATTATTTTATATATTTTATATATTATTTTCTTACCCGCGCTTCCTTACCCGCCTCCCAGCCCATCCTGAGGGCACCTGCTTCACTCCATGGCCATTGCAGACCCCAGCAGAGTCTCTGGAGCCATGCAGGCAGCAGCAGGCCAGGGAGGCAGGTCTCCACTGGACATAAAAATTTTATATTTTATATTAATATTTTCAAAAAACCGCAAAACAGTGAGTCCACGTAAAGCAAACTACCGTGTTTCCCCGAAAGTAAGACAGCGTCTTACTTTCTTTCCCCCCCAAAAAGTCCCCCTACGGCTTACTTTCGGGGTACGTCTTATATAACCCAAGACGTACCCGTTGCCACGCCCACGCCGCCGCCGCCCACGCCACCGCCACACCGCCCGCCGCCGCAACCGGAGGTGTGCCACGGCACACCTGTGGCACACCTCCGTGGCACACCTTTTCGCCAGGCCTCCAAGCAAGGGATGGGGAAAGGAGCCAGGGGCGTGGTGAGGATCGCCGCGTCACAGTGACGCGTCGCCGCTTCATCCCGCCCCTGGCTCCTTTCCCCCTCCCTTGCTTGGAGGCCTGGCGAAAAGGTGTGCCGCGGAGGTGTGCCGCAGGTGTGCCGCGGCACACCTCCGGTTGCGGCAGCGGCGCGGCGGCAGGACGAGGTACGGCTTCCATACAGGGTACGGCTTATATAAGCCGACCCCCGACACCCCCATCGTCTTACAATCAGGGGTGTCTTATTTTCGGGAAACACGGTATGAAGTAGCGAGGAACACGGTAGATATAGATCAGGGGTGTCTACACTTTTTCAGCATGCGAGCTACTGATAATAAACCCAAGTCAGAAAGATCTACCGAGAGAAAAGCAGGGCAGAGCAGGGGGAGGGGGCGGGGCTTGGGGCGGCCTGGCTCCGCCCCCTCTGGCTTTAGCTCTACCACAGCTTCTCCAGGCTTGAGGAGGGTAGTGCCAAGCCAGTGGTGGCATAGCTAGCCACTACTGGCTTGGCACTACCCTCCTCAAGGCTGAAGAGGCTGTGGTAGCGCTGTAGCTGGGGAGGGGGTGGGGCTTGGCATGGCATGGCTCTGCCCCCTCCCCCTCTGGCTTTAGTGCTACCAAAGCTTCTCCAGGCTAGAGGAGGGTGGTGCCAAGCCAGTGGTGGCATAACTAGCCACTACTGGCTTGGCACTACCCTCCTCAATCCTGGAGAAGCGGTGGTAGCACTGAAGCTGGGGAGGGGTGGGGCTTGGCATGGCATGGCTCTGCCCCCTCCCCCTCTGGTTTTAGCGCTACCACAGCTTCTTCAGGCTAGAGGAGAGTAGTGCCAAGCCAGTGGTGGCATAACTAACCAGTACTGGCTTGGCACTCCCCTCCTCAATCCTGGAGAAGCTGTGGTAGCGCTGAAGCCGAGGGAGGGGGCAGGGCTTGGCGTGGCATGGCTCCGCCCCCTCCCCCTCTGGCTTTAGCGCTACCACAGCTTCTCCAGGCTAGAGGAGGGTATTGCCAAGCCAGTGGTGGCATAACTAGCCACTACTGGCTTGGCACTCCCCTCCTCAATCCTGGAGAAGCTGTGGTAGCACTGAAGCCGGGGGAGGGGGCGGGGCTTGGCATGGCATGGCTCGGCCCCCTGTAGAAGTGCCCCATCCGGCTGGGATCAACCTCCCTTGGTCCCGGGAATGACCAGTTGATCGCGATCGACTTCCTGGGCAGCCCTGATATAGATGATTTAATGAAAACAACCTGCTGGAGGTAACCGAAGCTGCCTCATGTCTTTGCTTCACTGTCTCTTTTTCTCTTTCTGTCCAGGTGGTCAGCCAGATCGACAAGCTGACTTCAGACTTCGAGTTTGAGCTGGAGCCGGACGACTGGACCACAGCGACGGTGAGCAGCACGTCCAGCAGCGACAAAGGAGGGGGCATGTTTGACCTTGGGAACCTGGACTTCATGACCTCGGACATCCTCTCTGACAGCTGGGAGTTCTGTTCCTTCTTGGAAGCCTCCACCCCATCAGACTCAGGCGATGGCTCGGAGCAGCAGCAACCGCAAGGCCGCCAGCCTGACTACCGCCTCATGAATGGTGGGGTGCTGATCCCCAATGGACCCCGAATCGGAACGCCAGACTCTTCCAGCGAGGAGGCCTTCAGCTCGGCCCCGAGCCACAAAGCCCAGCACCAGCGGACGGCGGGCACCAGGGAGCGGGTGCGGTTCAGTGACAAAGTCCTCTACCACGCTTTGTGTTGCGATGACGATGAGGAGGCGGACAGCAGCCCGCTGCCTGAGGACCCTCCAGAAGAAACCAATGAACCGGCTCACAAACCAGGGCAGGTCGCCAAGACATTGCCACGGCGGTCACCTCACCTGAGTAGCGCTCAGCAACAGAAGCTGACGCGGAACAGCAGCACGCAGACCGTATCGGACAAAAGCACCCAGACGGTGCTGCCTTATATCTCGAGCAAACAGAAAATCACAAACAAGAACTGAGGACTAGCAGAGCGGGGAGGAATCGGGGTGGGAACGGCGGAGCAGGGTGGGTGGGGAAGAAGCTTCAGATATATATATAAATATATAAATCTCTCTATATATTTAAGTCAATAAATAATAACAATATGATTTAAAAAAACCGAAACCACCATGGTGACAGGATCTCATCCTGAAACTACCTAACCATAATGTCAAGACTCAGGGAATTTCAATATTGTTTTCATTTTACTGAATGGCGCTTTGTTTTTCTAGCTTAATAAATGTGAGGCTTAGCCAGAAATACAAAGAAACACATACCCCACCTCTTGCCTGAGAAAAATATAGCAACTTTTTTTAAAGTAAAAGAACATGTTCCATGTAATGATATGGTCTCCTCTGAAGGGAGAAATCAACAACACGAAATGTCCCAAAGTGTTTTGGGAAACATGGTTTATTTCCAGGGCTAGAGAAAGCAGGTCTTGGGGAAGCAAGACCAGACCGGTGTAGACAGGCCCGGATTACCCATAAGGCCACCCTAGGGTGGCAGCAATGGGGAGGCAGCAGATCCAGACCCACCAAAATTGGGAAAAAATACATTTTTTAAAAAAAATTCGCCCCTTTTTCCTTCACTGAAGCGGCGCCCCCGCACGCGAGCGAGAAGGAGCTGGGAGGAAGTCCCTCCGCCCCTAGGGCATCTGACGTGGCTTCCATCCTCCCGCCGCCTCCTCGTGCGCACGGGCGGGCGCCGCTCCGTCCTTCAGTGAAGGAAGGAGGGCCGCCCATGCGAGCGAGGAGGCGGCAGGGGGCAGCCACATCAGACGCCCTAGGGGCGGGGCTTCCCCCGGCTCCTTCTCCCTCACGCCGACTCCGTCCCCTGCAAGCAGCCCCACCTCAAGCACCCCCGCCTCCTGGAGGTGGCACTTACACAGTGTGGCCTAGGCCGCCACAAAACATTGATCCGTGCCTGGGTGTAGATTGACCATCTCATGGGGGTTCAAAATGAAGACATAATCAACCCAAAGAAATATTTGTTTAACAGCCAAATTTCTAGCATTGCAGAGAGTACAGTATGACACCTGTATCCATGGGGTATATGCTCCCAAACTTATTATGGAGATGCAAAACTTTGGAAAACAGTTAATGTTATTGAAATGAGTTCCCCTGGTGGTGCAGCGGGTTCAACCACTGAGCTGTTCGAATCCGGGGAGCGGGGTGAGCTCCTGGTGTTAGCCCAGCTCCTGACAAAGTAGCAGTTCAAAAATATGCAAATGTGAGTAGATCAATAGGTACCATTTCTGCAGGAAGGTAACAGCACTCCATGCAGTCATGCTAGCCACATGACCTTGGAGATGTCTACAGACAACACCGGCTCTTCAGCTTAATAATGGAGATGAGCACCACTCCCCAGAGTCGGATACGATTAGACTTAATGTCGAGGGAAACCTATCGAAATGAAGGGTTCTGACCCAAGCAGGGGTGCCCACACTTTTTCAGCATGCGAGCTACATATAATAAAACCAAGTCAGAAAGATCTACCTACCTCCTCAAGGCTGGAGAGGGAGGGGTGGGGGGGGGCTTGGTGTGGCCTGGCTCCGCCCCTAGAGTTGAAGCCAGAGGGGGCGGAGCAAGACCAAGCCCCGCCCCCTCCCCTTCTGGCTTTGGAGCTCCCAGCACATTCTCCAGGCTTGAGGATGGCAATGCCAAGCCAGTGGTGACATAGCTAGCACAAGGCTGGCTTGGCCCTGCCATCCTCAAGCCTGGAGAAGCTGCTGGGAGCTCCAAAGCCAGAGGGGCCGGAGCCAGGTCACGCCAAGCCCCGCCCCCTCTCCTCAAGGCTGGAGCAGCTGCTGGGCGTGCCGAAGCCGGGGAGGGGCGGGGCTTGACGTGGCCTGGCTCCACCCCCTTCTGAGAAGCACCCCAACCAGTTGGGATCGACCTCCTTTGGTCCTGGGATCGACTGGTCGATCGCGATCGACTTCCTGGGCAGCCCTGGCACCCAAGCATGCCACAGGGATGTGGTGGAAGACCTAGGAAATACCTAGAGAGGACATATTTTGTTGGGCATGGATACGTGAAAGTATAGATATCAGGGGTTATACTGTACTAGAAGAGCATTCACACTTAGAATTCTGATGTTGGCATTCCCTTGATAATTTTTCCTGCCCCTTTTCAGCGGATGTCTAAAAGCAAGCTGGTTTCCTACATTTGCGGTTTAAAATTTGTAATCTAAAGATTCATAACTACTGTGTGTTTATTTGTAATTCTTTTTCACGATTGATAGCTATGATGGTAAATGCCCCCCTTTCCCCCAGTCCACCTTAAAATCCAGGGAGTTCTTCCAAGTGATAGAGCCTTAATGCAGGTGAATGGTTCAAGAGGGGATTAGCTTTGAGTCCCTATGCTGGGAAGAAGGCAAGATAAAAATCAATAACATAGATATCTGTGTCATCCAAAATACTCTGTGACATAGACCTCTATCATTCGAGGCAACTCTGAAGTTTAAGGTGGGTTTCAAGAGTCATGTCCTTGGGTCATAGTTATGAATGTGATGCAGGATGTCAGCCTATATTTCTAAATGCGCAGCTGATGTTTTTTCAATTACTGCAATGCTAGAAACTTGGGGAGGAGTGGAAAATGCCCTGAGGTGGCAAAACTTTATGTTGGGGGCAACATTCTCATTTTGATGCTCCCTCTAGTCTATATAGCTCAGTGTTTCTCAACCTGGGTTTCAGGACCCCTGGGGGGAGGTCACGAGGGGGTGTCAGAGGGGTCGCCAAAGACCATCAGAAAAAACAACATTTTCCGTTCGTCATGGGGGTTCTGTGTGGGAAATTTGGCCCAATTCCATCATTGGTGGGGTTCAGAATGCTCTTTGATTGTAGGTGAACTATAAATCCCAGCAATCAGAATGTCAAAGTATATTTCCACAAACTCCACCAGTGTTCATATTTGGTCATGTTGAGTATTCATGCCAAGTTTGGTCCAGATCCATAATTGTTTGAGTCCACAGTTCTCTCTGGGTGTAGGTGAACTACAACTCCCAAACTCAAGGTCAGTGCCCACCAAACCCTACCAGTATTTTCTGTTGGTCATGGGAGTTCGGAATGCTCTTTGATTGCAGGTTAACTATAAATCCCAGCAACTTCAAGTCCCAAATGACAAAATCAATTTTCCCCCAACCCCACCAAATTTGGGCGTATTGCGTAATTGTGTCACATCTGAGATGTGAATTGATGCAGCCAGCTCATGTGCCAAGTACAATGCCTCCTTGTGTATGTTCTTCCTGAAATTGCTTGGCCAGTCTCCTGGAGGACAAAATTGTGTGTGCCCTATAGATTGTTTTACACACCATATATAAACCTGATCCTGTCGGGTATGGTTGGGAGCCTTACCTGCTTTCCATTTTCAAATGCCAGGCCAGTTAGCTTCTGGAAGTGTTTGGGAACAAAAGGAAACATAACTTTTGTATCAGGCAACAAAATGCCTTGTAGATCAATGCTTGGGTATCTTGTTGGTATCATACATTGCTTTCATTATGCCAAAAGAAAAAAAGTATACTTTTTACTTTTATTGGGTGTGTTAATGCCATTGACATTCAGTGACGAAGAAAGACGATCAGAAGTCTGCAACTGGATGAAGGTTAGAGATCAATTCATACATATATTGGCTGCAGGGTTCCATGTTTAGGCTAACATTTGGAGCAACAAAAGAATGTGCCAGAAATATTGATGCAATAATCTTAAAAGAGATTCTTTTAGCCAACAAATGTTCTGGGACAGGGGTGCCCACACTTTTTCAGCACGTGAGCTACTCATAATAAAACCAAGTCAGAAAGATCTACCTACACCCTCAAGGCTGGAGAGGGGAGGGGCAGGGACGGGGTTTGGCACGGCCTGGCTCTGCCCCCCTCTGGCTGCCGCTCTACCAACAGCTTCTCCAGGCTTGAGGATGGCAGTGCCAAGCCAGCCTTGTGCTAGCTATGCCACCACTGGCTTGGCATTGCCATCCTCAAGCCTGGAGAAGCTGCTGGTAGAGCGGAAGCCAGAGTGGGGCGGACCCAGGCCGTGCCAAGCCCCGCCCCCAGCCCTCTGGCTTTGGAGCTCCCAGCAGCATCTCCAGACTTGAGGATGGCAATGCCAAGCCAGTGGTGACATCGCTAGCACAAGGCTGGCTTGGCACTGCTATCCTCAAGCCTGGAGAAGCTGCTGGGAGTGCCGAAGCTGGGGGAGGGGAGGGGCTTAGCGTGGCCTGGCTCCTCCCCCCTTTGAGAAGAACCCCATCTGGCTGGGATCGACCTCCTTCTGTCCCGGGATCGACTGATCGATCGCGATCAACTTCCTGGGCAGCCCTGTTCTGGGATATATAGATATAGATATATAGATATAGATATAGATATAGATATATGTGGAATACCTGGCATATTTATTTGCAGCTGGCCCAAACAAACACTTGATGTTCTTTCACTCTTGATTTGTAACTTTTCATCTTAAAACCAAAGTGGGAAGAAGGGAGGGATCAATGCCACTGAATGCCTTTTTGGGTTCTCTTTGGGCACACAGGTTGCTCCACCAATGCCTATGAGCCCCTTGCTTCTTTTTTTTTACACCCTTGCCCATTTTATCCCAACTGTTTTAGACAGGAAAGGAACCGTTTCTAGCATGTTTCACATTTGTTGACATTTTTTAGATCCATCAGATACCCGCTGTCAGGAGCATCTCTGCTAAGTGCTAGGGAAGGAAGGGTCTCCACCAATTTGTTCCTTTGACAAGGCAGGCTGTCAAGAAATGACACGTTTGACATGTTGGTTGTTTGGAGTCTGCATTGGTTTTTTTAATATAAAAATAAGGCAATCGCAACTTTCAGCTTGACTCCATCAGCTTCTGCTTGTCAGTGCGGCTTTGCTACAATTGATTTCTTCTGGTCCATCTCAAGGCATGAAGTGAGAACAGGGCTTGTTTCGACAACATTTCTTCTTGGGTCAAATTATGCCACCTTCCATCCACAAAATATATGGGCCGTCTTCATAAGTATATGAAGAAACACGAGCCATCCGAAGCTTACCTTCATTCTGGAGGGCGTTCAAAACATTTCTTTTTTGGCAAGCATTCGGATCGTGCTGATTAGGTTTTTTGTGTTTTAATTGTATTTTATGTATTTTGTTCCTTGGATATTTGTAAACCGCTCCGAGCCTTCGGGGGGTGGCAGTATACAAGTCAAAATTATATATATATATACACACACACACACACACACAAGTAGAACTCGAAGGAGCCCCTGGTGATGCAATGGGTTAAACCTTTGTGTCAGCAGGACTGCTGACCGAAAGGTTGGTGGTTGAAATCCAGGGAGCAGTGTGAGATCCCCTCTGTCAGCTCCAGCTTTCCATGTGGGGATAGGAGAGAAACCTCCCACAGGATGGTAAAACATCTGGGCGTCCCCTGGGCAACATCCTTGCAGACAGACAATTCTCTCACATCAGAAGCAACTTGCAGTTTCTCATGTCATTCCTGGCACGAGAGAAAAAAAAGTCAAGGGCAGGTTTTGAGGCCAACATGGAGAAGGTGAGGCTTATTCCATGGAGAGGGGAAAGCTCAAAGAAGGCGATGGTTGCGCTTTCAATAAGAATGAAGGTACAGTACTCGCATTGACCCATGGATAACTCAACCCAGATTTTGGGGGTTGTTTTCCCCCTAAAGTTTCTAGACGTATACATGAGTATTTTTTGGGAATTATATTTAATTATATTTGGGAATTATATAAAACTATTTCTTTGGAAATTATAATTCAGTAGTTCAATGACATCCATATCAAACAAGGCTTGGTGCTTAGTTACTAAGTTGCAGAGCTGGCAAAGTGACCAATGGTCAATTGGACTAACGTGCAAGAGGTTGGGCATCACATCAGACCCAATGTGCACCATTTGAGTCCTTCAGTGAATCAGGGATCAAATCACACTCTTGTTGGTGTCTTCTTATAAATCATTGCCATTCAGTAAAAGACTTTCTTAGAACCTTTTAAAGGTAAAGGTAAAGTTTTCCCCTTGACATCAAGTCTAGTCGTGCCCAACTCTAGGATGGTGGTGGTCATCTCCATTGCTAAGCTGAAGAGCCAGCATTGTCCGTAGGTCATGTGGCCATTATCTTCCCACTGGAGCAGTACATATTGATCTACTCACATCTGCATGTTTTGAACTGATAGAGTAGCTGAAGCTGGGGCTAACAGTGGGAGCTCATTCCACTCCCTAGATTCCCACCTCCAAACTTTCAGTCAGCAAGTTAAGCAGCTGAGCAGTTTAACAAGCTGCACCTCCAGGGACTTTTACTTTTATTCTCAGCAATATAAGAAATGTGGGGAAATATAATGGAAATTTCATTTGGAGGATTGGAATTCTTATTGATGGCAATGACCTCATTCCTCCGCCATAGTTACATCAATAAGGAGATGATAGCATGTAGGGTTGGTTTTTTTACTCACTTCTTGAATCCAACGAGAATAAAAACATCTCCGAAATGCTCATCCTGACAGCAAATCAAGGCTAGTCTCTCAATAAAGAAGAATATCAAACATTTACGTGAGCAAAAACAGAAGAAAGAACATTTGGCATTGGCTCTGGAAAACATTACAATTGATCACAATATTAACTCAAGCTTTTTATTTGCTGCATATCTGCAAACAGGGTGCTCTTATATTCCCATCAGCCAGGGAGAAGAACCAACGGTCTGATATGTTTTGGCGGTGGGAGTGCTGCTTAGTATTCGTTTTAAAAACTGCCAGGGCTTCATATTTGTGTCAATTGATGAGTTAATGAGCATCCAATCTTGCAGGCGGCTGTGTTACTGCATTAAAAAGAAGACGCCAAAGTATCAATTGAGCAGCACTACCCTTACCCAGCTTTTGCGAGTCAGTATGTTGTTGTAGTAGTTTGAGGGTTCATAGAATCATAGAGCTGGAAGAGACCACATGGGTCATCTAGTCCAGTGATTTTCAACCTTTTTTGAGCTGCGGCACATTTTTTACATTTACAAAATCCTGGGGCACATCACCAACCAAAATGACACAAAATGACACTCTAACACAGTAATACATATAGTTAATATGTTTTTAAATGTATTTATACACTCAGTGTGAAACCTGGACCTGTTTCAAAAAACACAACATAGATATTCTGGCAGGAATGGCAGAAAGACATAAACTTCCCACACAGAACTCCCATAACCAAGAGAAAATGCTATAAGAGTTTGGTGGGCATTGACCTTGGGTTTTGGAGTTGTAGTTCACCTATATCCAGAGAGCACTGTGGACTCAAACAACGTTGGATCAGGACCAAACTTGGCATGAATACTCAAAATGCCCAAATATGAACGCAGATGGAGTTCAGGGGAAATAGACCTTGACATTTGGGAGTTGTAGTTGCTGGGATTTATAGTTCCCCTACAATCAAAGAGCATTCTGAACCTCACCAATGATAGGACTGGGCCAAACTTTCCACACAGAACCCCCAGGAGGCAAAAAGAGGTATCTACTCGGGGAAAGGGAGGCAGGCCTTCCCAATGCATGGAGAGGGAGCGACCAAGTAAACAACGGGTGGGGAGGGGGTGTTTGTAATTTTGTGCCTTTATCGAGGTAGGTTTCTTAGGGTTTTTATACTTCAACACACTAAACGCCTCCCCCCCCCCCCCCCGGGAGGTTCCATTTTCCTCCGGCGGTTCCAATTTCCCCCGGCACACTGGTTGGGAAACACTGCTATACTATATAAACCCTGCAAAACATGCCAGGTTCTCCCCCACAGCCCCATTGGTGGGCATTAACCTTGGGTTTTGGAGTTGTAGTTCACCTATATCCAGAGAGCACTGTGGACTGAAACAATGTTGGATCAGGACCAAACTTGGCATGAATACTCAATATGCCCAAATGTGAACACAGATGGAGTTTGGGGAAAATAGAGAAGAGAGTGGAGAAGAAAAAGTGTGCGGCAGGAGGGGGAAGAAAGGGTATTGGAGGTTCCAATTTCCCACGGCACATCTGATGATCACTCATGGCACACTAGTTGGGAAACACTGTTCTAGTCCAGTGATTTTCAACCTTTTTTGAGCCGCGGCACATTTTTTACATTTACAAAATCCTGGGGCACATCACTAACCAAAATGACACAAAATGACACTCTAACACAGTAATACATATAGTTAATGTTTTTAAATGTACTTATACATTCACTTAGTATGAAACCTGGACCTGTTTCATCTTTTCTTTTTTCTTTTGTCCACCACTCATATTAGGGCCTTCATCTGTGTCATAATTTTGTCCAGGGCCCTGTTCGGCATTTGCATTTTCCCTTCTCAAAAACTTCTCCATCGCTGTCACTCACTTGTCTTACTGTGATCCCAAATTGCCACTGTCACTTGACGCGCAGCTGCAGCACTAACTCTAACTTTGTTTACTTAGCTGCGTCTGAGCGAATCCAAGATGGCGCGACATAGCACTCTCGCGTCACTTCTTAAAGGGATAGATGCACCTTATAGTTTATATACCAATGAAGTTCGAAAATAATTTCCCACGGCACACCTGATGATCTCTCATGGCACACTAGTGTTACGCGGCACACTCGTTGAAAATCACTGATCTAGTCCGGCCCCTTGCCATGCCGGAAAAGTAATCCTGACAGGTGGCCATCCAGTCTCTGTTTAAGAGCCTCAAAGGAAGAAGCTTCCATCACAGGCCAAGGCAGTGAGTTTCTTCTACTTCTTGTTCATGGCATAATTACTCTAGCCCTGTCTCTTGTTCTTTTCCTCTGTCGCAGGGCAGTGGCAGTTGGGATGGAGAGACAGCCTTTTGTTTACTTCCTTAGTTATGCATTCCCAACCAAGTAGGTGAAATTGAATCTCTAAGCTAACATGCCCATGGACACTGAGGGATTTTGAGCACGGTGGTTAAGAAAATGCAATTTTCCCAGGCTCTCCACCTGGGGCCGATCACAGTTCCAGGAGGAGGTAATGAATCTGATTAACATCATACAGTTCAATGCCTGAATCAATAGACCCCTTGCCTTTTCATCCAAATTGATTTAGAAGCCCAAAGGGCTGTCAGGAAGATTTCAAAAAATCTAATATCATTGATTGCCTTGCAGCCAAATCCTATGCATGTTTACTCAAATCATGATCCCTGGAGTTTAATAGGCCTGATTGCCAAGTGTGTTTATTTAGGATTGCTGCCTTAGAGCCAGAGCTGTTCTCTTGGCAGGAAGAGTGGGTGAGCCATTCCCTTCAACTACACTATTTAGCAGAAGGAAAGGGAGATGGCTCAGTGTCCATCTGGACAGCAGATAATGTACCAACCAGCAATCTCAATCTCTCTCTCTCTCTCTCTCTCTCTCTCTCTCTCTCTCTCTCTCTCTCAGCATTACTTCGCGAACGAAGATTCTTAGGAAGGACACATCCCATGCTTTCTACAAGCGCGTTGATGACTAAAAAGGCCAATCTGAGATAGGCAGGTTCGGTTGCAGAAAGCACAGCAGAAAGTCTCCTTGGGTGATGTTGTTTCCAAGTTGCGGTTCTTTCTGCGTTGTTGTTTCACTTCGAGACCTGTTCGGCGTGTCAGGGTGGACCATTGTTGGTGATCAATCTGGCTGAGCCTGAGATGTTGTTTCAGGGAGTCTTATGTCTCTTGGGGGGGGGGCTCTCTTGCGCTGACCCGTGGTGAGTTCACCATAGAGTAGTATTTTTGGGAGGTGGTGGTCCTCCATCCTAGAGATGTGCCCTGCCCAGCACAGCTGTGTTCTCAATAGCATGGCCTCAATGCTGGTGATCCCTGCTTGTTCAAGGACAGCAACATTTGTCACATAGTCAGTCCAGTGTATATTTAGGATTGTGCGAAGTTAAAGGAAAATACTATATCCTTCTTGTGTAGGGCATTTTAAAGCAGCTGAGAAAATGAGCAGAACAAATGGAATAACAACAACAATAATAATCATAATCATCACCACCATAATAATACTACACTTTATTTATGTCTCTCTCTATCTCCCCAATAGGATGCAGAGCAGATTACAACATACACAGATAGACAAATATTCAATGCCTTTAATACAGTGAAATAACAATGACACACAAATACACAGTACAAAGGTAAAGGCTTCCCCTTTCATCTCCGGCTTCTGGAGGCAATGCTCAACTCTGGCCATTGGGAAGTGCTCTTGTGCCATTTTCAAGCCAAGGAGCCTGTTGTCCATAGAGACACCTCCTGGTCATGTTGCCAGCATGTCTATTACCTTCCTGTCAAAGTGGTACCTATTGATCTACTCACATTTGCATGTTTTCTAACTGTGATTGGCAGAACCTAGGGCTAACAGCAAGAGCTCACCCCAACCCATGGCTTCAAACTGCCAACCTTCAGGTCAGTGGTTCAGCAGCACAAGAGTTCGACCCATTGCATCAACCACAATTATATGTATTTGGAGAGACCTTTAATGGAGTTTTGTTGTATTACCTCCAGCATTCATAGATGAAAATTGGGGTAAGCAAAACTAGTCCTAAATTATGAATGAGGAAGAATGCACAAGCTAGGAGAGAATGCAGCAGTTTGCCTTTGCCTGAGCCTACTGGGAAGAGCAGGACTATGTGCTTTAGTCTCTATTCTGCTGTAAAGTAAAAGTAAAGGTTTCCCTCTGACATGAAGTCTAGTCGTGCCCGACTCTGGGGGGTGATGCTCATCTCCATTTCTAAGCTGAAGAGCCAGCGTTGTCTGTAGATGCTTCCAAGCTGGCATGACTGCATGGAGTGCCATTACCTTCCTGCCAAGGTGGTACCTATTGATCTACTCACATTTGCATCTTTCTGAACTGCTAGGTTGGCAGAAGCTAGGAACAATGGTGGGAACTCACCCCGCTCCCCAGATTCGAACTGGTGACCTTTCGGTCAGGAAGTTCAGCAGCTCAGCGGTTCAACCCACTGCACCACTGTGGGCTCCAGTTAGTTGTGTGCTTGGAGTTTGTGGCAATGACGTAAACTAAGAAAAAGGGGCAAAAGTGGGAGGGAGATAGAGAAACCGGAACATTTTATTTATTTATTTGCATCATTTATACCCCGCTCATATCAGCCCAAGGGCGACTCAGGGCGGCGAACAATCGGCACAATTCGATGCCATCACTAAAACACACATCAATCGAATAAAAACATAGCATACCAACATCTAAAACATCAAAACATTAAAATAATGAACCATAAAATTAATTTTTTTAAAAAGAAACTGTGTCATCATATTCAGTCCGTTGTCCATTCCATGGTCATTGTCATTCCAAGGTAATTTCAAATTCCGTTGACTAATTAGGCTATAGGTTGTGTTCTCCCTGAGCGCCGATCCTGTTAGCAACCTGGCTGCCGCACGCTGGACCATTTGAAGCTTCTGAGCAGTCTTCAAAGGCAACCCCATGTAGAGAGTGTTGCAGTAATCTATGTGGGATGTAACCAGAGCATGGACCACCGTGGCCAAGTCAGACTTTTTGAAATCTAAGTCTGTTTCACATTCCCGCCGACCTGCATCGTCCTTTGCTCGTCTCCAATTGTGTGATTCAAAGAGACCAATGACGAAATCTGTTTATGTGTGTGTATATCTAGGAGGGCGTGTCAATAAGTCCGTGACTTTTTGAATTTTCCACCTCTTAACTGAAAGGGCACCACTGCTCCTGTCCACGGACATCTGTCAGTTGACTCCTGTCAAAATTTGAACAACCTGTGTCATTTAGTTTGTGTTTTACAGCCATTGATAGCAGACTACCGTGTGATTTGAGGAGAAAATGGAAAAAAGTGAATTTTGTGTGCTCATTAAGCTTCTTTGGGGGGAATCACTCAAACCAAGACTAAGCTTGATAAATACTACGGGGACTCTGCACCATCAATTTCAATGGTAAAAAGTGCTTTACTGAATTTCGTTGTGGCCGTACAAGCATGGAAGATGCCGAACGTTCTGGACACCCAGTTGAGGTCTCTACACCCGAAACAATTGAAAAAATTCACGATATGGTGTTGGCCGATCGGAGATTGAAAGTGCGAGAGATTGTGGAAGCCATAGGCATCTCACGTGGCTCAGTGGTTTCAATTTTAAATGATCACTTGGGTATGAGAAAGCTTTCGGCAAGATGGGTGCCGCGTTTGTGCACAATCGACCACAAATGCAATTGTGTGATAATTTCACAGGAGTGTTTGGCATTGTTCAACCGCAATATGGACAAGTTTTTGTGCCGTTTCGTAAGCGTGGACGGAACGTGGATCCACCACAACACACCAGAGACCAAACAGCAGTCCAAACAGTGGGTTTCTCGGGGTGAATCGGTGCCAAAGAAGGCCAAAGTGGGTTTGTCAGCCAATAAAGTCATGGCGACCGTTTTTTGGGATGCACGCGGTATAATCCACATTGACTACCTTCAAAAGGGTAAAACAATCAATGGCGAATATTATGCCAACTTATTGGGTCAATTCCGAGCAGTCTTTAAAGGCATCCCCACGTAGAGAGAGTTGCAGTAATCTATGCGGGATGTAACCACTGCGTGGACCACCGTGGCCAAGTCAGACTTTTAAAAAGAAGTTAATCAGGACTATCATTGCTGAACCTATCACAAAGTATGCCGAACCTACTGTATCACAACCTGTCACAAATCCACACTGTAGAATTGATGCAGTTTGATACCCCTTTAACAGCACTCTTTCATAGAGAAGGCTAAAGACCTTGTAAAACTACCGTTCCCATAACTGCAAAGCAATGAGCCACAGCAGTTAAAGCAGTGCCCAACTGCATTAATGCCACAGTGTAGATCAAATCCTGCCTAGAATGTCTCATCAACAGATGGAACACAGATAAATGAAAGCATAAGCAAACATAGACATACACACATGCATAAGCTCGTTGAGGTTGTAATTGATTTATTTCATGCTTCCCCGCACACAGCATTTGGGAGTTGTGTGATGGTTTCCCATTAAGCTTGTTCTTGTCTTTGGTTAATTATTTGTATTTGTGGCGGGGAGGCTTTAATTCCCTGCTGCCGAGTGGAATGGCAGAAGCAGCAAAGGCAGGAAATTCACCGCTGTTGCCTGTACGCTGGAGGATAGATTCTGCTTCTCCCTTCCAGATACCTTATCAAAAAAGTACATCGGAGGGATGTGTCTGCCGCAGCTGAACACGCTGCAAAAACCAATGAGAAAATACGTTTTGCAATTGCCAGTGAGAGGAAGCGGAGAGAGAGGAAGGACAGAGGAAGAGCATCGGATAATAGAAGGGCCTGGCCTCCTCCTGGAATGATGCAAAGTAAAGGAATGGGAAAAGAACACCTTTCTCAAGGTTCCCAGTCCACAATACATGTCTTCTACAGGTTGTGGAAAGCACTTTGGCTTGTTTTTGGCATGGGGAAAGCTTTTCGTCAACAAGAGATATTTATTTATTATTTATTTACTACATTTCGTAATGATGGTAGCTTGTTCAACTTAATCCGTCTGAGGGCTCGCATTAAGACTCTAAACTATCTAGTCCGTGAGCTGCTTTTTGCTGATGATGCTACCCTTGTCGCCCATTCAGAAGCAGACCTGAAGCGCCTAACATCCTGCTTTGCAGCAGCTGCAAAGCTGTTTGGGCTGGAAGTCAGCCTGAAGAAAACGGAAGTCCTCTACCAGTCCGCACCACAGGAAGAACACCATCACCCCCACGTCGGGATAGGCTAATCTGTGCTTAAGTCTGTTCTGCAGTTCACCTTCCTGGGAAGCATAATCTCTTCAGACGCCAAGATTGATAAAGAGATAGATCACAGATTAGCAAAGGCATATAGTGCATTCGGAAGGCTTCACAAAAGAGTCTGGAGCAACAAGCACCTGAGGCAAAGCACCAAAATCAGTGTGTACAGAGCTATCGTCCTGTCTATTCTCCTCTATGGGTCTGAAACATGGGTCATCTATCGCCAACACCTATGACTCCTTGAACGCTTCCATCAGCGCTGTCTTCGCACAATCCTAAATATACACTGGACCGACTATGTGACGAATGTTGCTGTCCTTGAGCAAGCAGGGATCACCAGCATTGAGGCCATGCTATTGAGAACACAGCTGCGCTGGGCAGGGCACGTCTCTAGGATGGAGGACCACCACCTCCCAAAGATACTACTCTATGGTGAACTCGCCATGGGTCAGCGCAAGAGAGGCGCCCCGAAAAAGATATAAGGACTCCCTGAAACAACATCTCAGGCTCGGCCAGATTGATCACCAACAATGGTCCACCCTGGCCTCACATCGGGAGGCATGGAGACGCACTATCCACAATGCTGCGGCCTCTTTCGAGAAGACACACCAAACGGGTCTCAAAGAGAAACGACAACACAGGAAGAACCGCAACTTGGAAACATCACCCAAAGAGACTTTCTGCTATGCTTTCTGCAACCAAACTTGCCTATCTCAGATTTGCTTTTTTAGTCATCAATGCACTTGTAAAAAGCATGGGATGAGTCCTTCCTAAGAATCTTCATTGGCGAAGTAATGCCGAGAGAGATTATATAATATTATATTGTTACTGGGTGATATGCTTTTTATCACTTTTTTCTCTTTTTTAATGTTGCAATTGCGCAGTTTCAATGCTCCTTGCAAATGTGGGATCCTGCAAGAATCCCCCCCCCCCCAGTTTTGTACCTCTCCAAGCAAGCTTACATACCAAATATCCCAATTTTGACAGGGCCAGGGCTAATGAATCCCCTGTTATCCCACTTTTTTTCAACTGTTTTTCACATTTTCTGCCTTCTTTTCTCTTTTCCATTTTCTTCCCTTTGTCCTCAGCTATCCTGGAGTCCTCTAAGCCAGTGTACCTCAACCTAGGGATTGGGACCCCTGGGGGGCCGTGTCAGAGGGGTCACCAAAGACCATCAGAAAACATAGTATTTTCTGTTGGTCATAGGTGTTCTATGTGCCAGTTTGGTTCAATTCTGTCATTGGTGGAGTTCAGAATGCTCTTTGATTGTAGGTGAACTATAATTCCCAGCAACTACAACTCCCAAATGACCAAATCAATCCCCCCGCCCTCAACCCCACCAGTATTCAAATTTGAACGTATTGGGTATTTGTGTCAAATTTGGTCCAGTGAATACATCCTGCATATCAGAATTTACATTACGATTTATAGGTAAAGATAAAGAAAAAAGTTTTCCCCCGACATTAAGTCCAGCCGTGTCCGACTCTGTGGGTTGGTGCTCATCTCCATTTCTAAGCCAAAGAGCTGGCATTGTCCATAGACGTCTCCTAGGTCATGTGGCTGGCTTGACTGCATGAAGCGCCCTTACATTCCAACCAGAGTGGTATTTATTGCTTTACTCATATTTGCATGTTTTCGAACTGCTAGGTTGGCAGAAGCTGGGGCTAACAGCGGAAGCTCACACTGCTGCCCGTATTTGAACCTGTGACCTTTTGGTCAGCAAGTTCAGCAGCTCAGCAGTATAACCCAGTGTGCCACCGGGGGCTCCGATTCATAACAGTAGCAAAATGACAGTTATGAAGTCGCAACAAAAAAAAATTTATAGTTGGGGGTTATCACATCATGAGGAACTGTATTAAGGGGTCGCGGCTTTAGGAAGGTTGGGAAACACTGCTCTAGGCGGAATTGAGATTTCCAACATGTTTTCCCTCTGTTCCTTATGACGACCCCATCTCAAGGAAGTCATATGAAAGTCATAGAAAGGCAGGTTATAAATAATGATAATGGGCGTGGCTGACTTACCAGCCACGCTGGTTGCGAGGCAGCGGTGCCCTCCCGCCATCTTGCTGCCTCCAGGGGCTTCTTTCTCCCAGAAGCCCCCCGGGTGGCTGGAAAGTTTCCCGCCAGTAAGGCTGGCCGGCCAATGGGTTTACAGACCTTCTTTGCAAAAGAGTGCCAGTGCCCCACCAAACTACACATTCCAGTATTCCATAGTATTAAGCCATTGCAGTAGGAGCCTCCGGTGGCGCAATGGGTTAAACTCTTGTATTGGCAGGACTGCTGACCAAAAGGTGGGTGGTTTGAATCCAGAGAGCAGGGTGAGCTTCTGTCTGTCAGCTCCAGCTTCTCATGCCGGGACATGAGAGAAGCTTCCCACAGGATGGTAACACATCCAGGTGTCCCCTGGGCGACGTCCTTCCAGATGGCCAATTCTCTCACGCCAGAAGTGACTTGCAGTTTCTCAAGTCGCTCCTGACACGAGAAAAGCCATTGCAGTTAAAGTGGTCTGAAATAGCATTACTTCTGCAGTGTATGTGTATTCCTACAGAGATGTTCTTGTTAGACATCTCTAGGTTCTCCAACATGCCATTATGATCAGCATCCGGCAGAATTGGGCATAAAATTACTACCGGCTGTTAGGAATTCTGGGAGGGCCCCCATTTGCCCATGCCTGATAGAGACCCTTCATCTTGAGCAATCCCCACTGTGACCATCCATGGGATGTTATCCCTGCGTTGGGTTTTTTTACCCCAACTTCCTGGCAGATTTCTTTGCACTGATCGTAAAGGTTAATGCTGCTCTTACTGCCTCCATTGCCTGGATTTATGGGAAAGCATGAAATAAAGCTCACAGAGTTGTAAATATGGCCTTTAATAGAAACATGGAGGAAAAGAGGCTGAAGGAACGATTATTTACCCTTGTGCATTCATTCATCCCTGCCCTCTGGGCAGGAGTCAGGTATAAATCAAGCCTTGGAGATTTCTTTTCCAGCATCTGTTTTGTGTACCTTCTTGAACCCAAGGTGAAGCGGAAAAGAAAAGGCTCGCAGAAGGGGAAAATCTGGATGGGACCAATAGCACAAGAACCTTATTAATTTGTATCCCAACTTTTTCCTAATCGTAGGGTCAAGTTGGCCTAAACCTGGGAAGTTCTTTGTCCACCTTGGATTCTTCTCATCATAATTCATTATATTTCCCTGCAAGGAAACCCAGGCCTTTTATAATAATAACTAGCTGAACCCGGCACGCGTTGCTGTGCCCTATGTTGGTGATGTTTGAATGTCAGGGTATGTAAGTTGTGGAAATGATGTGAGCATGTTTGTTGTGTGTATATATATGTGTGTGTATGTGTTTTTATAGTTGTATGTGTGGTTTTTTGGGGGGTGGTTGTGTGTGTGTTTGTGTGCTGGTTTTGGTTTGTGTTTATTTGTGTGTGTGTATATATGTGTGTGTGTATGTGTGTGTGTGTATGTAGTTCTTGTTATGTGTGTATATTATTGTGTGTATTCATCTGTGGGTTTTTTGTGTTTGAGTACGTGTATATATATGTGTGTTTGTGTATGTATATGTATGTATGGAGAGGTGCTGATATGTGTGTGTATATATGTGTATGTATTAGTGTGTATGTGTATGTATAGGTGTGTAGATATTTGTGTTTGTATGTGGTTGTGTATTTCTATGTGTTTGTATGTTTGTGTTTATATGTTGTTGTGTATATGTGTGTGTGTGTGTGTGTAGAGAAGGAGGCCGAAAAGGAGGGCGATGGGGAAGCGCTCGATCTCCCTCCCTCGTGGCCCTGTCCTCGGGCAGTGGAGGAGAGGCGGTTGAGGGCTCTCCCACGCCGGCCGCTGCCTCCCTTCCGCTGGCCGAAGAGGAGGCCGCAGGGGAAGAGACTGTGCGGGTCCCCCTCGGCCTCGTTTCCGGGCATCAGGAGAGCCCTTTGCCGCCTCTCTTCCGCTGGCCAAAGAGTAGGCCGAAGGGGAACCGGGCAACCCCTTTCCCTGCGGCCTCCTCCTCGGGCATCGGAAGAGGCGGCAGAGGGCTCTCTGCCGGTACCCGCGAAGAGGAGTCCGCAGGGAGAGAGAGATGGCGCGGCTTCCCCCTCCGGCCCCATCCCCGGGGGAGGACATGAGGAGGCAGCGGAGGGTGCGGAGGAAGCGGGCATGGCGGCGGTCGCCTGAGGCTGGTCCGGAAAGTCCTTGGAGATGGCGGAGAAGGCGTGTCCAGCCAGGGGACTACGGCTCCCAGAATGCTCTTCGCGGCCATTGTGGCCTATTTCCGGTGCTGTCTCCGCCCTTCTTCCGAGTGAGCCGCGCAGAGCCTTCTGGGAGTTGTAGTCCCGTGGGTGCGCTGTTCTCCCTCGCCGTTTCGTTGGCTCTCCTGGTGGAGGGTCGTGCTTGCGGGACTTTGGCAGCATCCTCCCGGGATGTTGGTGTTGGGTGGCATGCGGCGCCCGTGCTGGTGTGGTCCGTGGGCCGCGTGGAGGATGTGCTTGGTGTCAGGTAAGCGGTGGAGGAGGGGGGCATGGCGTTGTATGTTGTGCATGCGTGTTTTGGGTTTTTTATGGCGGCCATGTTGTGTGTGGTGTTGTTTGCGCATGCGTGTCAATGTTGTTTTTTGGGGGGATGTTTTGGGGGTGTTGTGTTGGTTTTTGGGGGTGTTTTAGTGGGTGGGTGATGTACCTCGGGGTGGGGATGAGTGGCCCTGGGTTTTGTTGTGTGTGTGGGAAATGTAGTTTTGGCGTGCATTTGCCCCGTTGCACGACCACTTCCCTTTTATATATATAGATAATATTAATAATAATATATTAATTCATTATATTACCCTGCAAGGACACCCAGGCCTTTTATAATAATAATAATAATAATATATTAATTCATTATATTTCCCTGCGAGGACACCCAGGCCTTTTATAATAATAATAATATTAATAATATATTAATTCATTATATTTCCCTGCAAGGACACCCAGGCCTTTTATAATAATAATAATATTAATAATAATATATTAATTCATTATATTTCCCTGCAAGGACACCCAGGCCTTTAATAATAATAATAATAATAATAAATTCATTATATTTCCCTGCAAGGACACCCAGGCCTTTTATAATAATAATAATATTAATAATAATATATTAATTCATTATAGTTCCCTGCAAGGAAATCCAGGCCTTTTATAATAATAATAATATTAATAATAATATATTAATTCATTATATTTCCCTGCAAGGACACCCAGGCCTTTTATAATAATAATAATATTAATAATAATATATTAATTCACTATATTTCCCTCCAAGCAGGCCCAGGAATATTATTATTATTATTATAGGTCCCAGTGAATTGCACTCCAGAGAAGAAGGGAAATGTTGCCCCTTGATTTGCCTGTGCTTAAAACAATGTCAGTCCTGTTTCCCTGCTTTGGACAATTTAGAACTAATTACAAAATTAGTAATTTCAAATAAGAGTTTTTTTGAAAATTTTTGTAAGTCCTTACGTTAAGCATAAAAAAATCCCCCGCATTGGTTTTTAGACCCGCGATTTTTGCGTTCTAGACCAACCCTACTATTTATCTATCTATCTATCTATATATCTATCCATCCATCCATCCATCCACATAATAAAATTTATTTATTATTTATTTATTTACTTTATTTATATTCCGCCCTTCTCACCCCGAAGGGGACTCAGGGCAGATTACAGGTACATATACAAGCAGTACAGTACATAAATTTTTGACATATTACGCACATATAAATGAACAGAGGCAAATCTAGCCACCAGGGGGAGCTGACGCACTCCTCATCTCTCAGCATTCCAGCGTCCCTTGTTGTTCCTTCCGCATTCCTCTGCATGCCTGGAGTTCTTTTTATGGCCTCATAATTGAGTCAAAATTTGCCTCCCCACTTAATGTGGTACTTTTATCTCCTACTTGACAGCTGCAACTGTCTTTCGGGCTGCAAAGGTCGACAGCAGGCTACACTTAAGGCCGAGCACCCACCTCGACCCAGGCAGGCCTCAAACTCATGACCTACTGGTCAGAGAGATCTTATGCAGCTGACACTTTGCCAGCTGTGCCACATTCCCAGTAAAAGATATGTATGTGGTTTGGAGCCCTTGGTAGTGCAGTGGGTTAAACTGCTGAGCTGCTGAACTTGTTGACCAAAAGGTTGCAGGTTCGAATGTGGGGAGTGGCATGAGCTCCCGCTGTTAGCCCCAGCTTCTGCCAAACTAGTAGTTTGAAAACATGCAAATGTGAGTAGATCAATAGGTACCGTTCTGGCGAAAAGGTAACAGTGCTCCATGCAGTTATGCCAGCCACAAGAGCTTGGTGGTATCTACGGACAACGCCGACTCTTCGGCTTAGAAATGGAGGGGAGCACCACTCCCCAGAGTCGGACACAACTGGATCTAATGTCAGGGGTAAACCTTTACATATGTGGCTGGGATACCCACTTCCACAGACAGGCTCCCGCTTCCACAAACAGCTTTAAGCTACAGTGCTGAGAAGCCACTAAAAGCACTCCCTCCAATGACATTTCAGGTTACAGCGAGCACCATAAACATATAGACCACACCTTGACAATGCCCCCCCCCCCAAACACTACAGCTCACCACCCAAGGAATGCTGTCATTCAGAGGCCATTTCATCCTAGATTTTATGTGTTTCCTCCACCACAAACATCCCAGTGTTGCTTACTCTCTGCATTGGTATGGAATTTGCATGACCCCGCCCACTGAAAATGAACAAAGTCCGGTAACTAGTATTTAAAAAAACCTCTAGAATCAGGACAGTAAATAAAGAACAACACTCAAAAACAGGGGAATTCCAGACAAGAAACAATGAGGTCCAGCTAATCACTTCTCAACAAAGGATTCCCCCAGACCTTGAAACTGCTAGGCCATTAAATGCTAATCAAGCTGGCCAACTGGAACATTCTCACCTACCTCCAACAGACAGTTCTTTCTCCCACCCTGAACATCATTCCTGAGATATATAAACCCCATTTTCTTAGTTTCCAACAGACCTCAGAAGTTTCCAACAGGCGGCAGAAGTGGCAGTGTAGAAGAAAAAGGAAGTGTTCGGCAGGAGGGGGAGGAGGGGGAAGAAAGGGCGCAAAGGGGGAGAAAGAGGTCTCTGTCGAAAGCTGGCATGGGCAAACTTGGACTTTCCAGGTGTTTTGGACTCTAACTCCCACCATTCCTAGCAGCCTCAGGCCCTTTTCCTCCTCCCCCCCCCCCTCAGCCACTTCAGCAGGAAAGGGCCTCAGGCTGTTAGGAATGGTGGAGTTGAAGTCCAAAGCACCCAGAGGGCCGAAGTTTTCCTATGCCTGTTTTAGGGACCTTAAAGTGGTGAGCCTCCTTCCAACATTGTGATTCTGGATAGAAAACAAACAACAACATAACATAACATTGTTTGAGTCCACAGTGCTCTCTGAGTGTAGGTAAACTACAACTTCCAAACTCAAGGTCAATTCCCAAGCAAACCCTTTCAGTACTTTCTGTTGGCAATGAGAGTTCAATATGCCAAGTTTGGTTCAATTCCATTGTTGCAAGAGTTCAGGATGCTGTTTGATTGTGTGTTAACTATAAATCCCAGAAACTGTAACTCCCAAATGTCAAGGTCTATTTTCCCCAAACTCCATCTGTATTCACATTTGGGCATATTGAGTATTCATGACAAGTTTGGTCCTGATCCAACATTGTTTCAGTCCACAATGCTCTCTGGATATAGGTGAACGACAACTCCAAAACCCAAGGTATTGACCCACCAAACTCTTATAGTATTTTCTCTTGGTTATGGGAGTTCTGTGTGGGAAGTTTGTATCTTTCTGCCATTCCTGCCAGGATATCTATGTTGTGTTCATCGAAACAGGTCCAGGTTTCACACTGAGTGTATAAATACATTTAAAAACATACTAGCTGTACACAGCACGCGTTGCTGTGCCCTATTTAGGAGATGCGAGAAAGTCTGAGTATGTAAGGTTGGAATTGCTGTTACTTATGGTCTTGGTGGGGGTCATGGCTGTGTCGGTGTGGGTTGTTCTGGTGGGTGGGATGTTGAAGTCCTATGGAGTTGTCGGGGTGTGGTGTTGCTGGCGTTCTGCAGAGCTTGTGGATATACACTGTTGTTTGTCTATCCGTCTGCTGTGTTGATGTAGAGGTTCTGTGGTTTCCCAACTCTGGAGCACGCTACGTAGAGTTGTCCGTGGGAGAAGCATTCTGTGTCAAGGTCTATGCCACAGATTTGTAGTGTTTGTCCTTGAGCCTTGTTTATGGTGATGGCAAAAGCTAGTGTAGTGCAGTGTCTTTCTGTGCTGGTTTGTTCTGCCCTTTTTTGTGTGATGTATGTAGCGTTGCGAGTCTGTCGTCCGATGCTGTTCTTTTTAGGAGGCATGGCTTGTCTTTTGGGTCAGCTTATGCCTGTGTGGAAGGAAGGAATGGCATACAAATGGGTTGAGCAGTAGACGCAAGGTTGTGTTATGTGCGTATTGTGTTGTGTGTAGGTATTACTTTTGTGTTATTCTGGGGGTATGTGTTTGTCAGTGGTGCCTGTGTCCCTGGTGCCCTATTTGTCTCCCTCCTAGATCTTGACCGTGGCAGTTTAACCCTCAACTGAAATCACTCAGCATTCTAAGTGGCTTTGCCCACCGTTACTATGGTAACTGATGTTGGCCAATGGGTTTCGCTGGTGGCCGCAGAGGATGCTGGGAAATGTAGTTTTTTATCATTGTTTTGGGGGAATGTTTCTTTGCTAAAAACCTTCCTTGCCTGAGGCCTATTTTTGTTGCCAAATTTGGTGTCTCTGCCTTGTAAGGTTTCTCTGCCTAGGACGGTCATTCGATGACGACTTTTCCTTTATATATATAGATTAATAACTATATGTATTACTGTGTTAGAGTGTCATTTTGTGTCATTTTCATTGGTGGTGTGCCCCAGGATTTTGTAAATGTAAAAATGTGCCGTGGCTCAAAAAAAAGGTTGGGAACACTGCCTTAGAGGCTTTAACAGCTTGGATTTTGCTGCCGAGGAAAGCTGGGTCAGCAGTAACAGAACCATCAAAAAGGCCTTTTGGAATGGGTTAGTATAAAGCATTCCTTTATGAACTCCCAGGACTAGCAAAATCATTCAGGAGGTGTCAAAGGACTGAATACACAAAGCTGGATAGAGAACTACATCTC